>JANAVB010018599.1:10486474-10871474 GCA_029216955.1 Iris pallida
AAACTGTCTGAATTCGAAATAGAGAATCAAATCAACCACCCATGTTGGGAGTCACGTCCTGATCAACCTTGTAGAAAACTTTCAAAACTTTTTGAACAGTAAATTAGACCACTTATACCACTTCAATACACTTTTTGTAGTTTAATCTTTTGTCGAGTATAGGTCGAGAAATCTATTTTCCAAAACTGAGAAAAATTGCTTTTAAAACTGTTCTGAAACTTTAAAATCCTTCCGATACGCCGTGCGTCCCGTCAAATCGGGCGACTTGGTCGTGCACTATATGCATCGAAAGGTGCGTATGGATGTTGTCGACGTGTGGGAACTGACAGAACTCAATTTCGTTGCGTGTGCGCGACGAAATCAGTATGTATCCGTCGAAATACCCCCGTATCGACCTTTTGCAAATTTGGCCATAACTAAGTGTATGTTCGTCGTATCGAGACGAAACTTGCGCCATTGGACTCGAAATATTTTTCTAGACCTGTATGCTAAGTTTGGTTCGATTCTGAGATCGTTGACTAGGACGCTATTTTGGCGGGCCTACAATCCCACTCAATGGGCGATTTTGTGCACGGCTCATCGGAATCCAAAACTGGACATACCGTTGAGTTCGCCTCCTCAAACCAGACCCGTACACATGTAGTTTGAAAACTTTAAAGACCGTAGGTACTGGCACACATTTCGGTACAAAACGGGTCCAACGGCGGATATCGTTTTGACCCAAAATTATGATTTTGCCCCTGTTCCAGAATTTAACTTTTGGATATGCATTTTCTAGGCATATCTTTTATTCCAAACTCGTTCGTAATGTTTGTTTCAGCATCCAGAGCTCCTTGTAGATTTTGACTTTCGTGTTGACGATTCTGACTGTTGGATTTTGCTACATCTCGCACCACCCTCAGGCAAGACTGTAGCATCCACTTTTTCATAGAAGGGTATTTCAGTCATTTTAGCCATTTGACCTTTTTGTAATTTTCTGAATATGTTGATTTATGATTGTGCTAGCAACTGGTTTAACCTTAGGGGACATTGTATAGGGACTAACCATGCCTTAGAATTGTTATTTTTATTTTTAGAAATTATTTTTATGCATTAGATTATTTTAAGGCTTTAATTGATTTAATTTAGCCTTTTTGCATGCTGGCCTTTGAGCTTTTTGACTTGGGCCCATTTCTATTTGAGGAAGTGTTGGCCCAAGTGAAACCCTAACCCTAGAGAACCCCCCTTGGTTGTCCAAACAGCAGTACCCCTCCCCTTTTTCATCATTTGTGAAGTTTTGAGCCTCCACATGGAAACCCTAAAAGATCCATCTCTCCTAAACACCTATTTCCTTCATCCGGAGTCCGTTTCTTTCCAAACAAACTCCGATGCACTCATCGAGGAGAGGAGGATCTGCTGGAGCCTTTCTAGCGTAGAGGCGGAGGCTTTTGTTGGAGGGAAATCGACCGACACGACAACCGAGGAGCCCCGTTCATTGAGTTTTTGACACTCAATAGATAAATCCTATATTACCATAGTAAATCTAGTTTTTTTTTCATTTTTGCATCCATATAGGTGCCCTAGACTTGTCCACAAAATTTGGTTAATTTTTTACTTCGTTTGATGCGGTATCGGACACGTGTCCGTCCCTTACGGCACGTGTTCGACGAAATGCCATTTAGGATAGAAAGTTGTTGTTTTTCGATTCTGTCTTCATGGATGTTTAGATAATATGATTTTGATAAACTTTCGTGAAGACGGATTTGGTTTTGACATCGTATCAACGGTGTTTCGGGCAACGGACGCACGTGCACGGATCACGTGCACGAGGCCGTGCGTGCCTTGCTGTCCGCGCATCTCGATGCACAGGCCATATTTTGCGTGGAATTTTGTGAGCACGTGGGGGCAACCTCCGCCCCCATGCTCGTAAAATTTTATGACTTTTTGTTGTGCGAGCGCGGAGAAATCGCGCGTGCACCGCTCAGCCACTGTGCATTCATCCTGTTATTTTGTCGCGGAAGCGGACTTTGTGCGCGCGCACGACGCAGCGAAGACCCGTTCCAGGACCTGGAACATGTTGACCTAGACCTAGATGTCACGACCCGCACCCACTGTGAGGGTACGAGAACGTAACAGCGCCCAGCCTACGCCGCAGTGTCGGCGGTAGAACGTTGTTCTAGGTCATGAACTATAACTAACATAATATGAATACTCTCCATAAGGAGGCCAACCCAGAGGTATAACTCAATCACAATCTATAGATAGAATATGGCACGATGAAATAGATAAAGGAATCCTCAACTGAGGTACAACAGAAATGAAATACAAGTCTTATCATCTCTAAAAATATACAAACTCTGAATCAAGAACAACAACTAAACATAAAAAGGAAAAACAGTCTAAGCTATCTATACTAAGCAAGGTATCGTCCTCAGCAGCTGCATTAACCTCCCCAGGGGTCCAGGTCGCAAGTGTCATCTAGGCAAGCTCCAAAGTAAGGGGTGCAGGGTTCCTTATCATCCTCTGTAAAATTTTCAACAGGTCCAGTCAGGACGGGAGCGAGCACAATACATCTCAGCAGTTCATAGCAGGTTAGAAAATATAATCATGCAGTAAAGTAAGATATAGATACTGAAGGAAATGCAGTATGTAAACAGAGAGAGAACTATAATACAAATATCTAGTATAAGTAAAGAGCTACCAGTGACTAGTGATTTAGAGCACAAAGTCGACATGTGAACGGCTTGATTTGTACATGGCTATACTAAAGAGGCGTACATGGCTATTCTACTTTAGAATTGTTCACATGGCTTTTTATACTCCCCCGTACCCCCAATTAATACACAAGGATCCAACCTGGTTATGTTATGATTCTATGTAACAGCCCCCGAAGGGTGGTAAGCCCCCAAAGGGTGATAAGCCCCCAAAGGGTGATAAGCCCCCGAAGGGTGATATGCCCCCAAAGGGTGATAAGCCCCCGAAGGGTGATACATAAAAGTCCCATAAATGGGATAAGGATTCAAAGAAGACTCTATGATCATATGGGTATATGTCACAAGTGATCAAGGAACCAAAGAAGCATAGTGATACGCCATGTAAGTGAAACGCACAGAACATAGAGTACCCCGATGCTCCCTGAAGGGATAACATCTCAAGAAGGGATCCATATAGTACTAATTCGTGTGACCAACGTGACAGTATCAAGTAAAGTAATTTAATGCAAGAAATAATTCTAAGCAGGATATGAAATGATCAGATAATGTACTCGCCTCGTATCTGCATGTCTGAAGTAAATGTATTGTCCGAGATGAGGTGCCTGACTCCTAGTTAGAGCAACACAAATCAAGATGTATACAAGGGATGATAAATATAATCTACAATGCATCTGCATGCTGTCTAGGTCAAACTAGACTAAAGTCAATACTTGGTCAACTCCAGTCAACTACACTAGTCAAACTAGGTCAACCTAACCCAGACAAGTCTTACTAAGCCTAACCAAGACTATCCTAGCAAGCACACATCAAATCTAGGCTATACAAGCCAACTGTACACCTATACTGGCCTCAACCCACACACACAAGCAATGAGCCATAGGCATACACCCCTAGGCATTATCATGCCTATATACCAAACACATTCTACATAAACACATATTAACACATATATCTAATTAATATAATACACACATATTATAATATATAGGGTACCTATATATACATATATTGTCTATATATATATATATATATATATATATATATATATATATATATATATAATATATATATATATATATATATATATATATATATATATATATATACATTACACAATATGTATACATGGAGAAATAGAAAGGGATGCGGTAGTGGCAATGTGTATGTGTGTGAGCATGATACAGTGCAATGTGTGTGTGTACATGAGGGTAGGCATTTGATTGTGGGAAATACTAACATGTGTGTGTGTGAGACACTGGGGTGTGTGTGTGAGATACAAGAGAGTGTGTATGTGTGTTAACTTAGAGGAGTGCAATGTGGGAAAATAGGGAATTATCTCGGGTTTCAAGTGGTTCTCAGGAAATATCAGTCCATGTGTGTGTACCTGTCAATGTGTGACAGTTAGCCCATGGTGTGTGTTCATGTAAGGGTGAGTGTGTGAGACAGCAGTAATGTGGGGTGTGAACAATGAGTGAAAGGCAAGACCTAATGTGCCATGGTTAAGGTGCAGGAAAAGAGTGAATATAGCATCACAGTTTCAATGAAATCAATCCCAGTTATTTAACCCTTGAACTCAATCAACATAAGGCTAACATAAATAAACCTTCAACAAGAAAATGAACTCTCAATTATCAACCAATCCTAGGTTTAACTACTGCTGAAATCTCAGGAATTCTCAGGTTTGGGGGGGTTGACAGTGAATTAATAATGGGAATAACAAAGGGAAATGAAATCAATTCGACAGTTAACAAACCCTTCAACCAATTTCGAATTCCTTTCAATAGATAAAATCAACTCATGCATAAATTCTCAGTTTTCATATTAACCTAACATTCAATCAAATTTCAGTTTTAAGTAGAAAAGAAACCCAGTTCATGAGGAAAGAAGGGAAGTCAATGCATATTGTGTATGCTCAGTGGTTGTGGTTTTGTGAGGGTGTGTTCCTGTGACAGTGAACTACTAAGAGAATTTAGTTCAAAAAAGAAGGAAGGAAGAAAGTAAATATCAGTTAAGAAGGGAACCCAATTTGACAGTCAACAACCAATCAATGCGAAACCTACTCTCAGGTTTTAGATTAATGCAATGTGTGTATGATTTCATCCTCAGATTTCCTGTTGAGGAACAAACATTTATGGTCATTTAGTTCCAGATTTCAGGGCTTAAACCTATCTCAGGTTCTTAGGAACCTGAGAACAAATGAACATCCATATATGCTAGGTTTCTATATACTTAAAACCAATCAATTTCAAATCCATGGTCCCACACAAATCATAGCTAATCTGAATGTAAACTAGTATGCATGTATACAATTTAATATGGCAGTTTAACATCAAAACTGGGTTGAAATCATATTAAAACAGGAATGAACTTAGTAATATTTCGAAATGCAGTGGGGCTGGGAATATGGGATTTAAAAGCTCGAAACAACTCAAACCAATAAACCCTCGATAACCCCAACATGATTCCATATGTAACCGCAATTAAACACATTTAATTGTATGAATTATAGCATGTAAACATGAATCGAATTAATAAAACAAGGAGCTAACACTCGATACTGAACATGTATCAGTCAACACTACTCATGGCTCAACCCAACATCGAAAATCCAATTTGAACCTTAAAACTTAACACGAATCAGTAAACAACATTATAGTGATGTAAACACACATGTTCGTGAATTAAAATGGCCATTAAATATTAAAAAATCAGTTTAGAACAGGAATCAAAACTCAGGAATGAAGAACAGCACATGCGTATCAGTGAAGTATCATGAAAAAATTGGGATTTCATGAATTTGACCTAATTAAAATTACAAAGTAAAGGTTGGTAACTAGTGTCACCAGTGAGGGTGTGCTAGAAAGTGTCTTCGTGTCCAAGGATAGGACACGAATCGAGTCCAACCCCCATACGACACGTGAACTGAACAGGGTGCACTTACAGTATCGTGCACGTGTTCTCAGAAGTAGTGGACACGACACATGACACGTGTGGCCACGTGGTCAGGTCCACGTGTAGCCCACGTGTCATTCTACACATTCGACACCCTGTGGGGTGTCTACGATGTGCCTCTGCGGACACGAACACGTGTTTATGAGTGTCTGTGCACGTGCTCAGCCGTCTGCGCGCGACTGCGTGCGGCCAGTGCGAGCCCGATTTCTCCGTACACAGACCATGAGGAGTTCCCACATTTTGGGAACTTGGTGGCAGACATTGCCCTAAGGTTCCTCCAAAATTTTAGGACACGACGTGTCTTGTGTCCAGAGAAATGGAGCCCGTGATGCAGGACAAAGTGTACGTGTGTGCTCGGCGTGTCCAACCCAAAATTCTGACACAAAAGGACACTAAAATACCTAACATCCTTCACAAAAATTAATGTACATCCTTAGATCTATAAATTCATGTAATTACATTTTCAAAAATCGAAAATAAATTCCTAAGTTACATTTCATCAAACACATGCACACGTGTCATAATACGTGTCCGATACGGACACGTAAAGGACACGAAACCTAGCAAAACCTATTCCTACAGAGAGAGGACACCTAGGGCTTCCTATCCATACAAAGAAATCGAAAATCTATGGAAGGAATAGGAAGTTACCTATACGTGCAATTTGCATGAAAAAGCTTCAAAAGTGGGTGGTTCTTCTTGATGGCCAAGTGCTTCAAATTGGTCCAAACCTGAGATTTCTCTCCATGGACATGAAATAGAGCTGGATTAGGAACCAATGCAAAAAACTAGAGTGGAAAAGGAATTAAAATGAATAATCTATGGGTTGGGGAAGAATGAAAAAACCTCTTTCTTCAAAACTTAGAGAAATTAATAAAAGAGGCAAGAACAAATGGAAGAGGCATTAAATAGGGTGTGAAACCCTAGGTTGGCTGCCATGGGCTGATTAGGGTTAGGGTTTGGGTTCCAATGGTGATCTGTGGGCTTCCATGGGCCAAAATCACTAATCATGACTTGTGAAATCACAAGTCATTTCCTAATCAATTCAAATCCTATTCTCCCCAAATTAAATCTAATGGGTTAATTATCACTAACTTAGGTCAAGCTAGGGTTCCATATCCTAATCAAATAGTCATGACCTAGGTTAGCCTTTAGGTTAGTCTCCAAAGTCAACATTAGTCAAGTCAACTATAGGACCAAAATCAATTATACTAAAATCACTAAAAATTATATAAATTCTAATGATTCTAAATAATACATAATAATTTCCAAATAATTCCCAAAATTACAAAAATGACTAAAATACCCCTCAAACTAGAAATGATAAATGAAATGCCCTAATCACAAGGCTAGGCTCTAGGGTTACACTAGCAAGACACCAAATCATAAGTCATGATTTAAAATAGTTTAAAATGATTAAAAATCACCAAAAATTATGTCATGATTTAAATACCATCAATAAATAATTAAAATCACAAAATTTTAAAATTACCCTCATTTGGAAAACTGGGTGTTACAATCCTACCCACCTTATAAAAATTTCGTCCTCGAAATTAAGATAGTAGCAGTCCTTCTAGGTCAAACACCCCACAATCAAAGTCTCAAATATATCGTCAGATAATCATATGCGTCTGTCCAAAATCATGATACTCAGAATCTTCGTCGTGCTAGTGAGCAAGGCTACGATAATCATAGAGTCCTCGACTAAGGCACATATCTCTAGAATTATGGTATTTAAAATTTTTGCATTGCCGCATGCTTGGCAGCGAAAACCTTAAATTCCCACACCCGAGAAATACGTCCTAAATCTGACTATATGTCCTCACTATGCCAGCAAAACATGACTATCGAAGATTCTAGATTCCATAACTGGGTGACCTAGCCCATATGATTTATCTCAGAAGAAATCAAACATAACACAAGAACAACAGGACAAAATTAATAAATCAACAAGGAACAGAAGGAATCAAAATTTTAAGGCAGTTATGAGAGGCAATTACAAAATTTGAGTCAAAAGAACGGAACCTGCAACTAGATCTCCAACGGCCTGAGCATCCTCGACCGTCCTGGCGAAAGCTCGCCCTTGCTGGCCTCCCCTGGGCTGCTGTTGATGCTGCATGTACCTCTGCTGCTGAGTCGGTAAGGGTAATCCCCTCTGCTGGCCTACCGGGGCCCTAGCTCCTGCTCCCTGAACTGTCTGTCCCGGTGACTCGGGACACTCTCTCAGACGATGATCGGATCCTCCGCAAAGCAAATATCTGCCTAGCCTCTTCTGGCATTCGCCCCAATCGTGCCCTGGTCTCTTGTAAAAAGGGCAAATGATAACAAGTTGCTGTCCCGGGGCCTGCTGCTGCCTTTGTGGCTGCTGCTCCTGCTAAAAGGGTACGCGGTCCTGAAACTGCCGTTGCTGAAAGAAGACCCTTGGCTGTTGGTACTGCTGCTGAAACTGTAGAGGTAGCATCTGCTGCGGATACTACTGCTGAAACTGTAGGGGTGGCATCTGCTGTGGATACTGTAGCTGAATCTGCAAGCGGGGCATCTGATACGGATACTGCTGCTGAATCCGCAGGTGGGGCCTCTTGGCTGGGCCTGCACTGCCACTAGCTCCCTGAGTGTCTCGCATCCTCTTCTCCTTCAGTCCAACATCGTCCTCCGCTGTCATGGCTCCTACCAGAATCTGCTCGAAGGTGGCGTCGCGGTCGCTCTTGGTATATGACTTGATCTCTCCGATCAAACCCCTGCGGAACCTCCTCGCCTTCCCGACCTCGGTAAGATCCTCGATGAATCTGCTCAAACAGCTGAACACTCCAGCGTACTCCTCAACGATCTGGTTCCCCTGAACCAAACTCTCGAATTGTGCCTCCAAAGCACGGAGTGCGGTATCGGAAAAGAATTTCTCCTTGAACAGTTTCTTGAACGATGACCAAGTCTGACCGGCTGTACCAACCCTCGGGTCCGTCTGGTAACAGGTACAGGCCAAGTCCTACATCTGACTGGCGGCTGCCTCGATCTGTAATCTTGCTGGTATCTGTGCCAATCGGAATATCTCCTCAATGTGCTCTATCCAATCGTCAGCGTATATGATGCCCTCTGTACCCTTGAAGTCTCGAGGTCCCATCTTCTTGAAGGAGTGGATGTCTGGAGTCCTCGACTGATACGGCTGCATCTGGCCTCCTTGTGGCTGAGCAGCCACCAGCTCTACTGTCGTCCTGACCAACTGGTGAGTATCTTGTATGCTCTGTCGAATATCAGCATACTGGCTCTGTTGTATCTGCTGCTGAAACTCCAAGAATCGCTGGAAGAGGGTAAATACCTGAGCCGCATCTACTGTCCCTGACGGTAACTACTGCTGGTACATATATGGAATGACGGGGAAAGACCTCCGGACAGGTGGAGGTGCGCTCCCAAAAGCTGCAGAAGCTCCTATATGAGCAGAAATAGGGGAGCTGTGGTCCCAGTGTCCACAATCAGGCGAGGGGTGGTAGGCCTCTCACCAGCGTCTGCTGGGCCAGAGCGATGCGATCGTGTCTCAACCACCATCCTGGAGACAGATCAAACAAGGAATCAATACTGAGATAGAATCGATAATTCAAGGGAGGACAATTATTCAAGGAAGTAATCTTCAACAGGAATTTAGATGGCAGGAATCCAGTTAAGAGTTTTTCCTAATGTAATTGAGTACCTCAAAAATAATCCTAATCCTAATGCAGACTGTAGTGATACTCTAGTTCGAATATCACTACACAAACTCGTTCTGCATGGGCCACCACTAAAAATGTGTCACAACTCGCACCCACTGTGAGGGTACGAGAACGTAACAGCACCCAACCTATGCCGCAGTGTCGGCAGTAGAACGCTGTTCTAGGTCATGAACTGTAACTAACATAATATGAATACTCTCCATAAGGAGGCCAACACAGAGGTATAACTCAATCACAATCTATAGATAGAATATGGCACGATGAAATAGATAAAGAAATCCTCAACTGAGGTACAACAGAAATGAAATACAAGTCTTATCATCTCTAACAATATACAAACTCTGAATTAAGAACAACAACTAAACATAAAAAAGAAAAACAGTCTAAGCTATCTATACTAAGCAAGGTATCGTCCTCAACAGCTGCCTGAACCTCTCTAGGGGTCCAGGTCGCAAGTGTCATCTAGGCAAGCTCCAAAGTAAGGGGTGCAGGGTTCCTCATCATCCTCTGTAAAATTTTCAACAGGTCCAGTCAGGACGGGAGCGACCACAATACATCTCAGCAGTTCATAGCAGGTTAGAAAATATAATCATGCAGTAAAGTAAGATATAGATACTGAAGGAAATACAGTAGGTAAATAGAGAGAGAACTGTAATAAACATATCTACTATAAGTAAAGAGCTACCAGTGACTAGTGATTAAGAGCACAAAGTCGACATGTGAACGGCTTGATTTGTACATGGCTATAATAAAGAGGCGTTCATGGCTATTCTACTTTAGAATTGTTCACATGGCTATTTATACTCCCCCGTACCCCCAATGAATACACAAGGATCCAACCAGGTTATGTTATGATTCTATGTAACAGCCCCCGAAGGGTGGTAAGCTCCCAAAGGGTGATATGCCCCCAAAGGGTGATAAGCCCCCAAAGGGTGATAAGCCCCCGAAGGGTGATAAGCCCCCAAAGGGTGATAAGCCCCCAAAGGGTGATACATAGAAGTCCCATAAATGGGATAAGGATTCAAAGAAGACTCTGTGATCATATGGGTATATGTCACAAGTGATCAAAGAAGCATAGTGATATGCCATGTAAGTGAAACACACAGAACATAGAGTACTCCGATGCTCCCTGAAGGGATAACATCTCAAGAAGGGATCCATATAGTACTAATCCGTGTGACCAACGTGGCAGTATCAAGTTAGGTAATTTAATACAAGAAATAATTCTAAGCAGGATATAAAATGATCAGAGAATGTACTCGTCTCGTATCTGAATGTCTGAAGTAAATATACTGTCCGAGATGAGGTACCTGACTCCTAGTTAGAGCAACACAAATCAAGATGTATACAAGGGATGATAAATATAATCTACAATGCATCTGCATGCTGTCTAGGTCAAACTAGACTAAAGTCAACACTTGGTCAACTCCAGTCAACTACACTAGTCAAACTAGGTCAACCTAACCCAGACAAGTCTTACTAAGCCTAACCAAGACTATCCTAGCAAGCACACATCAAATCTAGGCTATATAAGCCAACTGTACACCTATACTGGCCTCAACCCACACACACAAGCAATGAGCCATAGGCATACACCCCTAGGCATTATCATGCCTATATACCAAACACATTCTACATAAACACATATTAACACATATATCTAATTAATATAATACACACATATTATAATATATAGGGTACCTATATATACATATATTGTCTATATATATATATATATATATATATATATATATATATATACATACATTACACAATATGTATACATGGAGAAATAGAAAGGGATGTGGTGGTGGCAATGTGTATGTGTGTGAGCATGATACAGTGCAATGTGTGTGTACATGAGGGTAGGCATTTGATTGTGGAAAATACTAACATGTGTGTGTGTGAGACACTGGGGTGTGTGTGTGAGATACAAGAGAGTGTGTATGTGAGTTAACTTAGAGGAGTGCAATGTGGGAAAACAGGGAATTATCTCGGGTTTTAAGTGGTTCTCAGGAAATATCAGTCCATGTGTGTGTACCTGTCAATGTGTGACAGTTAGCCCATGGTGTGTGTTCATATAAGGGTGAGTGTGTGAGACAGCAGTAATGTGGGATGTGAACAGTGAGTGAAAGACAGGACCTAATGTGCCATGGTTAAGGTGCAGGAAAAGAGTGAATATAGCATCTCAGTTTCAATGAAATCAATCCCAGTTATTTAACCCTTGAACTCAATCAACATAAGGCTAACATAAATAAACCTTCAACAAGAAAATGAACTCTCAATTATCAACCAATCCTAGGTCTAACTACTGCTGAAATCTCAGGAATTCTCAGGTTTGGGGGGGTTCACAGTGAATTAATAATGGGAATAACAAAGGGAAATGAAATCAATTCGACAGTTAACAAACCCTTCAACCAATTTCGAATTCCTTTCAATGGATAACATCAATTCATGCATAAATTCTCAGTTTTCATATTAACCTAACATTCAATCAAATTTCAGTTTTAAGTAGAAAAGAAACCCAGTTCATGAGGAAGGAAGGGAAGTCAATGCATGGTGTGTGTGCTCCGTGGTTGTGGTTTTGTGAGAGTGTGTTCCTGTGACAGTGAACTACTAAGAGAATTTAGTTCAAAAAAAGAAGGAAGGAAGGAAGTAAATATCAGTTAAGAAGGGAACCCAATTTGACAGTCAACAACCAATCAATGCGAAACCTACTCTCAGGTTTTAGATTAATGCAATGTGTGTATGATTTCATCCTTAGATTTCCAGTTGAGGAACAAACATTTGTGGTCATTTAGTTCCAGATTTCAGGGCTTAAACCTATCTCTGGTTCTTAGGAACCTAAGAAGAAATGAACATCCATATATGCTATGTTTCCATATACTTAAAACCAATCAATTTCAAATCCATGGTCCCACACAAATCATAGCTAATCTGAATGTAAACTAGTATGCATGTATACAATTTAATATGGCAGTTTAACATCAAAACTGGGTTGAAATCATGTTAAAATAGGAATGAACTCAGCAATATTTCGAAATGCAGTGGGGCTGGGAATATGGGATTTAAAAGCTCGAAACAACTCAAACCAATGAAGCCCCGATAACCCCAACATGATTCCATATGTAACCGCAACTAAACACATTTAATTGTATGAATTATAGCATGTAAACATGAATCGAATTAATAAAACAGGGAGCTAACACTCGATACTGAACAGGTATCTGTCAACACTACTCATGGCTCAACCCAACATCAAAAATCCAATTTGAACCTTAAAACTTAATACGAATCAGTAAACAACATTATAGTGATGTAATCACACATCTTCGTGAATTAAAATGGCCATTAAACATTAAGAAATCAGTTTAGAATAGGAATCAAAACTCAGGAATGAAGAACAGCACATGCGTATCAGTGAAGTATCAGAAAAAAATTGGGATTTCATTAATTCGACCAAATTATTCATTAAAATTACAAAGTAAAGGTTGGTAACAAGTGTCACCAGTGAGAGTATTGTTGACACAAAGTCACAGTCAACCAAATATTGATAACGTTGACTAAATAATACTTGTGATAATTCAATAAGATACACGACGACTATATTCTGCTCAAGCCAGACGACAACTCAGACGATAGCTCATGTGCATATACAAGTCATTTTTGCGTCTGTACTTTTATATTTTATTGAGTCTAGAAATATTGTAAGCTGAGTTATGCTGGGCTCTTGAGACTCAACCCACAACCTATCCAAAGCCCATAAAGCTCCACATCCAAACTTAGCCCATTTTGTAATGCCCCGCTCCGCATGAGGCATTTGGTTGGCTTATTAGATGTGATCAGAATATTGAACCGTGACTTATGTTGGGAATCAGGAGAATTGAGACTGATGCAGTCTCTCTTAGCTGGCTAGACAAATGGGTATTGGAACGTGGCTCGCTGGTGGAGCTACGCTTAGTGGAATTTTGGGTGAGTGGAACCATCTTTCCTCCTCCTTACTCCTTCATGATTAATAGATGAAGTATTGAAATGCTATGAACTGTCCCTAAATGTCCCATATGTTAGTTGCTGAATAATAGAGAGGCTTTTGCTGAGAATTATTGAAATGTACAACACATTGAACTGCTAATATGATTCGATGCCTGAGATTGAATTGATAACCTTGTTCCTTATGCTTAATGCTGCTGAAACGATAAAACACTTGATTAATGAGATGCCTTGTGAATGATAGAATAAGAAGTGAACTGGCGATGCTATCGACCCAATAAACTAAATGAAACACTAGAATCATGTACTCTCTCTATAACTGTTACAAGAATATGAAATGCTACCTGTCCCTTATAAGAAATGAATGTATGTTAAGTTCCTCTTAAGAAAGGAATGATATGAGATACATTGTAATGAAGCAATGAATGAGATATGATAAAGCTGGGATCGTTGAGATCACCAAATGAAATGATGGTAATGACGAAATGAATAAGTCATTGAATATGACTAATGATGCACTGTTGCCTTTACTTTCCTTAATATATTTTACCATGCGATTTTGTTCACAATCGAGTCGGACACGCATTCGTATGGTCATGGACAACTTGTATACAAGGTTTGAGTAATAATTTCCTCGAACGGTTCCTAGGGCCCTGGGGACCGATTCGGCCTAGGAGGAAATAATGATGAGTGCTATGGGAGCACGGATAAGGCGGGGTGGCATAGAGGCTCGCCACCTACTATGCTGACCGCATTATCTTAAAATGAAATGAAATGAGAAGAGTCCATATGGTTTAACAACACCAGTGACCATGTAGTCAGGATGCATGCTAATGAATGTTTTGTGCAGGCAGAGTAAGTATATCAAATAACCTGTAATTGATACAGGTACGAGGAGTCGGCTATCGGTAAGAAATTACATAATTGTGATATTGTATAAGTTGGTTTAACTTGCCTGCTTAACATGTTCCATTTAGTATGCTAGAAAGACGCCTTGCTATAATCATTGCTCAAACACAACATACATGCTAAGTGATGCTTGAAGTGAGAACTGTTATAACATGTTTAAAATGTTAATGTTAACGATGCCTCAATGATGCCTTTTCATGATAACACCTGGTATGTCTCAATGATGCCTTTGCATGATAACACCAAGAATGATAAATGATATGTCCATATGAATGCTACTAAGAATATATTTACATGCTTCACTCTGATTATTGTCCATGAACTGTAAACTGATGCTAGGCCCCAAGTAGAAAGATCATTCTAATAAATGCTTGCTTAAATGATCACTTTAATGTTGGTTTATGCGAGTGGGTTGGATTCTGCTCGCCAGTACATAGATGATGTACTGACCCACGTTTTGTGGGCAGGTGCTCGTGCTTGGAATGTTCTACACACGAAGATTGGCTTGATTGGTCCCGCGGCATCGAAGATTTGTTGGGCATACAGAAGCTCTCCTTGTACAAGATAATGTCTTCTGTTTATAAAGGGCATAATGTATGGAACATTGTAATCAGTTGTATCAGTGAGATTGTAAGCCAAGTCGATATATTGAGTGGTAATCCAATGTATCCAAATATCAAATGTAAGCTGTATAGCATTGTTCAGTTGGTTTCCAATGTAAAGTGAGATGTGCTGTAATTATTGTACTTCAATGCAAGTCTTGTACTCTTCTTCAATTATCAATAAAGAGAATAAAGTTCTACATAACTCTGTGTGGCTTCAAGTTACTCTTTTTCTCCGCTGCTATAAAGAAGTGATGTACTTCTATTTAATAAGAAAGATTGTCCTCATTAAATTCAATTTATCTGCTTCTACCGCTGCGATG
This sequence comes from Iris pallida, assembly GCA_029216955.1. Lineage (NCBI taxonomy): Eukaryota > Viridiplantae > Streptophyta > Magnoliopsida > Asparagales > Iridaceae > Iris > Iris pallida. Next base: position 10,501,645 of record JANAVB010018599.1, read on the forward strand.
TGTTCCTATTTGAAGAATAATCGATTATGTACCATCTTTGCCTTGTACAAGTGCAATACCAGACTTGTACGGCATCACGCCCAAGCGAGGACGATCGATTCCAAGAGATAAAATATATGAATAAATGACTCTATGAATCGGGGCGTGACAAATTGGTATCAGAGCACGGCTTTACGTCCTTGGTCTCTTCTTTGGTTCGTTTCAAATCAAAGTTGCATCGATGATTGACCAAAGTTGCTTCCGCGATCACTCAACGTTGCTTCCGCGATTAAATCAAAGATTGCTTTCGCAATTATATTGTTGTTGTTCTGTAATCATCCTATGTTGTTCGTGTCTGAAAGATCATTGACCCTCTTGGCTGCTCACTGGATGTTCCATACAATAAGTCTATATACATTGTGATGCCCCTGAAAGAATGATTGTTGTTGGTTTGGACACAAATAACCCAACAATGACTCGATGCCATAGTATGCTATATTGTGAATACTGTTGGAAATGTGGGAATATAGAAAAGTGAATGGGTATGCTGTAACTGTAGAAGCATGGAAAATATTAGAAATAAAGGCATAATGACCCATGCGGCTCTGGACAGCAAGCCTATGCGGTTCATACTGGAGTTGCTTTATGCGGCCAAAAAGGAGACCCCCAGACTCATGCGGCTCGGGGACATGCGGCTCAAATCGATGCCACGTGTGACCCCCCCTACAGTTGGCCATTGGAGTAATGGCCTCATTTAATGCTCTGACACGACTCGACGGCTGCGACGTCTCTGACATAAAGTGTCATAATGGCTCTGCCATAATGACAGATTCTTCGGAAAAAGAAGAAGATCTCTGACCCGATCTGTCAGAAATCCTATGTTGCCACGTGGCAAAAGTCTCATGCGGCTCGGTTAAAGAACAGCTTCATGCGGCTCCGTGAGGCGTCATTCTAATATGATTAACAGAAATCCGCCATATGCGGTCCACTCATAGCCCGGCCTATGCGGCTCAATACCACATGCGGCCCACAGAAACTATACGGCTCATGGAGAGGTCGTCTCCTGCGGTTCGCAAAGACCACGCATATGAGGCTCACGGAAAGTTCGTCCCCTGCGGCTCGACGAGATGTTGACTCATGCGGCTCATGAAGGGTATCTCCCTGCGGTTCAAGTATTGGCCACTCTATGCAGCCCTGGCAGGATCTTCAATCAAAAGACGTGGCATTGAAGATTCGACCGAATCCCAACGAGAATATTTGACATCATCAGCAAGACACGTGGCGAGCAATCAGATATTAGCATAACCAATCACGAAGATTTAAAGCAATCAGCATTAACTGCTCATAAGATTTGGTGCTATCCGTATTAGTGGCCGAGATTCGTTATGATCAAGATCAAGGGTCCAGATAGAATGAAGGAGCGCCGACATTCCAAACAGATAGCAAACCCTAATAATCACATCCCACCCTTATAAATAGCCAGCAGCATTCCCATAAAAAAAAAAGGAGGGCGGCAATAATAAAAAAAAAAAAAGAGAGAGATACCCACAGAGAGAGAGTTCCCCTTTTTTCGTGACAATCACAGAGAGAGAGAAGCCCAGAGAGCAACCAGAGAGGAGCAAGAAGAGCCTTTCTTCGTCAACGCCGAGCAAATCTTCCCCGAGTCAAGACTGCATACTGATCGTCCAAGGAGTAAGGCAGAGCGGCCGTCGCTTTCCCGAGCCTCTATCGTCACCCCCCAGAATCAAAAATAAACAATCGCACTTAGTCTGCTGTACCTAGGTTTTCGTCCCTAGGCTTTCTTTGTGCGAGCGAGTTTGTATTGTGAGTCTAAGTTCAGTCCTCCGATAATTGTTCTGTTCTTTTACAATCAATGGCAAACACGATGGCGACTCTGCTGGGGACTAACTTCTCCACGGCTGAGGAGTTGGTGACGCAATCAGATGCAGCCAAACTTGGCTCCACACAAAAGAAGATGGTCGTCCGCTTCGACCAACAGGCGTTCGAAGAGATGCTCTCTGAAGGCAGCGCTGGCCCAGCCCAGAAGCGCACCCGCACCACGAAGGCTCGCAAAGAATGGAGACCGAAGTCATTTGCTCCTCCTCAAGCCCTCGATGGGATGCCCTCTGTTGCTCAAGACGGCGAGAAGGATTCCCCTGCGGTCCCACTTCAGATCGTAGACAACTCTGCTGCCCCCAAGTCCAACAGAAGAAAACATTATGATGCTGGACTTGCAGGGACAAAGAGGGACTCTACGCGGTCCGAACCGCAGAAGAGTATTAGCCGTAGGGAGAAAGCCCATGCGGCTACATCCGCCAACCGCATGAAGAAAACTCATGCGGCTACTTCTGTCAGCCGCATAACTTATGCGACTACAGTTCCCGACCGCATGGATGAAACTCATGCGGCTAGAAAAGTCAATCATTTGCAGAAAACCCTATGCGGCCACAGATGCCAACCGCATGCGGCCAGCCTGCACGGTCATGGCTCCTAGCCGCATAAGAACTCGTCCGACGACAGGAGACAACCGCAGTACAGACAGCCTGCACGGTTTCCACTCCCAGCCGCATAGCATCCGCTCCATGCTCCTCTCGATCAGTTTTCGACCGTCTCTCGTACGGCCCGAACCCTGATGACTCTCTGGATGATAAGCCAGACTCTGTGATGTTCAACTTGGACTCTTCTTATTATGCACCCACAAGTGCTAAAAAGAAGAAGTCTAGGGCAGCACGGGCTCATCAAGCCCAGATAGCTGCCCCTAACCTTTGACTATCAGAGCGGCCCGCTGATTATCACACGGGCCCCTGATGGGAAGTTATACAGAACCGCTCAAGTCCAAACCCCGACGGCGAACGGACAGAGTGGTTCCTCTGACCTGCGTGAAGCTATCCTCCACAAACGTAAGAAAGAGAAGGAGCCTCAGCATGCAGAGAGTCCTCACAGGGACGTCACTACACCCAGATTATCGTCAACTGCTGTTGCAACAACACGGCAGTAACGGAAGACCGGCCATCCGTCTTCCAAAGATTACAACATCCGAGCTCGGAAGACTGAGGCACCTCCCGTTGCCTCCTGCAATTCCGCACGGAAAGTCCCCGTGGAGGGGAGAGGAAAGAAGACAAGCATCTCCAGTCCAAAGATATCGGCCACTACAGCTAAGAAATTGTCGGCTAAACGGTTGCCATCCGCTGGAGTATACCAACACACCCGTTCGAAGACAAAATCTGCTGCAACAGGAGGCTCATCGTCCCCGACCCTGGGGGTCGTAGGAGCTAGGGGTAGTACTCCTCCGAACATCCACAATAATCCAATGTTTCAAGGAGACGAACCCCGAGAAATAACCCTCCCATCGGGTACAACAGATGCTGATATCCCCGAGGACATCCATGATTCTCTAGACGAAGCAAGCTCCGAAGCTGAGAATAGTGTTCCTTCCGAGTCTGAACCTGAAGAGAACATCCCCACATATCCAGATGATTTCTCGACGCATGGGTACGACTCGGAGGGTACATCCTCCACCACTCCCTCCGTCACTCCTCATGTGAAGACGGTATTCATGACAGACAGCAATCAAGGCGGTTCCAGCGATCGCCAGCGCATTGACACATTGGAGGCCATATTACATGCCTTGGTCAAGTCTGTAGACGAAATCAAAGCGACACTGCCTACTCTGCAGGGAGTGACACCTGGCCAGACAAGCACCGGTCCCGCGAACAACATAGATTCAAATTCAGCGGCACCAAACCCGGGCAATAATGCTCCCGAGATAACGGCCCCTACCGCGACAGATGAGGCCCGAGAAGTAAGGAGAGAGGTTCAGGAGCTTCGAGCGATGTTCCACGCCCGAGAAAATTCTCAAGACCTCAGAATACGGCAGCCATACCCAGCTGAATAGGAGGGATGTGCCCTTTCCCCCAAGATATAAGCCGTTCAATATCAACCCATATGATGGTAAGACTTCAGCAAGCCGGTACATCACTTACTTTGAGGTCACCACCGACCATCTGCCCCATGAGGATGCCATCCTCACACGGTTATTCATTGGGGCACTGGAAGGAGTCGCCTTTGATTGGTACCGCAACCTGCCAGATAACTGCATCCACTCCTTCGCTGGCTTCAAGCGCTTGTTCTTAGAGAGATTCTATGAGGTAGGGCAGGACGTCACGATGTCTACTCTCATGGACGTCGTCCAAGGAGAGAAAGAGCTGACAAGGAATTACATTGAGCGGTTTCGTCAAACCGCAATGAAGTTACCATCTGGCAACCCGGACTCTTCCTTGATTGAAATTTGCCAAAAGAGACTACTCCCAACAATTAGTCTCTGGATGGGCGAAAGTCAATTCAAGGATTGGAAGGCCTTTATCATCAGCGCTACAAGTGCCGAGGAACGATTGAAGAAAGCTCGCCAGTTGGGGTTGCATATCTCAGAGGGAGAGAACAAGGGGAAGCGTCCCAATGCCAGCAGCGACAATGGGGGTAGCCCCTCCAACAACCGGGACAACAGAGGCAAGCAGGCTATGGTGACCGATACAGCCCAGAAACCCGAGCCACAGCCAGCAGACAAACAATGGCCTCAAATCACTTATTCTTTCGAAGACGGCCACGTCAAGACTATCTTGGACATGCTTATACAAGGGGACAGAATTCAGCTTCCTCCACCAAGGCGGGAACCTCGGCCGGCTAATTTGGAAAATCCGAAATTCTGCCATTACCACCGCTATGTCCACCATGCTACACACGACTGCTACCAACTGAAATGGTATATCCAGAACCTCATCGATTCGAACGCTCTGGCTATCGACTTCGAGGAGGTAACCGTAGCAGCCAACATGGTGTCCGAACAATTCGGCAATTTCCCTCCAACAGAGACTCAAGACGGTGTCATACCCATCCCTCTGGCAACGATGGAAATCGCTAATCTTCCGTCCACCCGTGATCAAACTCTCGGTTTAGTACCTCTCACCACATCACGAGGGGAAATCATGTGGGTTCATCCGGACCTAATCCACGAGGTGACTCAACCCACTTTACCTTCTAAAAAGAAAAGTGGAAAGGTCAGATCATGCCGCACCACCTCGACAGAGAAGGAGGAAGTCTCAGTTGTCACTACTCGATCTGGAGCACAAGCCCAACCAGTGGCCGAGAATCCGACTAATGATCAGCAACCCACAAACGCTGATACTCCGGGACCGGCTCAGCCTTCGACGACCGACAAGCCTAGGCCAAAGGAGACTCGCTTCGACAAATCCCTCCGAAAGGAGACACCTCAGGGGCTAGAAAGACCCTACAACTTCGACATCTTGGCTCAATTGGCCAATACACCGGCCAAATTGTCTTTATACGAACTCCTGAGGCTCTCGAAGGATGTCCGCACAGCTTTAAGCGAGGCGCTCCAAAATGCCGACGCATATTTGGCTCAGGTCAACCTTACAGGAGATAACCAACCTGCAGAGCTCCAAGATAGTGCGTGTACAGGGGCAATGCCCAATATCGTCTTCTCTCCGCAGGATATGCTCATCAAAACTAACCTGCACGATCGCCCATTGCTACTACACTGGATACATCGGCGACGTGAAGGTGGACCGAATGCACATTGATCCTGGATCATCCATAAGCATCATTCCGAAGGGTCTGCTACATCATCTTCGCATTCCGATGCACCGCCTAACACCTACAAGCACCGCCATTAAGGTTTCAATTCGGGCAGGAGCTACCCAATAGGAAAGATACGCTTGAAATGTCAGATCGGCGATCTCCAATCAGAAGTCACCTGCTACGTCATAGATGCCGACACATCTTACAATATCCTTCTGGGGCGGCCTTGGATACACGATTACATGATCGTGCCTTCCACGCTACACCAGTGCTTCAAATATGTCGATAAGCACGGCTTCGTGAGGACAGAGTTTGCTGATATCGATCCCTTCAAAGGAGTCGAATCTTATTACTCAGATTCATGTCTGTACGAAAAATCAAAGAAGCACCTGGTCGAAGAGGAGGTGCAAGCTCACACCAAGACAACCACAGGATCAGAAGAACCTCTGACGATCCACCTCCAGGCTCGCAAACCGGGCGGTTCTGCACCCCTTACGGCTACTCTGTGTAAGGACGCAATCAGTCTGTCGGCACAAGAAGAACAAATGAGAATCCGGCTACCAAGGTCTGGCCAAGCGCCGAAACCCACACCAGGACCTTTTACCATCAGACTACTGAGAGTCGGTCAGCTCCAAACAGAGAAACTCAATCCCTCCGACAGACCGCTCACGATACGTCTTCCTAAAAAGGGCCGTCACCCCGACGCGAGGTCTGACACTTCCAGCGAACCAGCCACTCCTCGTCCCCACGTCAGATGCCAAGCTGGGGGTTGCTAGTCCACCAACAACTTCACGACCTGCTCCCCCGGTCGAGCCCCTGAAGATCAAGCTGACTAGGTCGCTCTCCCAGTCTTCATTTATACAGGGGGTGGCCGAAGAAGAACCAGAATTAGCCAAGTATGTGGCTGCCCACTCCGATACCCCTTCCGCGGATGATGTAATCCCTCTCGAGAAGATACCTTATTTTATCAATAAAGGGCTATCTTTGAATTACATCGAACTCAACAAGCTATGTACAATGTATGCTATGGACCACGGTATAGGCACTCACCTACATACACAGGTGACAAATGTGTACACCGCTATCCAACTTACTCCAGTAGAAGACGCTTACCGAATAATCGAAGGAGGGGACCACCCAATCATCTTCGGCCGGACGAACAACCCGCATCCCCTCGCCATGGAAGAAGTCGACTTCGGGTCAGCTAACGGAAGACTGCCTCTGTATCTCTATAGCCCTCAATCCAAATATCTCATGAAGAAACAGGGGTATGATCTAGAGACAACGCCAGGACTGAACTACGGCACTGGACGACGATTACCTTTGAAGACGCCAGCCCCGGCGGGCAAACCACAGGACTACTATAACAAAACCCGATGCGGTTTAGGGTATGTAACGCCAACTACGACCCCTGAAGGCTCAGATGAAGAATGCGACTGGCAGTCACACTCAACCGGGACACCAACTTCCGACTCAGACACAAGCATTGGGGACGTATTCAGACAAGTCCTGTCAGTCAACATGGCATTTGCCGACGCTTACGAAGAAGACGAGGACATTCCTGAAACCCTCGAGCTTGAGCCGTGGGCCCAACAGTTAGACGCACAATGGGAAAAGCGGTTCGAGCTAAGAGAACCTCCTACGGAGGACGAAGTTATGCAGGTCAACCTCGGCACCGAATCCTCTCCGAAGCCAATCTTCGTCAGTAAAAGCCTAACAGACAAGGAACGAGAATCACTGCTGGAACTCATCCGAGAATACATTGACGTATTTGCATGGAGTTACGAAGACATGCCGGGATTAGATCCCGACATTGCTCTCCATAAACTCAATATACGGCCGGATGCAAAGCCAGTCAAGCAGCAGCAACGACGCTTCCGCCCGGGCGTCATGGACGCGATCGAAGCCGAAGTCAACAAACTGATAGCCAGCGGCTTCATCCGTGAGGAGCAACACCCTGACTGGGTCGCCAATATAGTCCCGGTCCTTAAGAAGAACGGGAAGATCCGAATCTGCATCGACTTCCGCAATCTAAATGAGGCATGTCCGAAAGACGAATTTCCCCTCCCGATCACGGACATCATGATTGACAACACATGCGGCTTCGAACGTATGTCATTCATGGATGGATTCTCGGGATACAATCAAATCAAGATGTCCCCCGACGATGAGAAGCACACATCATTTAGAACACCGATCGGCACATACTGTTACACAGTCATGCCATTCGGCCTAAAGAACGCTGGTGCCACATATCAGCGAGCTATGAGTATCATTTTCAGAGAACATTTGCGCAAAATAGTGGAATGCTACGTCGACGACATCGCTGTCAAGAGTCGCCGTAAGGAAGATCATCTGCAAGATCTGAGAACGGTATTCGACCTGATGCGAGCCCACAACCTAAAGATGAACCCTACAAAGTCGTTCTTGGGCGTATCCAGCGGGAAGTTCTTAGGTTTCATCATCACTGCACGGGGTATCCATGTAGACCCTGAGAAAACCAAGGCAATAACGGAGATGGGTCCCCCGAAAAATCTCCGCGAACTCAGAGGCCTCCAAGGGAGGCTAGCTTATATCAGAAGGTTCATTTCCAATCTCTCCGGACGATGCCGACCGTTCACACACCTCATGAAGAAGGGAGTCTCATTCGTATGGGACGAAGAATGCCAGCGTGCTTTCGACGACATCAAAGAATATTTGTCAAATCCTCCAGTCCTGGTGGCCCCGGTCCCTGGAAAACCATTCTTGCTCTATGTACGAGCAATGGAACACTCCCTCGGTGCCCTGCTGGCACAAAATAATGACGCAGGATACGAACAGGCCATATACTACCTCAGCCGAATGATGGTCGGGCCCGAACACCGATACACTGCCGTGGAGAAAGAATGCCTCGCCTTAGTGTTCGCTATTCAAAAGATGCGGCACTATGTTACAGGACAAACCATACATGTGATCTCACGGGTAAATCCCCTCAGGGTCCTCATGACTAAACCAGGGGCGCTCAGCTCTCGCCTCGCTACCTGGGCAATACTGCTATCCCCATATCATATGATCTTCGTCCCACAGAAGGCTGTCAAGGGTCAAGCCCTAGCAGACTTTTTGGCAGCCCACCCAGGATCGGAGTCATCCAGAATCTATGAAGAGATCCCAGACGAGGTCGCCGATTCGAATACAGCCACTCACGATGACATATGGCGAATGTTCTTCGATGGCGCCTCAAGAACCGGACCCAAGGGAAATATCGTCGTCGGGGTCGGAGTGGTATTGATCTCTCCTACCGGGCTAGTGATCAATCGCGCCTACTCTCTCACGGAACCCTGTTCCAACAATGTGGCCGAGTACAACGCTTTGGTCATTGGCCTCCAACTCGCAAAGGAGCTGGGTGTAGAATATCTCGAAGCATACGGCGATTCACAATTAATCGTCAATCAGATTCGGGGGTCGTACGAAGTCCGCCATGAAGACATGATCCCCTACCACCAAATAGCAATCAACATTATCTCCTCATTCGAGGGATTCTTCATCGAACACGTCCCCAGACTTCAAAATATCGAAGCCGATGCCCTAGCAGGCCTTGCCGCTTCCTTAGCAGTGCCGAACCAAGCGCATCACTCGGTTGAGGTGATAGGCCACGAACTGGTCTGTCCCAAGAACAATATTCAATTCGTGGCGAGCTATTCCGCCCGGACGGTCGACGAAACACCAGACTGGAGACAGCCGTTCATTGACTTCGTCGTATACGACATCCTCCCGGAGAACCCAAGGGAAGCCACCTCCATCAGACGGCGTTCTCTCAGATTCTTCTACGACACAGAGACAAAAATGCTGTACCGACGATCCTACGACGGATTATTACTCCGGTGTTTGTCAAACGCAGAAGCCAAAGAAGCTGTACGAGAAGCTCACGATGGTGTTTGTGGGGCCCATCAGCCTGGCCCTAAGCTACAGGACCGCCTTCGCCGTATGGGCTACTACTGGCCCACGATGGTGGCAGACGCAATAGACTATGCCAGAAAATGCAAAGCCTGCCAAGTCCACGCGGACTTCATTCACCAACCATCCGAGTTTCTACATCCAACGGTGGCATCCTGGCCATTCGAAGCATGGGGAATGGATATCATTGGTCCAATCACCCCACCTTCCTCCCGAGGACATCGCTTCATACTTGCGATCACCGATTACTTCTCCAAATGGGCGGAAGCCGTCCCACTCGCAGAAGTTAAGACTTCAAACGTGATCAGCTTCCTTAAGCATCACGTCATCTACCGCTTCGGACTGCCGCGGAGGATCATCCATGATAATGGTCCACAGTTTATAAGCCGTGCATTCTACCGATTCTGCGATAAGCACCGCATTCAGAATGTCGCTTCGACACCATATAACCCAGCAGCAAACGGGTTGGCAGAGGCATTCAATAAAACAATCATCAAACTCCTCAAGAAGTTTGTCTCCTCCAACAAACGCGACTGGAACGAGAAGCTCGGCGAATGCTTATGGGCTTATCGCACCACAGTTCGAACAGCTACTGGGAATACACCATTCTCTTTAGTATACGGGAGTGAGGCAGTCCTCCCACTGGAAACTCAGATTCCCTCACTCCGCGTCGCCCTCACTTATCAATTGACAACGGATGATAACTATCGACGTCGATTACAAGAGTTGGAGGCCTTAGACGAAAAGCGCCTACTAGCCCAGCAAAGGATCGAGCTATACCAAGCACGTATCTCAGGAGCCTTCAACAAGAAGGTCAAAATCAGAACATTCCAAGTGGGCGATCTCGTTCTGGCAGTTCGGAGACCAATGGTCATGACTCACAAAACCGCAGGCAAGTTCCAGCCAAAATGGGAAGGTCCATTTGTCATCGAGACCGTGTTCTCCAACGGCGCCTACCGCCTCGCCAAGCAGAATGGGGACTTGCTTATGTTGCCCGTCAACGGCAAGTTTCTGAAGAAATACTATGTTTAGACAGCATTCTCCAAATTATCGAGTCATGTACCCTCTTAGTACCCCTGAACTCGCACCCAACATTCTCCAAAATTATCGAGTCATGTACCCTCTTAGTACCCCTGAACTCGCACCCACCATTTTCCAAATTATCGAGTCATGTATCCATTGATACCACTGAACCCACATCCACAACATTTCAGATTACTGAGCCATGCACCCGCCGGTGCCACCGAACTCTCATTTCCTCAATATTCTAGAAAATCCAAATTATGTACTTGCATTCCGGTCACTCTCTCAGATAGTAAGTCACGTATAATCATACCTCTGAACTTTCTTTCTGAAAGAGATCCTCCCTCATGATCCACTACCCGTGCTCCCAGTGCACAAAAAGGGTAATCGATCCACTAATCTCCGAAACGACCATGTCCTCATTACATCTGAGTCGTTTTCACCTCCACCAAAAACAAACCGCCCCCTCGCATAGAACTTCCATGTCCTCCTACCTCTGAGTAATTCTATGCACCCCTTCTTCATTGGGCCCACTCCTGCCATGTCCTCATTACCTCTGAGTGGGAAGGCTCCGTCGAAGAAATCACCATACTTGCCATGTCCACATTACCTCTGAGCAAGTATGATGGTTCCCTTTCAACCTATTGTCTGTACCCACAACCGGGGTGCGACAAGGATAATAGGTCCACAAATGTCCTCTGTTGACCACAAATGTCCTCTGTTGACCACAAATGTCCTCTGTTGACCATAAATGTCCTCTGTTGACCACAAATATCCTCTGTTGACCACAAATGTCCTCTGTTGACCACAAATGTCCTCTGTTGACCACAAATGTCCTCTGTTGACCACAAATAGCTTCCGAAAAGTCTCTCCTGCCATGTTCTCATTACCGCTGAGCAGGAAGGTTTCAGGATAAAACCTTCATGTTTGCCATGTCATCATAACCTCTGAGCAAATGTGTTCGGTTCCCTCTCACCCTATTATCCGCATCCTGAACTAGGGTACGCCAAGGGTAATAGGTCCACAAATATTCATTCGCTAAGCTTCTTAGCATAAATCCACCATCTTACCGCGCCCCGGGAGCCCAGCTGCTCTACGGCATTCCTTCCCCCAGTACCAAAAACATCCATGACCACTTTGTTGTGACTGTCCCGGACATCCTATCTAAACTGTTATCCGTACCTAAAACCAAGGTACGCCTAGGATAACAGGTCCACAAATAAATCCCCCAGCAAGTCCAAATTCCATAAACACCGCAAGTACAAGATGAAGATGAAACATATCCATTTTCGAAGTTTCACATCCTCCGGGATTATATCACTGCTACAAGATAGAAATAAAGAGAAAATAAGCAGGATAAGACAGAGGAACAACTATGATCCGGAGGCCACAAAACGTCAAGAAATGGTCTTTCAGCGAGGCAGTCGACCGCTCAAACCACTGACTAGTTCGATACACCGGCTCTGGAGGCAACGACGTCGCCCAAATGAGCAAAAGATCCCGTTGGGAAATAAAGTCCCCAGACTTGACATAACCCCATTCTTTCAGGATAAGCATGCCAGTCATAATCCAAATTATCGTGGGGTACACCAGGGATACAAAGTTCACACAGAATATCCTATTGAAAGTAAATCATGACAAGAAAGGAGGGAAGCAAATACATTTCTTTCATTAAAAAGTTCAGCTACATTCTCGCAATTAACAAGCAAAACTAAAGGAAATTCTTTACCACTTCTTCAGATGGAAAGGAAAGACACAAACCACAGGAAAACAGATAGGAACATGCAGAAAATAGATATCTGCAGGGAATTCCTAAAAACCTAGTTACAGGAACGCATATACCAATCCCTCAACCACTTCACATACGAGGGATGCAGTTGGAAGAGATCTTCATCTGGAATAGGAGTATCAGAATTCCCCGAGCTATCACCCCCAGTTGTTTCGACGCTCGGAGAGAGACTATCCTGTGCAGACGACGAGTCTTCCTTCTTCGTTTCTTCCTTAACAGAGGGAGACCCCTGGTCGATGACAGGGGGTGGCAGTTCCTCTGTGACTGCAACCTCAGCGCTCAGCGGAGATACTGAAAGAATCAAAGACGGAAAGACAAAATAAAAAGATATTCAGAAAATAGTCATGCGGCACGTTTAAAGACAACTCACAGGCGGCTCCCATGCATGAGACGTGTAGGCCGACCATGTAATTCGTATGCGGCTCAGACATGGGGTATACCCCATGCGGCTCGATCAAAGGACGTGTATGCAGGTCATGTGGTTGCGTGCACAAAGTAAGCAGTAGATCGGACCCTATTAGGGTTTCATGGACGTACATGCGAATCACGTAACTCGTCTGTGGCTCAGACATGGGGTATACCCCATGCGGCTCAATCAGGGAACGTGTATGTGGGTCACGTGGTTGCGTGCACGGAGGAGACTAGTAGAGCAGACCCTGTTAGGGTTTCAAAAAATACCCAATCTTCTACATAGGTTATTACCTTCGATGGCGACGTGCACATCAAGGCAGATGGGGGGTGCGACGGTCGACGACGAAGCCGATTTCTTTCTCCTCGCCGCGGCCTTCTTCACAATCTTGGAAACCCTAGGCGCCATTACTGTTTGTCAGTTGAAGAAGAAAACAAGACAGGAGTTTTCAGTCAAGAAAAATCTAAAACCCTGCCTATTTATAGAAAAAAGAAGGATTACTGAACGACTGGAACGACATGATCGACCCTTCGGCTATCGAGGCAAACTGGATCCTCCCCCAAGAGACGGCATGAAATCAAAACAAATCAAGAGCATTTAATCAGGACATGTGGAAAAGAGTCTATGCGGACAGCTAACTCTATGCGGCTGAGACACTTATGCGGCATGAACGGGGCCATGCTTCTTATTCAAAGTGTTCCAATTTTACAAATTGAAAACTTTGAAGGGGGTCCTGTAGAAGCATGGAAAATATTAGAAATAAAGGCATAATGACCCATGCGGCTCTGGACAGCAAGCCTATGCGGTTCATACTGGAGTTGCTTTATGCGGCCAAAAAGGAGACCCCCAGACTCATGCGGCTCGGGGACATGCGGCTCAAATCGATGCCACGTGTGACCCCCCCTACAGTTGGCCATTGGAGTAATGGCCTCATTTAATGCTCTGACACGACTCGACGGCTGCGACGTCTCTGACATAAAGTGTCATAATGGCTCTGCCATAATGACAGATTCTTCGGAAAAAGAAGAAGATCTCTGACCCGATCTGTCAGAAATCCTATGTTGCCACGTGGCAAAAGTCTCATGCGGCTCGGTTAAAGAACAGCTTCATGCGGCTCCGTGAGGCGTCATTCTAATATGATTAACAGAAATCTGCCATATGCGGTCCACTCATAGCCCGGCCTATGCGGCTCAATACCACATGCGGCCCACAGAAACTATACGGCTCATGGAGAGGTCGTCTCCTGCGGTTCGCAAAGACCACGCATATGAGACTCACGGAAAGTTCGTCCCCTGCGGCTCGACGAGATGTTGACTCATGCGGCTCATGAAGGGTATCTCCCTGCGGTTCAAGTATTGGCCACTCTATGCGGCCCTGGCAGGATCTTCAATCAAAAGACGTGGCATTGAAGATTCGACCGAATCCCAACGAGAATATTTGACATCATCAGCAAGACACGTGGCGAGCAATCAGATATTAGCATAACCAATCACGAAGATTTAAAGCAATCAGCATTAACTGCTCATAAGATTTGGTGCTATCCGCATTAGTGGCCTAGATTCGTTATGATCAAGATCAAGGGTCCAGATAGAATGAAGGAGCGCCGACATTCCAAACAGATAGCAAACCCTAATAATCACATCCCACCCTTATAAATAGCCAGCAGCATTCCCATAAAAAAAAAAGGAGGGCGGCAATAATAAAAAAAATAAGAAGAGAGAGATACCCACAGAGAGAGAGTTCCCCTTTTTTCGTGACAATCACAGAGAGAGAGAAGCCCAAGAGAGCAACCAGAGAGGAGCAAGAAGAGCCTTTCTTCGTCAATGCCGAGCAAATCTTCCCCGAGTCAAGACTGCATACTGATCGTCCAAGGAGTAAGGCAGAGCGGCCGTCGCTTTCCCGAGCCTCTATCGTCACCCCCCAGAATCAAAAATAAACAATCGCACTTAGTCTGCTGTACCTAGGTTTTCGTCCCTAGGCTTTCTTTGTGCGAACGAGTTTGTATTGTGAGTCTAAGTTCAGTCCTCCGATAATTGTTCTGTTCTTTTACAATCAATGGCAAACAGTAACAAGTTGAGAATTGTATGTGATGGGGAAAGATTTGGAAATGAATAATTGATGGATGAGTTCAACAGAACTAGTGAGTTGACTCATATGTGCTCGCTAGTGCTTTTGAGACCCTAAGAATGTTGGCTTGTGATATTGAGACCCCGAGATGTTGGTTAAGTATTGTGATCATTATAGATCACGAATGTCCGGAATAGATTGAGTTGGTATTGTTTAAGGATGGCTTCGTTTCTGAGTGGTATATTGCCTCTACCACCTCAGAACGAGATGTATGTTGACCCTTCCCATAGAATAGCAATGAGACTATCTGTGAGTACTGGGTAGTACCGAGACTTAGCTGGAAGTCATGTATTGTGGTTAGATGACTCGAGTGTCCCTTGACGGCGATGTTATATTGAGTAGCGAGATTCTAAAAAAAAAATAAAAAAAATGGTAACGGTTGGCTTGGTTAGAAATTGTTAGTCGAGTGATGACTCAGACTAGTGAGACTGTTAGTATGCTATGGGTAAATGGATTTGGCTAGAGAATGTTGTGGCTTAGAACATCTGAATGTTGACTTCGATTGGTTGGATGTAAATTAAATGTGGCTGATACAAAGTTGGTTGCGTAGCTGAAAGTTTGAAAATATTGTCGGTAAATCAAAGGAATATTAGAGATCTGTGTTTTGACCCTAAGGTGTAATAGATGTTAACCCATCTAGATCACCAAAGGATAGTCGTTGCCTATGTGCATGTATGCTGAAGAATCTAATGGGATTAGAAAAGTAATAAGTAGCAAGCCTGAATATTTGTGTTGCCTAGAGGATGGTTAAGTGATACATAAATTGTCGGATTGAATGGATGAATTATTTGACCAGTGCTGTATGAGAATTAAGAATGCCCGTAAGATAGTTTGATGATTGAGAAACAAATGGGAATGAGAAATTACAAACGTGTTGGATAATGCCGGTATAGGTGATTGTTGGTTGGGATATAGATTGTTGGCTTATGACTTAGTGGTTTGACTCTGTCATACGGACAGAATAGTATGATTCCATAATTATGTTAAGACTATCGGAATCGATGACCCTTGAACAGTTAGCATTGGCTTATGGGTTCGTGTGGGTACAAAGGAATTTGAATAGAAATGTGGATCATTGGGAATTTACTTGATGGATTATTAGAACGATGAGAATCGTATGTCGGGTTGGAATTTGACCGTAATGTTGATAGATCGATCTTAGTCGATCGTTGGGTAAGTCTAGAGTGAGCCTCTGTGGGAATTATTCCTTGAGGAAGACACTAGATAGATAGACTTGACCCTAGAAACTGTGGGCTGCATGACCAATTGTTGGCATAACCAACAATGGCGATTAGTTATTCAGACTGAGTTAATACCCATAGGTTTGGGTAGAGTTCCTTAGAACTGTTAGTTGTTTGTTGGCCTTAAGAATAAGAAACTAGTATAACCCTAGTAGTCGTCCACTCTAGGGAAGTCACCTGAACGATTAAGTTTAGATATCAGTGTTGCTAACCTTAGAGACTGACTGAATAATAGGTGACTATTGGAGACCCATAGGATGACCTTGTGGCATTGAATGAGAGACAGTGATAATGAGTATTGACCTAAGGGAACGTATGCTTCAACTTGTGCCTTAAGAGATGTTTGACCCTTGAGGATTTTATGTCGGCCATAAGTGGGAATTGTAATCGTAAGGTAAGACTTGAGTGTACCTATAGTGGGTAGCTAAGTTAACCTTGACTGTTGTATAGAATTATACCCTGACTCGGGTAATCAATAGTGGGTGACGTCGAATTGTATCTTTTAAGATGAATTACCTCGGTGAGAAATATTATTGGATTCAGAAAGGAATGTGATTGCATGTTGTGAACTCTTGATATGATTGACTCTAAGTTAGACAATTGATCGAATGTTAGAAATGTTAAGCTTGGGTAGAGAGCTTAACCAAGTTGTCCCTGATATTAAATATTGTGGCCGAGAAGATACTGATTGTGGCAAAGTGAATAAAGTGATAAGTCAATTGAAAGGATGCTAAGTCGGATTTAGAAAAGAGAGTTATATCATGGCTGATCGAATCGCACTAACATGGAAGTTGGCTGAAGTATATATGTTTTGGGGACGCCTAAAATATGTGTATGGATCCAGCCGAAGTGATTGGTTGCGACTGAGGTAACATTATGGGAAGAATTTATCGCACTAGCACGGACTTTGGCTGAAATGCATATGTTTTGGGGACGCCTAAAATATGTGTATGGATCCAAATGAAGTGATGTGTTGCGACCAAGAAAGAATGCAAGGAAAATGTTGGTGAATCAATGAGAAGTTACAAGTAATTTGAAAAAGAGATAGACAGATCGAATCGTTGATGGATTTAAATGGTACAGTTGGATAGATATTTTGAAATGACCAAGTGGGCTGAAATGAATATTGAATTGAAGCTGAATGAATAACTCGTTGTGACTAAGTGAATCTTGTAGAAGAGTTGTTTCCTTAAGTTTCGAGGACGAAACTTTTTCTGAGTGGTATATTATGTAATGCCCCGCTCCGCACGAGGCATTTGGTTGGCTTATTGGATGTGATCAGAATATTGAACCGTGACTTATGTTGGGAATCAGAAGAATTGAGACTGATGCAGTCTCTCTTAGCTGGCTAGACGAATGGGTATTGGAACGTGGCTCGCTGGTGGAGCTATGCTTAGTAGAATTTTGGGTGAGTGGAACCGTCCTTCCTCCTCCTTACTCCTTCATGATTAATAGATAAAGTATTGAAATGCTATGAACTGTCCCTAAATGTCCCATATGTTAGTTGCTGAATAATAGAGAGGCTTTTGCTGAGAATTATTGAAATGTGCAACACATTGAACTGCTAATATGATTTGATGCATGAGATTGAATTGATAACCTTGTTCCTTATGCTTAATGCTGCTGAAACGATAAAACACTTGATTAATGAGATGCCTTGTGAATGATAGAATAAGAAGTGAACTGGCGATGCTATCGATCCAATGAACTGAATGAAACACTAGAATCATGTACTCTCTCTATAACTGTTACAAGAATATAAAATGCTACCTGTCCCTTATAAGAAATAAATGTATGTTAAGTTCCTCTTAAGAAAGGAATGATATGAGATACATTGCAATGAAGCAATGAATGAGATATGATAAAGCTGGGATCGTTGAGATCACCAAATGAAATGATGGTAATGACAAAATGAATAAGTCATTGAATATGACTAATGATGCACTGTTCCCTTTACTTTCCTTAATATATTTTACTATGCGATTTTGTTCACAATCGAGTCGGACACGCATTCGCATGGTCATGGACAACTTGTATACAAGGTTTGAGTAATAATTTCCTCGAACGGTTCCTAGGGCCCTGGGGACCGATTCGGCCTAGGAGGAAATAATGATGAGTGCTATGGGAGCACGGATAAGGCGGGGTGGCATAGAGGCTCGCCACCTACTATGCTGACCGCATTATCTTAAAATGAAATGAAATGAGAAGAGTCCATATGGTTTAACAACACCAGTGACCATGTAGTCAGGATGCATACTAATGAATGTTTTGTGCAGGCAGAGTAAGTATATCAAATAACCTGTAATTGATACAGGTACGAGGAGTCGGCTATCGGTAAGAAATCACATAATTGTGATATTGTATAAGTTGGTTTAACTTGCCTGCTTAACATGTTCCATTTAGTATGCTAGAAAGACGCCTTGCTATAATCATTGCTCAAACACAACATACATGCTAAGTGATGCTTGAAGTGAGAACTGTTATAACATGTTTAAAATGTTAATGTTAACGATGCCTCAATGATGCCTTTTCATGATAACACCTGGTATGCCTCAATGATGCCTTTGCATGATAACACCAAGAATGATAAATGATATGTCCACATGAATGCTACTAAGAATATGTTTACATGCTTCACTCTGATTATTGCCCATGAACTGTAAACTGATGCTAGGCCCCAAGTAGAAAGATCATTTTAATAAATGCTTGCTTAAATGATCACTTTAATGTTGGTTTATGCGAGTGGGTTGGATTCTGCTCGCCCGTACATAGATGATGTACTGACCCACGTTTTGTGGGCAGGTGCTCGTGCTTGGAATGTTCTACACACGAAGATTGGCTTGATTGGTCCCGCGGCATCGAAGATTTGTTGGGCATACAGAAGCTCTCCTTGTACAAGATGATGTCTTCTGTTTATAAAGGGCATAATGTATGGAACATTGTAATCAGTTGTATCAGTGAGATTGTAAGCCAAGTCGATATATTGAGTGGTAATCCAATGTATCCAAATATCAAATGTAAGCTGTATAGCATTGTTCAGTTGGTTTCCAATGTAAAGTGAGATGTGCTGTAATCATTGTACTTCAATACAAGTCTTGTACTCTTCTTCAATTATCAATAAAGAGAATAAAGTTCTACATAACTCTGTGTGGCTTCAAGTTACTCTTTTTCTCCGCTGCTATAAAGAAGTGATGTACTTCTATTTAATAAGAAAGATTGTCCTTATTAAATTTAATTTATCTGCTTCTGCCGCTGCGATGTGTTCCTATTTGAAGAATAATCGATTATGTACCATCTTTGCCTTGTACAAGTACAATACCAGACTTGTATGGCATCACGCCCAAGCGAGGACGATCGATTCCAAGAGATAAAATATATGAACAAATGACTCTATGAATCGGGGCGTGACACATTTCACCCTTGGACCAGTTCTGTGCTTTGGAGACAGAGTTCGGGCCGAACTCTGCCTCCACACAGAGTTCGGTCCGAACTCTGTCCCCTAAAAATTAGTACCCTAATTTTTAGGGTTGGCTGGTTGCTAGTTGTCCAACGGCCAAATTTTCGAAAATTCCTACCAGAATTCTGGCCGAATTCTGCCTGTTAAAAACCTATAAATAGGCCAAGAATTCTCTCATTTTCATTCATCCAATTTTCTCTTCTCTTCTCTCTTAAGCTTAATATAAGCCATACCCTTCTCATCTACTAGCCACAAGTTTCCTAAGTCTCGAGTACTCAGCATCTCTCAATTAGGAGTCTTGTGCAAGAGTTCAAGAAGTCGCTTGGAAAATTCCAAGCATCGCCACTGCGATCCATTGTAAGAAGTTGACGTGCTCTTCTGAAGTAAAGACACGGGGTGTAACTACTATTTCACAAATAGTGGATTTAATCCTGAGCTAGAGTTCTCAGGCCTGGACTAGTCCTCCACGAGGGAAACCAGGTTAAAATCGGCTGTGTTTGCATATGCTCTCTTGCTCATTATTTATTTTCCGCATTTACTCTGATTATTTTTAGATCGTGAAAGAGTTGATTTTTTAACTGGTTATTATTGCTATAACTCTATTCACCCCCTCTAGAGTTGCCATCTGTTCTTCAATTGGTATCAGAGCTCTGTTCTCTTTTCAAGGACTTACATCCTAGAGCTGATCCATGGCAACCACACAATCCTTGATTTCCAATCACGGTGAAGGACAGTCCACTCATAGGCCTCCCCTATTTGATGGAACTAACTACACGTATTGGAAAAGAAGGATGAGTTTTTATCTCAAGTCGCTAGACTTTGACCTGTGGACTATCGTCACTGACGGTTACAAAAAGACCACCAGAATAGTTGTCAATGGCGATCTCGTTGAAAAATCACATGACAAATATTCTGACGAGGAGAAAAAACAGGCAAGTCTAGACGCGAAAGCTATTAATACTTTATTCTGTGCTATAGACAGGAATGAGTTCAACAGGGTTTCTACATGCACCACATCCCATGAAGTATGGAAGCTTCTTGAAGTGACGCATGAAGGAACCACCCAAGTCAAGGAATCAAAGATAAACCGTCTCACTCAAGAATACGAGACTTTCAAGATGAAGCCAAACGAGACAATCACGCAAATGTTCACAAGATTCTTCGACATCATCAACCCCCTGTCTTCTCTTGGGAAGCAATATTCAAATCACGAGAAGATTCGCAAGTTACTTAGGGGGCTACCAAAAGTTTGGAACCCTAAGGTGCCAGCCATCATAGAAGGAAATGATCTTACAACCATGTCTATGGAGACCTTGATGGGAAAGCTAATGACTCATGAGCTTGAGGACTTCGAAGAGCCTGCTCCTAAGGCTAAGGAGATCGTACTCAAAGCTCACCGACGGAGGGCTGAACCCGAAGAGACGGATGACGACAACTCAGAAGACGATGATCAAGCCCTCATGGTTCGCAACTTCAAGAGATTTTTTTGCTTCAACCGAAGAAAGAAGGAACCATAAGAAAATGAAGAAGAAGAGCCAACTTGCTACAGTTGCAAGAAGACGGGACACGTCCGAAAAGACTGTCCATTCTTAAAGAAGATCAACCGCTATGAGAAGCCACACAAGAAGACCTCCTCAAAGAAATATGCCAACACAAGCATTTGGCATGAAAGCGAAGCTAGTGACTCCGAGGAAGAAAAGATCTCTCCTCAAGATACGGCTAATGTGTGCCTAATGGTGACATCCGACAAGGTATCAAACGAAACTCTTGACGACTTCACTTTTGATGAACTTGGCGATGCTTTCACCGATTTACTTAGTGACCATAAAAAGGTCATTGGTAAATACAAATAAGCCAAGGACAAAATCAAAAGTCATGAAGTCAAAATACAAAGACTTTCTCTATTACTTGATAATATTAGAGATACTACACCCACGGATGTCACTGATGAGGTATCTAAGCTTAAAATAAGCTTACATGATGCCGAAGCACGGATTGAGCAACAAACACAAGATATCACAACACTCAACACGGAGCTTGCAGAAGAAAAGAGCAGACACAAGATTACTATTACTAAGATGCATGGTTTGAATGCTAAGATTACTGAATTGCAAGCTGTCTCTAAGAAACTAGAGACTAAATTGGGAAAACAGGTTGCTCAACCTCAAACCCAATCACATGTGACACACACAAAGCATGACACAACTCATACTAGTCAACCACGTCATCCTCATGCTGCTCATAATCATGCTTACATGTACACACACTTTCACAAAGGACATAAACCACATGCATGTAGAAATAATCATCATATGTCACATAAACATCATGCTACATATAGATACAATCATCACCATGTTGCACAAAGACACAATCAACATCACTCCACATATAGACAATCTCATCATGCCATGCCATATAGACAATATCATCATGCCATGCCATATCAACAATATCACCATACTACTCCATATAGTCATCATCACCATGCTGAATCTACATATCATCAGACTTCTCCTCATTTTTCTGCTTATAGACATCATCAACATGCTCCAAATGTAAATAGAAATGCTATATGTACTTATTGTGGTTTACATAGACATATTTCACCACAATGTAGAATTAGAAGATTAGTAGATAGAAAGATATATGCATGGTTTCCAAAAACTAACTCTTCAGGACCCTCAAGAACTTGGGTACCAAAGGTCACATCTACTCTTGATGTAGGTGGACCTTCCCTCCTCAACTAAGAGTAAGTGGATTCTCGATAGTGGATGCTCACGACATATGACGGGAGACGCACATCTTTTCGCATCACTATCGATGAAGAGAGAAGGATATGTATCCTTCGGTAATAACCTAAAAGGTTATCTTATAGGTAATGGCATTATTGGTCATCCTCCCTCTCCCGTAATAAAGGATGTCTGCCTAGTGACCGAGTTAAAGCAAAACTTGCTCAGCATCAGTCATCTTGCTGACCATGGTTATGACATTAACTTTGGACAAAACAATTGCCTTATTTATGATAGGTCAACAGGAGACATTACTTTTGAAGGGGTAAGAGAGGACAATATTTATATTTTCTATTTGTCTATAGATACTAACAATGCAGGTAGATGCCTATATGCTCATAAAGATGAACGACTACTATGGCACCAGCGTCTTGGTCATGCCAATATGGATACTATATCCAGGCTATCGACCAAGAAGCTAGTTAGAGGCTTGTCCGACATCACATTCAAAAAGGACACCGTATGTACCGAATGTGAGTTGAATAAGGCAACCAAGTCATCTTTTCATTCCATAAACTCTGTAAGCACTACTAGACCCCTGCAACTACTCCATATGGATTTATTTGGCCCTAGTAGAGTAGCTAGTCTTGGTGGAAAACTCTATGCCTTTGTTATTGTTGATGACTTTTCAAGATTTACTTGGGTTTTCTTTCTTACTTATAAAAGTGATGCTATTTCAGTTTTTAAGATTTTTGTAAAGAAAGTTCAAAACGAAAAATGCTACATGATTACTCGTATCCGAAGTGATCATGGAGGCGAGTTCGAAAATTCTGATTTTGAAAAGTTTTGTGATTCCAATGGATTTGATCATGAGTTTTCTTGTCCAAGAACTCCCCAACAAAATGGTGTTATGGAGCGGAAGAATAGGACTCTTGGCGATATGGCTAGAGTCATGTTGAACAAGTTTTCACTTCCGAAATACTTTTGGGCTGAAGCTGTCAGTACAGCATGCC
Organism: Iris pallida; assembly: GCA_029216955.1. Taxonomy (NCBI): domain Eukaryota; kingdom Viridiplantae; phylum Streptophyta; class Magnoliopsida; order Asparagales; family Iridaceae; genus Iris; species Iris pallida. The sequence goes on from JANAVB010018599.1 coordinate 10,524,943, forward strand.
ATATTTTAAATAGGGTACTTATTCGTCCTATTACGAAGAAAACACCTTATGAGCTTTGGTTCGGGAGAACCCCAAATGTTTCTTATTTTAGAGTTTTTGGTTGTAGACATTTTATACTTAACACCAAAGACAACTTAGGCAAATTTGATGCCAAAGCTGACGATTGTATTTTCCTTGGCTATGCTGCCAAGAGTAAGGGATATAGAGTTTTTAACAAACGCTCATTAATTGTGGAAGAGTCTACCAATATGACTTTTGATGAAGATAACAGTACAGCAGCTACTCTTGATGATGATGTTGAGCCATCAATGTCTACTCCAATGAACACCACAACCGAAAAAAATTCTCTGGAAAGCTTGCCTAAGAAATTCTCTTTCAAGCCATCACATCGAGAAAATTAGGTAATCGGTGAGGTTTCACGAGGAGTAACTACTAGATCATCATTAAGAGACTCTATTGCTAGCACTGCCTTTATTTCACAAATTGAGCCTAAAAACATTTTAGAAGCTTTCAATGATGAATTTTGGATTTCTGCTATGCAAGAGGAACTTAACCAATTCGAGAGGAGCCAAGTATGGGAACTTGTTCCAAGACCGGCTAATCACTCAATTATTGGTACTAAATGGGTTTTTAGAAACAAAGTGAATGAAGATGGTTCAGTCACACGTAACAAAGCTCGTCTAGTAGCCCAAGGATACAACCAAGAGGAAGGTATCGACTACGATGAGACGTATGCTCCTGTTGCTAGATTAGAATCCATTCGGATGCTTTGTGCATTTACAAATTTTTAAAATTTCAAATTATTTCAAATGGATGTTAAAAGTGCTTTCTTGAATGGTTTTATTAAGGAGGAAGTTTATGTAAAACAACCCCCTGGCTTTGAAAATCACAAATTTCCCGACCATGTGTTCAAGCTAAAGAAAGCGCTATATGGCCTCAAACAAGCCCCTAGAGCTTGGTATGAACGGCTAAGCAACTTTTTGCTTGAGAAAGGTTTTTCAAAAGGGAAAATTGACACTACATTGTTCATAAAATCTTTCAAAGAAACTATTCTTTTAGTACAAATATATGTAGATGATATTATTTTTGGGTCTACTAATGAAACCCTTTGTCAAGATTTCGCCAAGTATATGCAGACCGAGTTTGAGATGAGCATGATGGGGGAGCTCAACTACCTTCTTGGACTGCAAGTCAAACAAATGCCAAATGGAACCTTCATCTGTCAGTCAAAGTATACAAAGGACATGCTGAAGAAATTCGACCTTGATAACGTCAAACCAATCAGCACTCCTTTGGCTACTTCAACCAAACATGAACCAGATGATAGCGGCAAACCCGTAGATCAACGTAAGTATCGAGGTATGATAGGCAGTTTACTCTATCTTACTGCTAGTCGCCCTGATATAATGTTTAGCGTTTGCATGTGTGCTAGATATCAAGCGAATCCTAAGGAATCACACATGACCGCAGTTAAGCGTATCTTTCGATACCTTAAGGATATAGTTACAGTGGTCCTATGGTATCCCAAGTCAACATCCTTTGACCTCTTTGGTTACTCTGATGCTGACTTCGCTGGATGCAAGGTCGACCGTAAAAGTACGAGCGGTACGTGTCATTTATTAGGAAAGGCTTTAGTCTCTTGGTTTAGCAAAAAGCAGAATTCTGTCACACTATCCACAACAGAAGCTGAATACATAGCAGCTGGGCGTTGTTGTGCACAAATTCTGTGGATGAAGCAAACCCTTGAAGACTATAATTTATCTTTCATGCATATTCCAATCTTTTGTGACAATACTAGTGCTATAAACTTGACTAAGAACCCCATTTGTCACTCACGTACGAAGCACATTGAGATACGACACCACTTTTTGCGTGATCATCAGCAAAATGGCACAATTAACTTAGAATTTATTGACACTGATCATCAGTTAGCAGACTTCTTCACCAAACCATTATCCGAAGAGCGCTTCAATTTTCTTTGTCGTGAACTTGGAATTTTAGATGAAGCTGTTATAAATTAAAAATAAACCTGCATAAATATCGAATATATTGTGATTCTCTTATGATGAACTTGCTATGGGTACAAGCCGAAAGGGTCCTTCTGACAACAAGGCGTAAAAGCCTAAGCGACACGGTGCACTAGTCCTCAGGACTACCACTAGCTGGGATCCGGCCCCTGCAGCTAACCCATGGCAGATTCAAAATATTAAATTATAATATAATTCCTTATTTATTACACGGTTCATTTTTTATTTATCACTTGCTGAAATACTTATTTTTGAAACTTCACATTACTGCTTTGAACTCACTATCTGCTATCCATCTATTTACTTATTGGATCTTTTTCTGTACTTATACTCATGTAGTACATCGATTTTTATCTTTACTTAACTATTTTTTTTGACTCAACTCAGCCTTATTCCTGTTCTGTCCCCAGGATCCAGAATTCGGGCCGAACTCTGCCCTTACCAGAGTTTGGGCCGAATTCGACCTGCCTGTTCCAGAACTGGGAACAGGCTCAGCCGTTGATCCAATTGTTGATCCAATGGTCATAATTTGACCCGACCAAGAGAAACCCTCCCCTTTATTTCGGTTTCTCTTCCCTCTCCTTCCTTCTTACCATCTTTTCTACTTCTCCTACTCAAAACTCTCAAAACCCTAACCCTAGTTTCTCCTCTATTGGGCTCCATTCTTCCCCAAACTCAAGGAGAAGGCTTGGTTTTCAATTCTCTTTCATAATCCTTCAATATCTTGAGGTATAACTCCTTTCTTTTCTATATCTCAAATTTCTTTATTATCTATCTATTGTGTTATGGCTCCACGATTACTTAACCGTGGGAAGAGACTTCGGACCGAGGGCACGTCCTCATCGAATGCTCCTCCTCCCGTTGAGCCGCCCGTTGCACCACCCGTTGCACCGGCAATTGAACAACAAACCCATCCGTTGTTCAATCCTCCACGTCCACGTGATCCAAACACTTTCGACGATCGAATTTTTATATCACTAGACGCATCCAATGAATGGTTTAGCAATTTTCGGACACGTCCGGTGTTTGCGGGACACCCCATAAATATCATAATTTTCTCACAGTATGATGCACTCTTTAATGACCTTTGTCTTGATGAACTCGTTACTTCTAATTCGGTCATTTATCGTAGTGCCATACAAATGTTTTATTATAATTTGACTCATGATGATACTCGCATCTATTCACGTGTTGCGGGTATTGATATCTCATTTGATGATTTTGAATTAGCCGAATATCTTGACCTTATTGAGCCTAACTCTTGGGAGAAGCTTGTTGAAGCTAGATCCTTTATCTTTCCCGAAGGAATTTCTCTAGAGAGCTTCAAGGACGACCTGTGTAGCCCTAACACACGTCCTCGTAAGCTCTTGGCAAAGTACCTCAATCCTTATTTCTATGAGCTTCATCGGATCATTTTCAACACCATTCTACCCAAAGCGGGTTCTACCGATGAAGTTACCTATTTTGAGATTTCAGCTTTGTACCATCTCCACTTCCATGTTCCCTTTAACCTCCCACGCACAATGATGGATTGGATGATCAACTGTAGGAAGAAACCAAGATCTTTGGTTTATGCCTTGTACCTTCCTATGATCTTTCGTGCGTTCCATGTACCTCTTGATGAGTGTCCATTCTTACCTGCCCCTGCCTTTCTCTCCAAGGCAAGGAGGCTTCATGCGGCCGTTGGCTCCACGGTCGTGTCTGAGCATTCTGAGGATGAGCCGGATGCCCCTCCTCTCGGACAGGATCCTCCTCCTCCTCCGGCCACTCTTGAGTCACTTCAGGCCATGCTTCGAGATCGTTTCACTTTGGAGGACGATCGATGGACTCAGCTGGACTACCGGACCACATTGCAGATGAGTGCTATCAGCAACTCGCTGCATGACATTCGGTATTCCATGTCTCGCCATCCTTCCATGCCCATTCCTATGGAGCGAGATCCCGATCGTGAGGGCTTTCGTATTGATGACCCTTGGGTTCGTCGCTACATGGATCCGGATGCAGCTTTTATGGACCCACGTCGCTCATTTACTGATCCTTCGGACGACGCCGGGCCCTCTCGTGCTCGTTGATGGTTTTGGACTGCTATTTGAGGCTGCTACTGGAGATCTTAGATTATGCTTTCTATATTCTGCTTTAGTTACTTTTATGTACATGGTTTAAAGTAGACTTATTATGCATTATGCGTTTGAGACATTGGTAGATCTATTATCAGTTTTTATGACTATTGGTCATCATCTTAGATGCAGTTTCTTCTCCTTTATGTGTGTTTTGCCAGTTATAATTTATCTATCTCATATTGCTAAATGCCAAAAGGGGGAGTTATGTGTATATTCTGTTTTTGTTTGTTTGGTTTATATGTGCTTTTGGAAGAATATTATTAACAGGCCAACAGAGATTCACAGCACTATTTATGGGGGAGCTACTCTTAAGCTCGGCACTTATTATGGAGGAGCTATGTCGTTACATGTGTCCAGGTATGGATATTGAATATACAATTATTATTTTGTCAATTATCAATATGGGGGAGATTGTTGACACAAAGTCACAGTCAACCAAATATTGATAACGTTGACTAAATAATACTTGTGATAATTCAATAAGACACACGACGACTATATTCTGCTCAAGCCAGACGACAGCTCAGACGACAGCTCATGTGCATATACAAGTCGTTTTTGCGTCTGTACTTTTACATTTTATTGAGTCTAAAAATATTGTAAGCTGAGTTATGCTGGGCTCTTGAGACTCAACCCAGAACCTATCCAAAGCTCATAAAGCTCCACATCCAAACTTAGCCCATTTCACCCTTGGACCAGTTCTGTGCTCTGGAGACAGAGTTCGGGCCGAACTCTGTCCCCTAAAAATCAGCACCCTAATTTTTAGGGTTGGCTGGTTGCTAGTTGTCCAATGGCCAAATTTTTGAAAATTCCTACCAGAATTCTGGCCGAATTCTGCCTGTTAAAAACCTATAAATAGGCCAAGAATTCTCTCATTTTCATTCATCCAATCTTCTCTTCTCTTCTCTCTTAAGCTCAATATAAGCCATACCCTTCCCATCTACTAGCCACAAGTTTTCTAAGTCTCGAGTGCTCAGCATCTCTCAGTTAGGAGTCTTGTGCAAGAGTTCAAGAAGTCGCTTGAAAAATTCCAAGCATCGCCACTACGATCCATTGTAAGAAGTTGACGTGCTCTTCTGAAGTAAAGACACGGGGTGTAACTACTATTTCACAAATAGTGGATTTAATACTGAGCTAGAGTTCTCAGCCCTAGACTAGTCCTCCACGAGGGAAACCAGGTTAAAATCGGCTGTGTTTGCGTATGCTCTCTTGCTCATTATTTATTTTCCGTATTTACTCTGATTATTTTTAGATCGTAAAAGAGTTAATTTTTTAACTGGTTATTATTGCTATAACTCTATTCACCCCCCTCTAGAGTTGCCATCTGTTCTTCAGGTGTGCTAGGAAGTGTCTTCGAGTCCAAGGATAGGACACGAATTGAGTCCAACCCCCACATGACACGCGAACTGAACACGGTGCACTTACAGTGTCGTGCACATGTTCTCAGAGGTCGTGGACACGACACACGACACGTATGGACACGTGGTCAGGTCCACATGTAGCCCACGTGTCAGGCTACACATTCGACACCCTATGGGGTGTCCATGATGTGCCTCTGCGGACACGAACACGTGTTTGTGAGTGTCTGTGCACGTGCTCAGCCGTCTGCGCACGACAGCGCGCGGCCAGTGCGAGCCCGATCTTTCCGTGCACAGACCACGAGTAGTTCCCAAATTTTGGGAACTTGGTGGCAGACATTGCCCCAAGGTTCCCCAAAAATTTTAGGACACGACGTGTCCTGTGTCCAGAAAAATGGAGCCCGTGATGCAGGACACAGTGTACGTGTGTGCTCGGCGTGTCCAACCCAAAATTCTGACACAAAAGGACACTAAAATACCTAACATCCTTCACAAAAATTAATGTACATCCTTAGATCTACAAATTCATGTAATTATATTTTCAAAAATTGAAAATAAATTCCTAAGTGACATTTCATCAAACACATGCACACGTGTCATGATACGTGTCCGATACGGACACGTAAAGGATACGAAACCTAGCAAAACCTATTCCTACAGAGAGACAACACCTAGGGCTTCCTATCCATGCAAAGAAATCGAAAATCTATGGAAGGAATAGGAAGTTACCTATATGTGCAATTTGCATGAAAAAGCTTCAAAAGAGGGTGGTTCTTCTTGATGGCCAAGTGCTCCAAATTGGTCCAAACCTGAGATTTCTCTCCATAGACATAAAATAGAGATGGATTAGGAACCAATGCAAAAGACTAGAGTGGAAAAGGAATTAAAATGAATAATCTATGGGTTGGGAAAGAATGGACAAACCTCTTTCTTCAAAACTTGGAGAAATTAATAAAAGAGGCAAGAACAAATGGAAGAGGCATTAAATAGGGTGTAAAATCCTAGGATGGCTGCCATGGGCTGATTAGGGTTAGGGTTTGGGTTCCAATGGTGATCTATGGGCTTCCATGGGCCAAAATCACTAATCATGACTTGTGAAATCACAAGTCAATTCCTAATCAATTCAAATCCTATTCTCCCCAAATTAAATCTAATGGGTTAATTATCACTAACTTAGGTCAAGCTAGGGTTCCATATCCTAATCAAATAGTCATGACCTAGGTTAGCCTCTAGGTTAGTCTCCAAAGTCAACAGTAGTCAAGTCAACTATAGGACCAAAATCAATTATACTAAAATCACTAAAAATCACATAAATTCTAATGATTCTAAATAATACATAATAATTTCCAAATAATTGCCAAAATTACAAAAATGACTAAAATATCCCTCAAACTAAAAATGATAAATGAAATACCCTAATCACAAGGCTAGGCTCTAGGGTTACACTAGCAAGACACCAAATCATAAGTCATGATTTAAAATAGTTTAAAATGATTAAAAATCACCAAAAGTCATGTCATGATTTAAATATCATCAATAAATAATTAAAATCACAAAATTTCAAAATTATCCTCATTTGGAAAACTGGGTGTTACACTAGATGACCCGTAGGACGAACCGCGAGTCGCGGCGTGGCCCGACGAGCGAGCAGCGAGGCCGAAACCGCGCGCACGAGGACGCGCACGCGCATTAGGCCGCACGGGTGCGGGGGCTGCGTGCGCTGCTTCGGGCGGCGTGTCGCCGTGTCATCATGTCCTAGACCTACCCCAGGACCCCCCCAGCTACGTGCACAAGCACGTAGCGTTTCGTTGCGTGTGCGGCGCTCAAACGAGCGAGAACACACACGTATCACGCGATATCGGGAAATTCTGATACGCATTCTGTGGACACGACACGGACACGATTTCGAACCCGAGAGTATACGTACGAATCACGTGGGTCGAGACCAACGTGTATGCCGAGTTTTGCTGGTTCGTTTGGTATATTTTGCATTTTGGGTCGTTGTGTGAAATTGGGTTATTTTCGTTAATTTTGATTTTGAGTTGAAACGTGATATTTTGTTTTCCAGCCTTTTAGCTTATAAATTCTTAGTTTCTAATATGTATATGAGGTTTCGGATATGTGGGAACCAACTTTTAGTTTTGTTTCACAATTTTTCATGAATTATTAGTTTATGTGCTTTCTATATATAGCTTTATGCATATATTTAACTATATGTATATATATAACCCCGTTGAAACCTATTGCTAACACATACGTGTTGAGAATGGGTCGAGGGGAATTATTCCAAATTTTAGACTCTTTAAGTATCTCGCATCATTGCGTATATTTTCATTTAAGCGTTTGTGTGTATATATATATATATATATATATATATATATATATATATATATATATATATATATATATATATATATATATATAGTTTTCTTACTTTGTATGTATGTATATAAATAGTATGTTAAATTGTGATATACCATGAGTATGTTTTACTGTTTTTAATCTCAGATTTACCGCATTTCAATAAGCACCAGCACACACACACACACACAATCATTTGTTAGATTTAAGGTTTTGTTGTATTGTAAATACACATGTGTGTATATACCTATATGTATATAGATATTTATGCTTGATAACTCTTTTAGAATAGATTGTAGTTGTGTATAGGACTATAGGAGTCCGAGGACATATTTGGTTTGACATTTCGAGCCTAGTTCAGTCGAATTGGTCGACAAGTTGACCAAATTGACAAAAGTCAACTTTGGGTCAAACTTGATCCAATTCAACTCAAACGAACTCCAAATGACCTAGAATTTTGTGTATGACCTAGAAATTAGTAGACAGACTAGTTGACCCAGGTTTGACCAGGTTTGACCAGCATTGACCAGGTTTGACCAAAGTTGACCGAGGGTTGACTTTGACCAAAATGGACCTAGAAGCATGTAGTCTTGCGTTGTAGCTATTTCCTTTGATATTTTAGACTTGGTTGTGACATATATATACTTTAAATAGGTTTACATTGCCCCAGTTTAGCTACACTTTATCATCAGCAGTTCAGTTTGCCAGGCGAGTACATTCTCTGATCTTTTCATATTTCTTTGGATATGTTCTCTTGTTATAGACTAGTATACTTGATGCTGACACGATGTTCACACGGATTAGTACCCTATAGATCTTTTCATGCGATGTTATCCCCTCGGATACATCGAGTATGTCATGTTCATGTACTTTATCATGGCCATCATGTACTCCCTGTATTCACATTTATCCATGTGCACTCATATGTTACTCATGTACACTCATGACCATATGAGCTCCGTGTATACAGTAGTTGTTATCCATGTGCAATAACATGACATGCAATGATCCTTGTGTATTGATTGGGGGCAGGGAGAGTGTAGTTGGTTATGTGATAATTATCCCCAGTAGGTATCCATGTGCACTCCATAGCTGTATCCATGTGCAACCCAAACCATTTATATAACCAATTCATCATCTGAATCACGTAGAAGGTTATATTTCTCTATTTATCATATTATATCTCATTTATAGTCTCTCTCTCTTGTTGATTCTCCTTACAGCGATTCATGTATAATTTTTTATAGCTTGCTTTATATGTCCATTCCTGATATGAACTGTTGAGAGAGATATGTGCTCGTTCCGTCCTGACTGGGCATGTTAAAAATTTTACAGGTGATGATGAGGAGTACTGCCCTACTTATTATGGCATTGTCTTAGATGACACGGGCGACGTGGACCCTCGGAAGGATCCCACGGTCGCTGAGGACTTGCCCGTAGTCTAGCTGTGACTTAGTACTTTATTTGTCTTCCTATTTTGAAACTTTATGAGTTGTACTTGAGATTTATTCTGGTGGTTTACACCTAGACTTTTATTTATATCTGTGACTCTCTTGAGATTCATTCTTCTATTCCATCTTAGTATTGTGATTGAGTTACTTATTATTTACTCTCCATTCGGAGCTTATTTTAGATTGTGTTAGATATTGTGACTCAGAACAGCGTTCTACCGTCGATACTGCGACGTAGGATGGGCGTTCGTGACTTCTCGTGCCCTTGCACTGGGTGCGGGTCGTGACACATTTTTGGTGGTGGCCCATGCAGGTCACAATCACAACTAGTATGATTCGTAGTGGTACTCGAACTAGAGTATCATTACAGCCTGCAGTAGGATATAAGATATAAGTTAAGGTACTCAATCACATTAGAAAAACTCTTATCAATTTTTGCTAAAATTGTCTCCTTTTGAAAACAACTATCCTCCTTTGATAATTTTGCTTCTTTTTCAGAAATTGATTCCTTGTTTGATCTGTCTTCAGGATGGTGGAGACACGATCGCAGCATTCTGGTCTTAGGGATACTACTGAGAGGTCTGCTACTTTTCGTCCGACTCAGCAGGCCCCTGGGACCACAGTGCCTCTTGTTCCAGCTCGGGTGGGCCTACCTGCTACTTTTGGGGGTGCTCCTCCACCAGCTTCGAGGACTACCCCAGGAGTTCAGAGGATGCTACCACCACCGCCCCAGGGGATAGTTGATGTGGCATAGTATTTTTTTTCATACGGCAGATGATGGAGATGCAGCGACGTCAGTCAGAGGATATGAGGCAGGGTATTGATAATGCCCACCAGTTGGCGATGGTGGCAGTAGAGAAGGAGACTACCCAACCCCAAGGAGGGCAGATTTAGCCTTACCAGCCGAAGACTCCAGGTATTCAGGAGTTCTAGAAGATGAGGCCATGGGACTTCAAGGGTACGGAGGGTATCCTTTATGCGGACGACTGGATCGAGCACATAGAGGAGATTTTCCGTCTCGCAGAGATACCGGCTAGACTCCAGGTGGAAGCAGCAGGCAGCATGATGCAGGACCTTGCCCGCACTTGGTACCAGACCGACCCCAGGGTTGGTACTACGGGGCAAACTTGGGAGGCCTTTAAGAAGCTTTTCAAGGAGAAGTTCTTTCCCGATACTGCACTTGGCGCATTGGAGACACAGTTTAAAAACCTAGTTTAGGAGAATCATACTGTAGAGGAGTACGCCGGGGAGTTCTACCGCTTAAGTAGATTTGTGGAGTGCCTTAGTGAGACAGCGAAGGCTAGAAGATTCAGGAAGGGTTTGGTTAAGGAAGTCAAGTCCTTAACCAAGAGCAACAGGAATGCTACATTTGAGGAGATTTTGATGGGAGCCATGGCAGCAGAGGATGATTTAGAGCTGAAGCGGAAGAGAGGTCGTGATTCCTATGCAGCCGGTGGCAGTGGAGGACCGGCCAAGAAGCCCCATTTTCAGCAGCAGCATCTGCAGAGGTCCTTCCAGCAGCAGAGGCAATTCCAGCAGGCACAGCAGAGACAGGGTCAGCAGGCACCGAGACAGCAGCAGGCTACCACTTGTGACTTCTGTAAGAAGCCAGGGCATAGATGGAGTGAGTGTAGAAAGATGCTAAGCAAGTGCCTACTCTGTGGTTCATCAGAGCATCAGTTGAGGGAGTGTCCTGAGGCTTTCGGGCATAAGGGACAAAGAGCAGGAACCAAGGCTCCAGTAGAGTAGCAGAGGGGATCCTTGCCGACTCAGCAGTAAAAGTTTGTTCAGCACCAGCAGCAGACTAGAGGAGGCCAGCAGGGGCGAGCTTTCGCCATGGCAGTGGAGGATACAGAGGCAGTAGGCGATCTGATAGCAGGTCCTGTTCTTATCGACTCTTTTCCCGCATTCGTATTTTTTGATTCGGGTGCTTCCCATAGCTTCGTGTCTATATCTTTTTCCATTAGACACCAGCTTTCTTCTGAACCTTTGCCTAGGACTTGCAAGATCATGACTGGAGGTGGTATTATCATCGTTAGTGATGTTTACAAGGATCGGAGAGTAGTTTTGGGAGACCGAAAACTAGATGTGAGTCTGCTCGTGATGCCATTACGGAACTACGATATTGTACTCGGTATGGATTGGTTGAGCAGGCACCATGCCAGTATAGATTGCCGCGGGGGTAGAGTTCTTTTCAACATGCCAGGAGAGCCAGAGTTCGAGTTCACCAGGCGGGAGTCAGAGTAGAGCAGCGAAGTTTTCTGCGAAGTTTCAGCGGAGGAGCAGGGCCTGCCACATCCATTGATAGCTGAGTTTATGGATGTGTTTCCGGAGGAGTTGCCAGGGTTGCCTCCAGACAGGGATGTGGAGTTCTCTATAGACTTGGTACCCGACGCAGAGCCGATATCTCAGCATGTCTATAGAGTGAACGACAATGAGCTTGTGGAGTTGAAGAAGCAGGTGGATGAGTTGCAGGACAAGGGCTTCATCCGATCGAGTTCTTCACCGTAGGGTGCACCAATACTTTTTGTACCGAAGAAGGATGGGTCGGTACGGATGTGTATCGGCTACAGGGCACTCAACAGCCTCACAATCAAGAACAAGTACCCACTGTCGAGGATCGATGACCTGTTCGATCAGCTAAGCGGAGCGAAGGTATTTTCCAAGATTGATCTGAGGTCAGGGTATCATCAGGTGAAGGTGAAGAAGAAGGATATTCCGAAGACAGCTTTCAGGACTCGGTATGGCCAGTTTGAGTTCATGGTGATGCCGTTTGGGTTAACTAACGCCCCGGTGGTGTTCATGAACTTGATGAACAAGGTGTTCCACCAGTACTTGGACAAGTTCGTGGTGGTGTTCATCGATGACATTTTGGTGTATTCGAAGACCCCAGAGGAGCATGAGGAGCATTTGAGAGTGGTTCAGGAGACTCTCACGAAGGAGCAGCTGTACGGCAAGCTCTCGAAGTGTGAGTTCTTCTTGGATCGAGTTGATTTCTTAGGTCATGTGGTGACCAGAGATGGGATCTCAGTCGACCCGAAGAAGATCAGAGCAGTTGAGGCATGGACAGCACCGAGTTCAGTCGCAGAGATCAGGAGCTTTCTGGGATTGGCATGATACTACAGGAGGTTTGTTCAGGATTTCTCCCGGATTACAGAGCCATTGACTAGGCTGACCCGGAAAGACGCAGAGTTTGTCTAGTTAGAGGAGTGTCAGGTCGCTTTTGATGAGCTAAAGAAGCGACTGATGACAGCCCCAATTTTGACGTTGCCATCAGGATCAGGCGGGTTTACTATCTACAGTGACGCCTCAGAGAAGGGTTTGGATTGTGTCTTGCAGCAGCATGAGAAGGTGATTGCCTATGTATCCAGGCAGTTACGTTCGCATGAGAAGAACTACCCTACCCATGATTTAGAGTTGGCGGCGGTTATCTTTGCTCTAAAACTGTGGAAGCACTATCTATACGGAGAGCGTGTGGAGATCTTCATAGACCACAAGAGCTTGAAGTATGTGTTTACACAGAAAGAGCTCAACATGAGGCAGCGCAGATGGTTGGCGTTGATGAAGGACTTTGACATTTTATTACAGTACCATCCAGGGAAGGCCAACGTGGTCGACGATAGCTTGAGTAGATATCCGGTAGCTATGTGCTTGACGATGGATCGTCATCTGTTCGCAGATTTGGAGAGTTTGGTGATCGAGGTGATCGTGCCAGGAGTTCAGATACAGATGTGGGGCCTTCAGATTCAATCAGACTTGATAGAGAGGATCAAGTCAGCTCAGTTCGACGATGTTATCCTGTGGTGTATCCGAGCGCAGGTTCGAGCAGGATTGGCAGATGTGGAGTTCATCATTACGGAGGACGGCACATTGAGGCACTGTTCCAGACTATGTGTGCCTAGCGGAGAGCTTCGGGAGCAGGTTATGCAGGAGGCCCATCGCTCTCAGTACACTATGCATCCAGGTGCCAATAAGATGTATAGAGATTTGATGGAGCATGTATGGTGGTATGGGATGAAGCGGGATGTTGCACGCTTCGTAGCTAGGTGCCTAGTCTATCAGCAGGTTAAGGCAGAGAGGCAGAGGCCAGGAGGACTGTTGCAGCCATTGCCCATTCCGGAGTGGAAGTGGGAGCACATCACGATAGATTTTGTTTCGGGATTGCCGCGTTCATCAGGAGGGAAAGACGCAATTTGGGTCATCGTGGACAGGTTGACCAAATCGGTCTACTTTTTGCCATTCAAAGTGGGGACGTCTACTGAGAAACTAGCGGAGTTGTATATAAGACAGATTATCAGGATACATGGAGTTCCGGTGAGCATTGTCTCGGATCGAGATAGTCGCTTTACTTCCCATTTTTGGAGGAGTCTGCAGACTAGTTTGGGCACTCAGCTCAAATTCAGTACTGCATACCATCCTCAAACGGACGGTCAGTCGGAGAGGACTATTCAGACTCTCGAGGACATGCTGCGGACTTGTGTTCTAGATTTTGGAGGATCATGGGAGGATCACCTGCACTTGGGCCGACAGCCACCGGAGACTTTTGCAATTTGAGGTATAGCTTAGACTTAGGATTAGAATCTTGTTGTTTGTGATTTTGTTGGTATGTGATTGTTTTTAGTTAATTGAGACCATGCTTGTGCTAGGTTGGAGATATGGTATTCTTGAGGATTTCACCAACTCGAGGCACTATTCGATTCGGTGGAGAAGGGAAGCTTAGCCCACGCTATGTCGGACCTTTCATTGTCAGCGGAAGGGTCGATGACGTGTCGTACAGACTGGACATGCCTTCTTCCTTAGCGGGGGTCCACAATATATTTCACGTATCGCAGTTGAGATGGTATGTGGCAGATCCTAGCCATGTACTGGACCATTCTGAGATTGAGGTGGGACCTACTCTCAGTTATCCAGAGCAGCATATTAAGATTCTGGACTGACGGGAGAAGGTGTTGCGGAACCAGTCGATACCCTTAGTTTGCGTAGCTTGGAAACATCACTCTCCAGGAGAGTCCACCTGGAAGAGAGAGGATGAGATGCACGAACGATACCCCTATCTTTTCTAGTCTTGAGGTATAATTTTGTTCTTTCTTAATCATGCATTTTGTCTTTAATTTCAAGGACGAAATTATTTTAAGGGGGGTAGACTTGTAGCATCCACTTTTTCATAGAAGGGTATTTCAGTTATTTTAGCTATTTGACCTTTTTGTGATTTTTCGAATATGTTGACTTATGATTGTGCTAGCAACTGGTTAAACCTTAGGGGATATTGTATAGGGACTAACCATGTCTTAGAATTGTTATTTTTATTTTTAGAAATTATTTTTATGTATTAGATTATTTTAAGGCTTTAATTGATTTAAGCTAGCCTTTTTGCATGCTGGCCTTTAAGCTTTTTGACTTGGGCCCATTTCTACATGAGGAAGAGTTGGCCCAAGTGAAACCCTAACCCTAGAGAACCCCCCTTGGCTGCCCAAACAGCAGTACCCCCACCCCCTTTTCATCATTTGTGAAGTTTTGAGCCTACACAAGGAAACCCTAAAAGATCCATCTCTCCAAAACACCTATTTCCTTCATCCGGAGTCCGTTTCTTCCCAAACAAACTCTGCTGCACTCGTCGAGGAGAGGAGGATCTGCTGGAGACTTTCTAGCATGGAGGCGGAGGCTTTTACTGGAGGGAAATCGACCGACACGACAACCAAGGAGCCCCGTTAATTGAGTTTTTGACACTCAATAGGTAAATCCTATAATACCATAGTAAATCTAGTTTTTCTTTCATTTTTTAATTCATATAGGTGTCCTAGACTTGCCCACAAAATTTGGTAAATTTTTGACTTCGTTTGATGGCGGTATCGGACACGTGTCGGTCCCTTACGGCACGTGTTCGACGAAATACCGCTTAGGATAGAAAGTTGTTGTTTTTTGATTCTGTCTTCATGGATGTTTAGATAATATGATTTTGATAAACTTTTGTGAAGACAAATTTGGTTTTGACATCGTATCAGCTGTGTTTCGGGCAACGGACGCACGTGCACGGATCCCGTGCACGAGGCCGTGCGTGCCCTGCTGTCCGTGCATTATTTCTCGATGCATAGGCTGTATTTTTGTGTTGAATTTTGTAAACATGTGGGGGCAACCTCTGCCCCCATGCTCGTAAAATTTTATGACTTTTCGTTGAGCGAGCGCGGAGAATTCGTGCGTGCACCGCTCAGCCACTGTGCATTCAGCCTGTTATTTTATCGCAGAAACAAACTTCGTGCGTGCACACGACGTAGAGAAGACCCGTTCCAGGACCCGAAACATGTCGACCTAGACCTAGACGACCCGAAGGATGAACTCCAAGTCACAGTGTGGCCCGACGAGCGAGCAGCGAGGCCGAAACCGCGTGCAGTAGGCCGCACGGGTGCGGGGGCTGCATGCACTGCTTCGGGCGACGTGTCACCGTGTCATCATGTCCAAGACCTACCCCAGGAACCCCCCAGCTACGTGCACAAGCACGTAGCCTTTTGTTGCGTGTGCGGCGCTCAAATGAGCGAAAACTCATGCGTATCACGCGGTATCGAGAAATTCTGATACGCGTTCTGTGGACATGACACGGACACGATTTCGAACCCAAGAGTATAAGAACACATCACGTGGGTCGAGACCAACGTGTATGCCGAGTTTTGCTGGTTTGTTTGGTGTATTTTGCATTTTGGGTCATTGTGTGAAATTGGGTTGTTTTCTTTAATTTCGATTTTGAGTTGAAACGTGATTTTTTGTTTTCCAGCCTTTTAGCTTATAAATTCTGAGTTTCTAATATGTATATGAGGTTTCGGATATGTGGGAACCAACTTTTGGTTTTGTTTCACAATTTTTCTTCAAGTATGAGTTTATGTGCTTTCTATATATAGCTTTATGCATATATTTAACTATATGTATATATAACCCCGTTGAAACCTATTGCTAACACGTACATGTTGAGAATGGGTCTAGGGGAATTATTCCAGATTTTAGACTCTTTAAGTATCTCGCATCATTGCGTATATTTCCATTTAAGCGTTTGTG
Organism: Iris pallida; assembly: GCA_029216955.1. Lineage (NCBI taxonomy): Eukaryota > Viridiplantae > Streptophyta > Magnoliopsida > Asparagales > Iridaceae > Iris > Iris pallida. The sequence goes on from JANAVB010018599.1 coordinate 10,541,304, forward strand.
TGTGTATATATATATATATATATATATATATATATATATATATATATATATATATATATATATATATATATATATATATATATGTAGTTTTCTTACTTTGTATGTATGTATATAAATAGTATGTTAAATTGTGATATACCATGAGTATGTTTTACTGTTTTTAATCTCAGATTTACCCCATTTCAGTAAGCACCAGCACACATGCACACACACCATCATTTGTTAGATTTAAGGTTTTGTTGTATTGTAAATACACATGTGTGTATATAGATATTTATGCTTGATAACTCTTTTAGAATAGATTGTAGTTGTGTATAGGACTATAGGAGTCCTAGGACAGATTTGGTTTGACATTTCGAGCCTAGTTTAGTCGAATTGGCCGACAAGTTGACCAAATTAACAAAAGTCAACTTTGGGTCAAACTTGATCCAATTCAACTCAAACGAACTCCAATTGACCTAGAATTTTGTGTATGACCTAGAAATTAGTAGACGGACTAGTTGACCCAGGTTTAACCAGGTTTGACCAGCGTTGACTAGGTGTGACCAGAGTTGACCGAGGGTTGACTTTGACAAAAATGGACCTAGAAGCATATAGTCTTACATTGTAGCTATTTCCTTTGATATTTTAGACTTGGTTGTGACATGTGTATACTTTAAATAGGTTTACATTGCCCCAGTTTAGCTACACTTTATCATCAGCAGTTCAGTTTGCCAGGCGAGTACATTCTCTGATCTTTTCATACTTCTTTGGATATGTTCTCTTGTTATAGACTAGTATACTTGATGCTGACACGATGTTCACACGGATTAGTGCCCTATGGATCTTTTCATGCGATGTTATCCCCTCGGATACATCGAGTATGTCATGTTCATGTACTTTATCATGGCCATCTTGTACTCCATGTATTCATATTTATCCATGTGCACTCATATGTTATTCATGTACACTCATGACCATATGAGCTCCATGTATACAGTAGTTGTTATCCATGTACAATAACATAACATGCATTAATCCTTGTGTATTTATTGGGGGCAGGGAGAGTGTAGTTGGTTATTTGATCATTATCCCCAGTAGGTATCCATGTGCACTCCATAGCTGTATCCAAGTGCAACCCAAACCGCTTACATAACCAATTCATGCTCTAAATCACGTAGAAGGTTACATTTCTCTATTTATCATATTATATCTCATTTATAGTCTCTCTCTCTCTCTTGTTGATACTCTTTACATCGATTCATGTATAGTTTTCAATAGCTTGATTTATGTCCATTCCTGATATGAACTGTTGTGAGAGATATGTGCTCGTTCCGTCCTGATTGGGCATGTTGATGATGATGAGGAGTACTGCCCTACTTATTATGGCATTGGCTTAGATGACACGGGCGACGTGGACCCTCAGGAGGATCCCACAGTCACAGAGGACTTGCCCGTAGTCTAGCTGTGACTTAGTACTTTGTTTGTCTTCCTATTTTGAGACTTTATGAGTTGTACTTGAGATTTATTCTGTTGGTTTACACCTAGACTTTTATTTATATCTGTGACTCTCTTAAGATTTATTCTTCTATTCCATCTTAGTATTGTGATTGAGTTACTTATTATTTACTCTCCATTCGGAGCTTATTTTAGACTGTGTTAGATATTGTTACTCAGGACAGCGTTCTACCGCCGATACTGCGGCATAGGCTGGGCGTTCGTCACTTCTTGTGCCCTTGCACTGGGTGCGGGTCGTGACAAAGATGTAGAACCCTAGAGGGGGTGAATAGGAAAATAAAAAATAACTAGAGCAACAGAAGCAATATATGACAAATACAAGTAAAGAGTAGGAAGATCAAACACAAGATATATCCTGGTATCCTCGCTTGAGGCAATCCAGTCCCGGAACTCTCTCCGGCTTAAATCCACTATTTAATCAAATAGTACACATGAGTTTGGATCCGAAGAACTCGCCAACTTCAACACGAGTTTGGATCCGAAGACTCGCCAACTTCAACACACGAGTTTTCTTACGAAGGCTCGCCAACTTCAAACAAATGAGAAGAGAAACTTGTTGATCTTCTAACACGTGAAGATCGAAAATTACAACTCTTAAATACTCTAGCACTTTGGAAGATGATGACAATTAAAAGCTTGGTAGAGTATTAATGGTGGAGCTCTTGGTTGCTTGGAAAATTTATGGCAAGAGTTGGTGAGAGCCTCATGAGAGAGAGAGCTTTCATTTATAGAGAAACCAAGAGTGGGTGGCATTTAATGCTCTGGATACAGGCAGACCGGCATACCGTCGATATGCAGCGGCATACCGTCGGTATACCGACCAAATAGTAACAGTCATATTAATGACCGTTTGAGAGCATTAAATGCGTCCATTAATGCTAGTCAGAGTAATTCAAAAATCAAATATTTATAACCCGGTATACCGTCGGTATGCCGCGACATACCGTCGGTATACCGACGTTTTATCATAGAACATTTTCAGGTAAACAAAACGGTATACCGCCGGTATGCCGACGTTTTATCACAGAACATTTTTGTGGTCCACTAAGCGGTATACCGCCGGTATGCCGAAGCATACCGTCGGTATGCCGACAATTTGTCACAGCAAGTTTGTGGGGTATAAAAATGGTATACCGCCGGTATGCCAGAGCATACCGCCGGTATGCCGGAGCATACCGCCGGTATGTCGACAATTTGTCACAGCAACTTTGTGGACGATAAAAACGGTATACCGCCGGTATGCCAGAGCATACCGTCGGTATGCCGCTCTGTAAGAAATTGATTTTTGACTTATGCTTTTACTTTGTCATCCATCCTTAAGTGTTTACAGATATACCTAGACTTTGTACAGACTCGAAGACTCTAAGCAGTAGGAAGCCGTCTATGCACAAAGCGCCGGTATCTGCTTCAGTCTTCTCTGCAAAGGATGGTAGCACTTGAAAGGAAGGACTTTATGTAGTAGAGCTTCTGAGAAGATATAAATCTGTAGACATAGAAAACTCGACTACGAAGATGCTGTTAATATATCAAAATAAAATGTGCCAACAATCTCCCCCATTTTGATAATTGACAAAATAGAGAGATAGCATCTTCAGAGAGCAACTCCCCCATAGGTAGACAACTCCCCCTCAATACGTTTTCTCCCCCTTTGTCACTTAGTCAAATATGGAAAAAAACAAAAACGAAAAAAAAATATAGCAATAATATGGACAAGAGCATAAAATAAAAAGCATGTATTGATATATGAAAGTTAGAGATTAATACATGCCGGACACTCATACTACATAAGACAATTAAAAAGACTCTCCTCTATGAGAGTTTAGCAACATGAGAAAGACAAAAACCAAGTCCCCGCAGGACTGCAAAGTACTAGAACCAACCACACATAGGTCCCCGAAGGACCGCAAAAGACAAAATAAAAAACAAACACAATAAACTAAGACACTCATTATTCGAGACCATCATCAAAAGAAAGCCATCCCTAATCGTCCGTCGGATCGTCCCCACCATCCTGAGCTTGTTGAAAAGTGACATAAGGATCAATGTCGTCCTGGTACATAAACCCATAGGCATTGGGATCGAAAAAGTGCGGAGCCTGGTACATTGGATCTTGAAGATTCAGATCCAGAAACATGTCCCGGTCCTGAATAGTGCGCTGAATAAAATGTGCCAACAATCTCTTCTATTTTGATAATTGACAAAATAGAGAGATAGCATCTTCAAGGAGTAGCTCCCCCGTAGGTAGACAACTCTCCCTCAATACGTTGAGAGATCGACTTGCTTGGCTTCCAGAAGGAGAGTGATAAAGGAGCCGTAATAAAGGTTCTGCTTCCCCGCTGGCATGACACCTTTGAAGACATGAAGGAGAGTCTTGGAGAAGGAGAAGGACTTCCTTGCATAGAGGTAGTACATGCACACCAGGGCGTCACCGGTAATAGCGTCATAGTTCCCGTCTTTAGGATAGAGTGTGTGGCACACAATCCTATGGAGCTCGTAGTAAAATGGCTCCAGCTGTACGGAAAGGGCCGGGATAGCAGGAGGGTTGGGGCCCTTGTAAATGATGTGGCAGAACTCGTCGAAGGGGGACACCACCGAAGAGTGAAGAGCAGCCAAGGACGGCAAAGCTTTGCCTTTGTCCGGGATGCCGAGGATGTTGCCGATGTCCCGAAACGTGAGACAGAAATGACGATCGTTGACCATCGACTGTATGGCGCCGTACTCGTCGTCCGGGACCAAGTTGCAGTAGAAGAGACGGACGGCGGCGGGGTAGATGGGAATCTGACGCCGAAGGAGGCAAGAGAGTCCGGCCTCGTCGAATAGAGAGACATGGCCGGGGAAGAGATTCCAATTGATTGCTCGGCCCTTGAAGACATTATGATGGACGAAGTGTTGAAACCAAGTCTCGACCGCCAAGGAGGATGTAAAGACCCGCTGATCATATCCGTGAGGGAGAGCCACCGGAGTGAAGGGATTGAAGAAGGTGGAGGAGGAGCGGGGACGCTTCAGATTTGCCATGAAGGAAAGTTAGAGGATGAGGTTAGGGTTTTGAGGTGAGGATGAGATGTGTAGGGAGAAGAAGTAAAAAAAATAGTTTTACTAGAGAAGGAGGGAGGTGAACGGTTGGAGTTGGCAATGGGAGGGGTGGGTTGGGATACGGTTATAGAGAGAAGTGGGTTGGAAATGATGATAAGGGAGTGAAAAGAGGAGTAATGGGGGATATGAAGAGATAGGTATTTAATGTGATGGGAAGTAATGAATTGGGAAGATGAGAGGGGTAATTAATAGGGATGTAATGGATGTAAAAGAATTAAATGAGGGTTGAAGAGAATAAGGAGAGAAAAGCGGAAAGGTGGGCCCGGATCTGGATTTGAAAAGCTGTCCGCCGCGAACCGGCATACCGTCGGTATGCCGACGTATGCCGACGGTATGACGAATTTTTGAGACAGAACCTAATTCTGAATCGTAAAACGGCATGCCGTCGGTATACCGCTGTATACCGTTGGTGTGCCGGCCAAGAAGATTTATGGGTCAAAAGATAAAATGCCTAATTCTTGGCAAAGGAAGGTGAAGCGATCTTCCGGGAGCAGTTTGGTGAAAATATCGGCTAGCTGATAAGTAGTGTCAATTCAAGAAGAATATCTCCTTTTTGTTGATGGTCACGAAGAAAATGGTGTCTAATTTCAATGTGCTTCGTGCGTGAGTGACAAATCGGGTTTTTCGTGAGATTGATTATGCTAGTGTTATCACATTTAATAGGGGTGCAAGAATGAGAAATGTCATAATCTAAAAGTGTTTGTGATATCCAAAGAATTTGTGCACAACAGCAACCGGCCACAATATATTCGGCCTCAGTGATTGAAAGAGCAACACAATTTTGTTTCTTACTAAACCATGATACCAAGGATTTCCCAAGGAATTGGCATGTGCCGCTAGTACTTTTTCGGTCAATCTTACATCCGGCAAAATCTGCATCCGAAAAGCCGTGAAGCTCAAAGGATAAAGATTTCGGATACTGAAGGCCCATGTTTACGGTACCTTTGAGATATCGAAAAATACGCTTTACGTCACATAAGTACGATTCCTTTGGATTTGCTTGATACCGTGCACAAAGACATACACTAAACATGATATCAGGACGGCTAACAGTGAGATAAAGTAGACTACCAATCATACCTCGATACTTACGGATGTCAACCGATGTGCCATCTTCATCATGGTCAAGCTTTGTCGTTGTTGCCATAGGAGTCCTCATTGATTTGGATGAGTCAGGTTCGAAACGCTTGAGGAGATCCTTTGTATATTTTGCTTGATTGATGAAGGTCCCTTTGGGTCCTTGTTTGATTTGTAATCCCAAAAAGAATGATAGCTCACCCATCATACTCATTTCAAATTCTTCCTGCATAACTTTAGCAAATTCTACATAAATAGTGTTGTTAGTAGAACCAAAAATAATGTCATCGACATAAATTTGAACCAATAAGAGAGTGCCATTATGGGATTTAATAAAAAGTGTTGTGTCAACTTTTCCATTTGAAAAATTGTGTAAAACAAAAAAGGAGCTAAGGCGCTCATACCAAGCACGGGGAGCTTGTTTGAGGCCATAAAGGACTTTGTGGAGTTTGAACACGTGATTAGGAAACTGAAAATCTTCAAAGCCGGGAGGTTGTTTAACATAAACTTTCTCTTTAATAATACCATTCAGAAAAGCACTCTTAAGATCCATTTGAAAGAGCTTAAAGTCATTAAAACAAGCAAAGGCACAAAGCATACGAATGGATTCAAGACGTGCAACCGGAGCATAGGTTTCGTCGTAGTCAATGCCTTCCTCTTGGTTATAGCCTTGAGCAACCAATCGGGCCTTGTTACGAGTCACTAACCCATCTTCATTAAGTTTGTTTCGAAACACCCATTTTGTTCCAATGATAGGGTGATTGCTAGGTTTTGGGACAAGTTCCCAAACCTTGTTTCGCTCAAATTGATTTAACTCCTCTTGCATTGCTATCATCCAAAATTCATCAAGAAAAGCATCATTAACATTTTTAGGCTCTATTTGAGAGATAAAAGCCACGTTGGCACAAAGATCACGAGTGTAGGATCTAGTGCTAACACTGGAGGAAGGATCCCCAATGATAAGTTTCTTAGGATGATTGGTGACAAATCTCCATTCTTTTGGAAGATCCTTTTGAGGAGGCTCGAGAGGAGGAGACTCTTTTGCTGGATTCACAACTTCATTGTTAGATGAAGAAGGACGATCTTCAATAGAGGAGTTCTCCAACCCAAACGAGATGTCATCAATATCCTCGGAAGAGGAGAATGTAGAAGAGTTAAGTTCATTAAAAGAGACATTGATTGACTCTTCGACAACAAGACTTATTTTCTTAAAAACACGAAAACCTTTACTATGAGTAGAGTATCCAAGGAATATTCCTTCATAGGCTTTTTCTTCAAACTTGCCTAGGTTATCCTTGGTATTCAAAATAAAACAATTACAACCAAAAACTTTAAAATATTCAATAGAGGGAATTTTGTCAAACCAAAGCTCATAAGGAGTCTTCTTAGAAATAGGTCTAATCAAGACCCTATTTATAACATGACATGCCGTATTAACGGCTTCCGCCCAAAAATATTGGGGGAGCTTATATTGGTTTAACATAACCCGGGCCATATCGCCAAGGGTTCTATTCTTTCTCTCCACAACACCATTTTGTTGAGGAGTTCGTGGACAAGCAAAATCATGTCCAAAACCATTCTTTTTATAAAATCTTTTGAAATCGGCATTATCAAATTCTTCTCCATGATCACTTCTAATCTTGTTAATAGAAAATCCTTTCTCATTTTGAACACGTTTACAAAAAGCAACAAATTCACGAAAAGTATCACTTTTGCAAGCAAGAAAAATAATCCAAGTAAATCTCGAAAAATCATCAACCAAAACAAAAGCATAAAGCTTGCCTCCAAGGCTAGCAACTCTACTAGGACTAAAAAGATCCATATGAATAAGTTGAAGAGGTCTAGAAGTACTCACAGAGTTGATTGATTTAAAGGATGACTTTGTTAACTTACTCTTCTCGTATTCTTCACACACCATATCCTTTTTGAACGGGATACTTGGGAGTCCTCTTACGAGCTTTTTAGTAGCAAGACGAGAGATAGTATCCATATTGGCATGTCCGAGCCTAATGTGCCAAAGCCAACTCTCATCGTTCTTAGCAACTAAGCACCTGTCATTGTTAGTGTCTTCAACAAGATATAAAACATAGATATTGTTGTCTCTAATGCCTTCATAAACAATAGATCCACTAGAGCTATCGGTAATGAAGCATTTGAGCTTAACAAACATGATATCATAACCATTATCGGTAAGATGACTAATACTAAGAAGATTGTGTTTAAGATTAGTAACAAGACACACATTCTTAATACAAGGATAAGGAGGGGAACCTATATTACCATTTCCTATAATGTGTCCTTTAAGATTGTTACCAAAAGAGACGTGTCCTTCTTTCTTCATCGATAGCGTTGTAAATAATGAAGCATCCCCGGTCATGTGTCGTGAACAACCGCTATCGAGAATCCACTTGCTTCTAGCATGAGAAGGACTCTTCACCTACAACATAAGTTGAAGATGAACATTTTGGTACCCATGATCTTATGGGTCCTTGAGTGTTAGTCTTAGGAACCCATATAAAAACTTTTTTATCAACAAGTTTCCTTGTATGACAATAATTGGTCGTATGTCCAAGCAAGCCATAGTAATTGCAAATTATAGAGGATTTAGAAGAAGATATGTGAGAATCATGCATATGTGAATCTCTAGTGCGAGGAGCTCTAATATTAGTATTGTGATGATAATAATAAAAAGCATGATGTGAAGTGTTTTTCTTAACAAAAGGTCCTTTCCTTGTGTTAGAAAAGGATTTGTATGTAGTATTTATGTAAGAAGTATGCCTAGCATTGTGATGAGTGTGGAGGTGTCTTGGAGTATGCATGTGAGTAGTGTTCTTATTACCTAATTTCTTACTCTGTATAAGAAGATCATTATACTTAATAGAAGTGTCATATTCTCTCCTATTAGCATCTTGAACTTTGTGCATAGCAAATTCATAAGAACTTCTCATGGATTGAATCTCATCATCCGTTTTCTTGATGGTGTCAAGAGATTCTTAAAACTTGAGTCGCAAAGACTCTATATCATCCGTGTCAGAAGCAGAAGATTTTCCTTTTACATCAATAATGGTGTTTGAGAGTCTTTCGACTTCAAGTTGAAGAGCATCAACCTCTTTTATAGATTTCTTATATTTATTCCTAACACCTTTGTGCTCTTCATGCAATTCAAGTATAGCTTTCTCCAAATCATCATAAGTAAGAGTATTTAGGGAGAGATCATCAAGTACCTCATCGGTTGCCATGAGACAAACGTTGGCTTTGTGTTTGCACTCTTTGTCGTTGTCGGAGTCGCTTGCATCACTCTCACACCAAATGCTTGTGTTGACGAATTTCCTGGAGGACGAGCTTCCCTTGCTAGGCTTCTCGTACTTGCTTGAGTCTTTTCTTATCATCAGATAGTCCCTCTTAATGTGATCGGGTCTTCTGCATTGATAACATGCCGGATCTTCCTCATTGTCCTGTCTGAAGCGGTTGGCTTTGTTAAATTTGAGGAACTTCTAGAAGTGCTTAGCTGTGAGAGCTATTTCTTCATCGTCGTCCGACTCATTATCGTCGGAGCTATCCTTGGAGTAGGACTTTGTAGCTTTGAGAGCAAGATATTTCTCCTTCTCTTTGGTCTTCTCCTTCTCCTTCTCTTGTATGGAGGATTCCTCTTGATCCTTCATATCGAGTTCATGAGTCATTAGCTTACCCATGAGGGTCTTAATGTTCATGACTGTCAGGTCGTTCCCCTCAATGATTGCGGTAGCTTTAGGACTCCAAACTATTGTCAATCCTCTAAGAATTTTTCTGATCATTTCATGAGCAGGATATTCCTTACCAAGAGAAGAGAGAGGATTAATAATATTACCAAAATGAGTAAACATGCAAGTAATTGATTCATCGTGCTTCACCTTAAAGGACTCATATTCTTGCGTGAGTCCACTAATCTTGGATTCTGTCACTTGTGAAGTACCCTCGTGTGTGACTTCAAGTAACTTCCAAATCTCATTGGAAGTCTTGCAAGTAGAGATTCGGTTGAATTCACTACTATCGAGAGCGCAATAAAGAGCGTTCATAGCCTTGGCATCTCGACTCGCAAGCTTCTTGGTGTTTTCAGTAAGTGTGTCCCTAAGGGTGTCAGAAGCAATATCCTCAATAACTCTGGAAGGAGTAGGAAGACCATTTATCACACAATTCCATAAATCGAAATCTATGGACTTAAGATAAATGCTCATCCTAATCTTCCAGTAGTTATAGTTGGTTCCATCAAATAGGGGAGGCCTATTTGTGGAGTATCCTTCATTGTGGAAGGTGTTGATACTAGGGTTAGTGGCCATGGATCACTCAAAGGGTGTAAATCTAAATCAAGAGAACAAAGCTCTGATACCAATTGTAGAACCCTAGAGGGAGGTGAATAGGAAAATAAAAAATAATTAGAGCAACAGAAGCAATATATGACAAATAAAAGTAAAGAGTAGGAAGATCAAACACAAGATGTATCCTGGTATCCTCGCTTGAGGCAATACAGTCCCGGAACTCTCTTCGGCTTAAATCCACTATTTAATCAAATAGTACACACGAGTTTGGATCCGAAGAACTCGCCAACTTCAACACGAGTCTGGATCCGAAGACTCGCCAACTTCAACACACGAGTTTTCTTACGAAGGCTCGCCAACTTCAAACAAATGAGAAGAGAACTTGTTGATCTTCTAACACGTGAAGATCAAAAATTACAACTCTTAAATACTATAGCACTTTGGGAGATGATGACAATTAAAAGCTTGGTAGAGTATTAATGGGGGAGCTCTTGGTTGCTTGGAAAATTTATGGCAAGAGTTGGTGAGAGCCTCATGAGAGAGGGAGCTTTCATTTATAGAGAAACCAAGAGTGGGTGGCATTTAATGCTCTGGATACAGGCAGACCGGCATATCGTCGGTATGTAGCGGCATACCGTCGGTATACCGACCAAATAGTAACGGTCATAATAATGACTGTTTGAGAGCATTAAATGCGGCCATTAATGCTAGTAAGAGTAATTCAAAAATCAAATATTTATAACCCGGTATACCGTCGGTATGCCGCGGCATACCGTCGGTATACCGACGTTTTATTACAGAACATTTTTAGGTAAACAAAATGGTATACCGCCGGTATGCCAAAGCATACCGTCGGTATGCTGACATTTTATCACAGAACATTTTTGTGGTCCACTAAGTGGTATACCGCCGGTATGTCGGAGCATACCGTCGGTATGCCGACAATTTGTCACAGCAAGTTTGTGGGGTATAAAAACGGTATACCGTCGGTATGCCGACAATTTGTCACAGCAACTTTATGGACGATAAAAATGGTATACCACCAGTATGCCGGAGCATACCGCCGGTATGCCACTCTGTATGAAATTGATTTTTGACTTATGCTTTTACTTTGTCATCCGTCCTTAAGTATTTACAGATATACCTAGACTTTGTACAGACTCGAAGACTCTAAGCAGTAGGAAGCCGTCTATGCACGGAGCACCGGTATCTGCTTAAGTCTTCTCTGCAAAGGATGGTAGCACTTGAAAGGAAGGAATTTATGTAGTAGAGCTTCTGAGAAGATATAAATCTGAAGACATAGAAAACTCAACTACGAAGATGCTGTTAATATATCAAAATAAAATGTGCCAACAAAAGAAACCTTGCCATTTGCTGTTTATTTATTTTAGCTCATATCTCATGCATTATTCATTATTTTCTTTATGCAAAATAAACTGTGATATATGGCATAATCTGTTAGAACTTACTGTTCAGTTATATTTTCTGCTATGTATTATTTTTCTTACAAATTAAACTTAGAGTTAAGGGACCACCTTTGTGTGTTGCATTCATAGGCCTTGACACATTTTTACTATGTTGTTGTGAGTCACATATAGGACTCGGACATGCATGATTGGTTGGCCACCATTACGTATAAGCCGTGTGTTAGGAAATAACTGCTAATAGAATTGCATGCTAGAAGACTTAGCAGTTATGAGTTGGCATTGGACGGGGAGAACATGATTGGAAGTTGACTACCACCCTATCTATCCTAGACTCGCTCGCTGCTGAGGAACGTTAGGTAGACTATATGTTATAGACTCGCTCGATACCAAGGAATAGTATATGGTGTTGTGACTCGCTACTGACGTACTGCATTAGTATTTTCGTGACTTGACCCGGTAGTCATGCGACCATGAACTGTTCCTAAAACTTCATTCACTTTGAACGGTTAGGCTACCTTATCCGTTAGGTATGAGTACTTCTGGTTTGGGTACTTGTATCTGACCGTAGCTTGGAATAATAACTTGTTGCGGATTAGTTCGTCACATCTTGTCCTTGTTTGGTTGTAGGTATGGCTTACTACTTCGATGAGAAGGTATTAAACCTTGTTAGGGTCCGGATACCATATTGGATTCATAGCATAGAAAGATACGTCATCGTGAATTAGTTTACCATCTCCTGTCCTTGTTCGGTTAGGAGGATTGTAAGCTAGTTCAATAGGTGTGTATTGGACCAGGTTATAATTCAATTGACTTATTTATTTGAGCAATATTTGTTCAGTTTATATGGCATGATATTATTGATGGAACTGGGGATTCCCAGGACCCTTCCTTTGGTGTGCGTATTGATCGATAGAAAGTTAAACAGATCTAATACGTGTTCTAACCCTTCATAGGCGAAAACTAGGGTTCACGAATTATACCTGCGGCGGAAAGGAGACAAGTAATTCCTGGCAATCTCGACCGGACGACCCCAAGATCTTCTGCACGTAATCCTTCCTCGAGTTGGACGTCGTGTGGGCGACGATCTCCCAACCTTTTATTCTCTTTGGCAGCCCTCTCTTTCTCTCCTTACGTGAATCACGAATTTAGAGAAAATTTCAGATTTCTAATCAGTAATCTGGCGGCCATAGAATAGAGGATATATATAGGCTACGGCAGGGACCATGAGGAAAAATTAGGGTTAGGCCTCCTAACGGATCTGGATATCCCGTGTTCAGCACGAACACACAATCCAGGCCCATTAACAGTAGCTCGGTCCACTAATGAGATATTGTTGCACTACCTTCCAAATCCCAAATTATGTTTGTGGGCTTCTTTTATTATATGCTCGTTTGCCTACCCATGTTAAGATATCGTATGTCCGTCGATCAAATTAAGTTACTGACAACTATATTGATTCGACATCTTTTATCCTTAAGTAGTACCACTCAACTTTATTTGTCATGTCGGTTATAATCCACCTGTAGGGTTTACATGACAATCCTTATGAGCTCCTTAAGAGGACATCATCAACCCGATGTATCAGGACATAGATTTCATTTATAATCAACAGCCCATCATACATACAATGTTATTACCCAATTCATAGAGGTTGTTGATCCATAATGAATCTCACTCTTTTATGAGTTAAAGTAATGCATACTGCATATACATGTCCGTTATTATATCCGGATTAAGAGCACAAGCATCCATAATAATAGAGGTGTTTGTTCTCTTATGTAGTCAGTACAAAGAGAACAACCTCAAGTGGTCCTGTTCAATACACACAAAGTGTACTAGTGTAAACCTATAGTCAAGATAGACTAATACCAGATTACACTACACCCTTTCGAATAGATTGTCCAAGTCCATCTAGGTTGTGAACTATTTATATACTCCATAGGAAACTGATAATATGATCTTTTGTGTGACACCACACACCATATTATCTACAATATAGAATATCAGACATTTGCATTAACACTTGTAACAAATACAATATACAAACATTTGCCCATATGATTCTTATTCAAAATTTAAGGAAATAAGGTTACTACAAAAGTGATGCTTTTAGTATATAACCCTAACAATCTCCCACTTATACTCAAAGCATTGATTTTCAGTATACTGTTACAAATCTCCCACTCATACTTAAAGCCATGCTGCTACACATCTGACTCACATTCCCTCAACATGACTGTCAAAAGCCTTAGCTGGTAAGCTCTTTGTAAAGGAATCAGGTAGGTTGTCGGCTGATGCTACCTTGATCACAGCAACTTTTTTTTTCTTTATGAAACCTTGTATCAGGTGGTACTTACGCTCAATGTGTTTGCCTGTCTTATGGGCTCGTGGTTCCTTCGAGTTTGCAACTGCACCACTATTATCACAATAAAGTGTAATAGACTTAGGCAAATTAGGTGCCACATCCAAGTCCAACAAAAAGTTTCTAAGCTAAACCGCTTCTTTGGCTGCCTCAGAGGCTGCCACATACTCGGCTTCCATAGTGGAATCGACAATACATTTTTGCTTGATACTCCTCCACACAATGGCTCCACCTCCCAAAGTAAACATATAACCTGAGGTAGATTTCCTGGAATCCCTATCTGACTGAAAATCTGAGTCAGTATACCCCAAGGGAACTAAACTATCTGCCTGGTAAACTAGCATATACTCTTTAGTCCTTTTCAGGTACTTCAAAATATGCTTTACGGCAGTCCAGTGCTCTTGTCCTGGGTTAGACTGATATCTGCTGACCATGACTACGACAAAGCAGATGTCTGGTCTCGTACATAGCATTGCATACATTAAGCTTCCTACTACTGAAGCATAAGGAACTGCCTTCATGTTCTCTATCTCTTTAGGTGTCCTCGGACACTGCTCCTTTGATAGAGCAATTCCATGTCTAAAAGGTAAGAAACCTTTCTTAGAATTTTGCATACTGAAACGAGTTAGTACAGTATCGATATAGAAAGCTTGGGATAAGCCCAACATCATTTTCTTGCGATCCCGTAGAACTTTAATCCCAAGGATGTGACCTACTTCTCCCAAGTCCTTTATATCAAACAGTTTGGATAACCATACCCTTACATCAGATAATACCTTCACATTGTTTCCAATGAGCAAGATGTCATCCACATAAAGTACTAGGAACACCACCATGTTTCCGTCACACTTTCTGTATACACATGATTCATCTTGACATTGATCAAATCCATAGGATTTTATCACCTGATCAAAACATATGTTCCAAGATCTGGAAGCTTGCTTAAGTCCATAAATGGACTTACAAGATGCTCCTGGCCCTTTTCAATGAACCCGTCTGGTTGCTTCATATAGATGTCTTCCTCAAGACTTCCATTAAGGAAAGCTGTCTTGACATCCATTTGCCACATCTCATAATCGAGATGAGCTGCAATAGATAAAAGAATCCAAATAGACTTAAGCATGGCTACAGGAGAAAAGGTTTCCTCATAATCGATACCCTCTCTTTGAGTAAAACCTTTTGCTACAAGCCGAGCTTTAAAGGTTTCAACCTTACCATCTGATCCTCTTTTTCTCTTATAGACCCACTTGCATCCAATGGCTTTTACACCAACGGGTGGTTCTACAAGCTCCCAGACCTGATTAGAATCCATAGATTCTATTTCAGATATCATTGCTTTTTGCCAAGACTCTGCATCTTTATCTTGGAGTGCTTCATTGTAGGTATATGGATCATAATCTTGTTCCTCAGGGACGAAGTCTGACGACTCTCCCAAGAACATATATCTATCAGGTTGTATCACAACCTTCCCACTACGACGAGGCACTATCGGTTGTGGCGTAACATTTGTGACATGTTGTACAGTTATTTGTGGTTCATCCTCTTGTACTGTTGGTACTGAAGTACTTGGTGTCTCACGTCTCAGTTCTTCTAGAATAACTCTACTTGTGGGTTTATGGTTCATCACATAGTCTTCTTCTAAGAATCGGGCATTGGTGCTAACAATGACCTTCTGATCCTTAGGACAATAAAATAAACCTTCTTTCGTTCCTCTTGGATAGCCTACAAACAAGCATACTTCTGTACAAGATTCTAACTTATCTGCTTTCCTATTCAGCACATGTGCTGGACTACCCCAAATGCAAACATATTTTAGACTAGGCTTACGCCCAATCTACAGCTCTGTGGGAGTAAGAGGTATTGACTTAGAAGGAACCAAGTTCAAAATATAAGCTGCAGTCTCTAAGGCATATTCCCAAAACGAATCTACCAAATCCGAATAACTCATCATTGATCTAACCATCTCCATAAGAGTTCTATTCCTTCTTTCGGCTACACCATTCTGTTGGTGCATTCCAGGTGAAGTCAATTGGGATACAATCCTAGCGTCTGATAAATAATCCCTAAACTCTCTAAAAAGGTACTAGCCACCACGATCTGATCGTAATGACTTGATATATTTTCCATGACGTTTCTCCGTTTCAGCCTTGTACCCTTTGAATTTTTCAAAGCACTCAGACTTACGGCGCATCAAATAAATGTATCCATACCTTGAATAATCGTCAATAAATGTGGCAAAATATTCAAAGCCACCTCTAGCTTGGATAGTCATGGGTCCACATAAATCATAATGAACCAATTCCAACACATATTTGGCCCTATACCCCTTTGCCGTAAAAGGCCTTTTGGTCATTTTACCTTCCAAGCAGGATTCACAGACTGGTAGTGCCTCCACTTCCAATGAACTCAAAGGTCCATCTTCAACCAGTCTTTGAATCCTTCTTAGGTTAATATGCCACAATCGCAAGTGCCAAAGATATGTTTGGTTCATACAAGAAGGTTCTTTTCTCTTATTTAAGTTATATGATATATTATTCATTTCCATAAGTTGCATTATGGGCGAAATAGGATTAATGATATACAAATTATCAACCAATGCACCAGAACAAATAAAATGTTTATTCTTTCTAATAACAATATTGTCATTAAAATAAACTGAATATCCATCCTTAACTAACATAGAAACAGAAACTAAATTCCTTCTAAGTGAAGGTGCATAAAGAAAATCTCTCAATGTCAAAGACTTATTTCTACCAAAAGATGAAGTAACATCTCCTAATGCAATAACCGATACTTTTGTAGCATCACCCATGAACAAGCATATCTCTCCATCATTGAGCCGTCTGGTTTCCTGGAACCCCTGCAATGTATTGTAGACATTATTAGTGGATCCTGTATATACACACCAGGTGCCGGTAGATAACACCGCTAAACATGTTTCAACTAGTAGTAAATAAGATATACCTTCTTTGTTCCCTTGTTTGAGAAGTGGACAATCAGTCTTCCAATGTCCTGACCCTTTGTACTTGAAAAAATTGCCTTTCGGCTTTTTCACCGCGCCTTGAGGTCACATGCCCTTCTTTGCTGAGTTTGCCTGTTTCTGAATGTTATTTTTCTTCTTACCGCCTTTTGGCTTAGAAGAGAAGCCATTTCAGAAACAAAAACATGACCACTCTGCCTGAAGAGAGATTCAGCATCCTGTAGCTCTTTTGCAAGTTCTGCCAAACTATACAACCTTTTGTTCATGTTGTAATTAAGGCAGAAATTGTCAAAACTTTTAGGCAGAGTCCCGAGAATGATATCGACCTGGGATTCCCCATCGATTTCAGCTCGAAGGATCTCCATCTCATTCAGATGGCCCATCATCCTGAGAACATGATCCCTTTCTGGTGTACCCTCAGCCATTTTTGTATTCATCAAATATTTTATAGCAAACTGCCTAGCTGCTCTACTCTGATGTCCGAAGAGTTCCTTGAGGTTATACATCATGTCATAAGCTGTGGCCATGATCTGATGCTGATGTTGCAGTACATTTGACATAGATGCCAGAATGTAACACCGTACCATCTCATCTGCCTTTTTCTACTTCTTATAAGCCTCTTTGACCTCTTCATCAGAGTTAACATCAGGCTTAGGTGGACATTCCTCAACAAGTACATATTTGTACTCCTCAGCAGTCAGAACAATGTCCAAATTACGTTTTCAGTCAATATAATTAGGTCCAGTAAGTTTGTTTTCTTTAAGAATCACCATAAGTGGACTGAAAGAACCCATTTTTGAAATCCTGAGAATCACATGAATAAAATTATGTAGGGCAAAAAAAACTTTTTGAATTAACTAAATATTGATTCCCTCAAAACAATAATAAGAAATTCACCAACACCTTGAACACCAATAATTTAGCATGCCACGATAGTGTGGACGTATACAAATTCAACTTTGTTCAAGTAGATTTTTCTTATTAATTTTACTATCATATCAATATAACTTTATGACAAATAAAATTAATATGCTGGTCTTGCTCTGGTCATACAAATAATAGCAGTAACTCCGATAGGGAGGATACCATTATTTGTATCTAAGTGTATACCATTACTTAATACTAAGTCCATTACCTTGTAATGAGTTCCTTCAGATGGAGAAGTGAACACATACTAGGTAACTTTCTACAATTATCCCTAAGGAAGTTTGTACTGGTGATCCATAATTATACTCATCCGATATGGAGGAAAGCACTAAAGCCAACACGCAAGTATAATTACATCACCTACAAACCAGTAATGGAGACCATAGGATTTATACTAAATAAAAATCCTCTCCCACTTAGTTATTTAATAATGAGGGTTTTTCTACTAGTTGATATTATGTCCATGTTGTCCATTATTAATGTAGGCTTAGTTTTTCAAAAAAACAATCACACAATAATAAACATGCATAATCAGAAAAAACAAAATGACAAAAATAAGAGAAAATATCCAACTATTATGGTCATCTTTGCTGCTCCATCCTCAACTATCTGAATCCAAAATCTGGCGCTGCGCAGATCTATTCAGGGTTCGACCTGCCTGGTCAGGTCGCGTGGTTCGGGGCAGCGGCCTATTTTTTTAGGTTTTGGCTGTCGATTCCTTCATCGAGAATCATCTGTCTGCCTCTGGACTGCTTAAAACCAGCATCTCGTCCGGCATCAGAAACAGCCACCACCGCCATCACGATTGATCAAAAATAATTAAAATTATATCAATCCTATGCCTCCCGAAGGAGTTCACACATAATCTAGATTGAGAAATTAAAATAATAAGCACGATCAACCCTCGTGATTTTAATTACATCCACAGCAACAACAACATCCACGACATGTCCGTGGTTTAAACAACACAATCAAAAAACATGCATTGGACCATAATAGTTGGATCTAAGATGCCTGCAAAACCGAGTTAGAACAGATCTACATCTACCGACTATTACACAGCACAGGTTTTATTGGACAATATAGACGTATCAATCAATACGTAGATCCAACCTGGCTCTGATACCAATTGATGGAACTAGGGATTCCCAGGACCCTTCCTTTGGTGTGCGTATTGATAGATAGAAAGTTAAACAGATCTAATACGTGTTCTAACCCTTCATAGGCGGAAACTAGGGTTCACGAATTATACCTGCGGCGGAAAGGAGACAAGTAATTCCTGGCAATCTCGACCGGACGACCCCAAGATCTTCTGCACGTAATCCTTCCTCGAGTTGGATGTCGTATGGGCGACGATCTTCCAATCTTTTCTTCTCCTTGGCAGCCCTCTCTTTCTCTCCTTACGTGAATCACGAATTTAGAGAAAATTTCAGATTTCTAATCAGTAATCTGGCGGCCAAAGAATAGAGGATATATATAGGCTACGACAGGGACCATGAGGAGAAATTAGGGTTAGGCCTCCTAACGGATCTGGATATCCCGTGTTCAGTCCGAACACACAATCCAGACCCATTAACAATAGCTCGATCCACTAATGAGCTATTGTTGCACTACCTCCCTAATCCCAAATTATATTTGTGGGCTCCTTTTATTATATGTTCGTTTGGCTCCCCATGTTAAGATATCGTATGTCCGTCGATCAAATTAAGTTACTGATAACTATATTGATTCGACATCTTTTATCCTTAAGTAGTACCGCTCAATTTTATTTGTCATGTCGGATATAATCCACTTGCAGGGTTTATATGACAATCCTTATGAGCTCCTTAAGAGGACATCATCAACCCGATGTATCGGGACATGGATTCCATTTATAATCAACAGCCCATCATACATACAATGTTATTACCCAATTCATAGAGGTTGTTGATCCATAATGAATCTTACTCTTTTATGAGTCAAAGTAATGTACACTGCATATACATGTTCGTTATTATATCCGGATTAAGAGCACAAGCATCCATAATAATAGAGGTGTTTGTCATCTTATGTAGTCAGTACAAAGAGAACAACCTCAAGTGGTCCTGTTCAATACACACAAAGTGTACTAGTGTAAACCTATAGTCAAGATAGACTAATACCAGTTTACACTATAACCTTTCCAATAGATTGTCCAAGTCCATCTAGGTTGTGAACTATTTATATACTCCATAGAAAACTGATAATATGATTTTCTGTGTGACACCACACACCATATTATCTATAATATAGAATATCAGACATTTGTATTAACACTTGCAACAAATACAATATGCAAACATTTGCCCATTTGATTCTCATTCAAAATTTAAGGAAATAAGGTTACTACAAAAGTGATGCTTTTAATATATAACCCTAACAATTATGTGTCTTGTTACGTCCCTCTAAGGACCTGGTTATCTCTCCAGGTGTGTGCTCTTATCTTTCGCAGGTATTCTAGATCTAGCCGCGATCCTCTCTATTTCTTCGAGGATGATTGCACTTGGATCATCTTCGCTTCGCTCGCCAAACTCATTTTATTTTCCATGTGTTTTTCCTTATTATGTTGGCAGTGGATTTGTCTCCGCCCAACATATTGTATCAAGATAATTCATTCTCATTATATGGTATCTTGTATTCATTTATTTTTGTGTGGATGAGATCAGCTATAGTTCTACTGCATTTTACAGCTTACATATATTTTTTTTATACGACTGGCATGTCTACGTTCCTAGTCCTACGTATTTTAGGACTGGGGCGTTACATGTTTTTGTGGTGGCCCATACAGGTCAGAGCATATTGTATCGGCTACATAACTGTGCTGATACGAGCCTGCATATAGAATTAAAAATTAGGCATCTCATCCACATGTTTGATACCTTCCTTGATTCCTCTTCAAACTCTCATTTGATTGCTTGACTTGCATCTAGCTTGAAATTGTTCTAATGAAAATTCTATATCTCGTGCCAGAAAATGAATCCTCATAACGGTAGCACTGCACCACTTGCCACCACACTAGGAAACTCGGCAGCCCAAGAGGAGCAAATTCACTCACAGCATCCTATAGCTACCTCAACCATGCCTTCTCAGCCAGACCAGACGACCCCACCTACTCACCAGCATCCCCAAGCCTCTGAATCCCAGTTGGTTCAGCCTGTTCAGCAGACCCCTGTACCCCAGGGAGGGTATACTCCACCACCCCTTCATCAGAATCTACCTCAAGCTGGACCGCAGATGCCTATGCCCCCGATTGATGGAGATGATACCAATCGATTCCATTATACTTTATTGCGGGCTCAGTGGTAGCAAAATGAGCTATTGAGACAAGATGTGATGGTCCCACATAATAGACCCCCATCTCCACCACCAGCGCAAGTACCAGCACCTCCACCAAGCCCCCATTTATACGTAGGCATTATTTCAGATTTCACCCTAACGAAGCCGAAGACCTTCAAAGGTACCGAAGGCCGACTAGAAGTTTCTTCATGGCTTATCAGCATCAAGAAGAAGTTAAGGGCGTCACAGTTGCCTAAAGAATATTAGATGAGTGCAGTTGATTTATTACTCGAGGACAATGCCCACCATTGGTAGAAAGCGGAGGAGAGGCGCTTGGGTACCAATCATTCATGGAAAGAGTTCTACAAACTCTTTAACGAGAGGTACATTCTAACTGTTGCTCGGAATATATTGTATGATCAGTTTCTCCACCTCAAACAAGGCGACAAGTCGGTTGACGAGTATGATGCAGAATTTAGCCGACTAAGCAGATTTGCCGAGGGAGAAGACAAAAAGGTTTCATAATGGGTTAAGACCCGAGCTTAAAGCCCACACCACTGAGCAATCCAGAATTTCGAACGCCGCAGTATTAGAATAAGCTAGAAGTCAGGAGATCCTTCACATGGAATCACAACAAACTCAAAGATACTATGCCCCGATAGACTTCCCAGTTCAAGTTGGTTCAGGAGGCCCTGAACGATGACTTACTACGCAATATCAACAACAAGTCGTGCCCTACCAAATTCCAAGTACAATAACCTACCAGTTTTATAGAAGGAAAGGGCACCAACAAAAGGACTGTCATCGACGACTAAAGTGTTGCTTCAATTGCGGTTCCAATGAGCATAAACTTCGAGAATGTCCCAACCAACACACCACACGCAGTTTAGCCCCAGCACCATCACAGCAATAGTTACGAGGGCTAATAACTCACGGACCAGGTGCACCACAACCACTTTCCTTAGAAGAATATCAGGATGGACCAGCCTTGGTGGGCCAAACACCAGAGTATAGGCCTGCTAGAGAAGAGATGAATAATATGAGGCAAGGACGAGCACTCGCCATGACAGTGCTAGACACCCTTTCCGAGTGACAGATACCACAGGTATTATTCTAGTTAATACATTATTGATTCACCTTCAATTCTGTCATCCATGCATAGAATAGTTATCTCATTCTTCCTAAACACATTGGGATTAAGAGTTAGCAATTGTACTGTAGGGTACTACCTATAAACATCTTTAGTAAACCCATAAACCGTATCATAGCCAGACTTGTGTAAAATAACGATTAAGGATTTGGTCAAAAAGGATTTCCAAGACAAGCCTTAGAGTTAGATACCTTTTTGTAGACCTTATATATGTGAAATGGCCCATGTTTGTTTCGTGCCATGAGAATTCCTACGGGAACACAAGTATGACTTATACAATATTCTTCCGTCTATTCGAAATCACTTCGTCCTTGATTCATATCTACCGCATCATGATTCTGTTACTCGTTGATATCAAGTCAAGGTATGATACCACGACTTGGAATATTTCTAACTTTATCAATCATAAAATCATGCCTTGGATTTAATTTTGAGAGAGGAATTTCTGGAGATTATAGATTAAATGCCCTCTAGACTTCTTTTACCAATTGATTAGGATAAATTGGTTTCCACTAGCTGATAAATTAGTGCCTCATGAACACCCACTTTCTATTTAGATTATTTGGTGTCCTCGATCGTGACCTTGCTATTCAGAGCACGAGACCAGCTGTTACCTTCAAACAAATTTCATATACAAGATCTAGACGAGCTCACCATCATCTAGGAATATCATGTCCCACTAAAATACGTCTCCTTGTACTCTATTTTTTGATATGACTTTCTGGTCAAAATGACTAAACTATAACCTCTACCATGATACCAAAATAGTTTTTGACTTCAATTAGAGATCCAACCTTGACTAAGTCTTTTGACGCTATATGTGATTGTGTTCTACTTAATTCCTTAAATGCTTTACTTTATAGTTTATCTTGATTGCTTGACCCGTTGTCCCATCACACTATTAGTTGAACTCTTGTAAGTTAGGTAGAATACCTCACAACCTAACAAATCCATTGTCCTTATGAATCATGATGAAGAGTTCACTTAGACTACAAATTTAGAGGCCCTTAACTTATCTAGAAAAGCAAGTCATAAGCGAAGAAAACTTGGACAACTGTATAGGCCCACACTTCGGGCAAGACTCAATTTTAAAAGATCTTGGACTATTTCATCATTACCTCCCTTACTTATAGTTCAACAATCCGATGCTGCTAATTTAGCCTTAGTTTCACAAGTTTATCTTTTCCGAGCTTGATCATGACATATTTTATTGGGTGCACCCACTAACATATCGTCTAATCAGAACTGGTACATGATGGTCTGATCAACCTATTGCACTTTGGTTCGCTATACTTATATTATCCTACGTAGATGGAGACATAGTAAAACTTGCCCCTAGAGTCTCGTCCGCGACAACCTTGGCAATTCTCTTTTGAATTATTTTCGTCGCCTATGAACTTCTTATTCGTACTCAATAGCATCGTCTTGAACCCTTTATTGTTCTTGTCTTTTAATTATTTTAGAGAGACAATGCACTGTACTTGAGAAATGGACCCAAGGTATCACTTTAGTCATGTGGCTATACCCTCGCCTTAAACTACTACTTCTACCTCTCAACCCCAACTACCCTATTATTCCTAAATTTCGAGGACAAAATTCTTATAATTTGGGTAGGATGTAAACCCCCCTAAATTTTTAAATTTTAAATTTTTATTTGTTTAATATTTTATAGCCTTGTAGTTAATTTTTAAGATTTTTGTGACTATTAAAAACTAGCAAGTAGAAATGCTACATTATAAATGTGTTAAATTTATTTTGTACAAGGTATTACTAACATACATCCTAATATATATTTTTGTGATATTTAGGATTTTAGTAATTATTTATTGATTTATATATAAGTAATAGTATTTTCTTAAACTACTAAATAGCTTAAAAATTTGTTTACGTTTTTTTAATAGCATGAGTAGCGTGTATTTGTTAAATTATATGTAAATGGTAAATAGAAATTTTACACTTTATTAATTATAAATATCTTGGATTTTAGGAAATTTTGGGTTGTTTTCTTGAAATATTTTGATTATAAATAGGGGTAGGAATATATATATTATTATTTTTTAAAAAGAAAATGGAAATGAAAGTAATGAAAAAAAAAGTGTTTAGTTGTGGCCGGCCCAAAGGGAGGGGGGACCGACCACAACTAGAAGCAGTAGCAGCATCTCATGAATTAGAAGGAAGGGGCCGACCCAATATGCATCAGAAGCAATTTATAAAGGGGGCCGACCCTATAAGCATCATAAGCAATTTATAAAGGGGACCCGACCCTTTTTTAGAGGAGAATTTAGAGATCGTGAGAGAGAGATTTGGTAAACACCAAACCCTAAATCTCTTATCCACCCTTCCTCCTACTCGTCCCTCCACCCTTGGCCAATCTCGCAGCCGCGCGTCGCAGCCCCAGCCTCGCAATCGCAGCAACGACGACATCAATAACAGCAACAACTACAACATCGAATTTAAGCAAAGGTACTCCTTTTCTATTTAGATTTCTCCCTGTCTACTTCACAAAATTCAATTCCGTAAACTCGTGTAGAAAGCCAATATAACCCCCTTCTGTCCCCTTTAAGTAGGTTAATTTCTAGTGCATTAGTTTGTTATAAAAATCGATGTAAACAATCCGAAAAACTGTCTGAATTCGAAATAGAGAATCAAATCAAGCACCCATGTTGGGAGTCACATCCTGATCAACCTTGCAGAAAACATTCAAAACTTTTTGAACAGTAAATAATACCACTTATACCACTTCAATACACTTTTTGTAGTTTAATCTTTCGTCGAGTATAGATCGAGAAATATGTTTTCCAAAACTGAGAAAAATTGCTTTTAAAACTGTTCTGAAACTTTAAAATCCTCCAGATACACCGTGCGTTCCGTTAATATATAGGACTCGGACATGCATGATTGGCTGGCCATCAGTACGTATAAGCCGTGCGTTAGGAAATAACTGCTAATAGAATTGCATGCTAGAAGACTTAGCAGTTATGAGATGGCATTGGGTGGGGAGAACATGATTGGAAGTTGACTACCACCCTATATATCATAGACTCGCTCGCTACTGAGGAACGATAGGTAGACTATATGCTATAGACTTGCTCGATACTGAGGAATAGTATATGGTGTTGTGACTCGCTACTGAGGTACTGCATTAGTATTTTCTTTGCTTGACCCGGTAGTCATACGACCATAAACTGTTCTTAAAACTGCATTCACTTAGAACGGTTAGGCTACCTTATCCGTTAGGTATGAGTACTTTTGGTTTGGGTACTTGTATCTGACCGTAGCTTGGAACAATAATTTGTCGTGGATTAGTTCGTCACATCTTGTCCTTGTTTGGTTGTAGGTGTGGCTTACTACTTCGATGAGAAGGTATTGAACCTTGTTGGGGTCCGGATACCATATTGGTTTTATAGCATGGAAAGATACGTCATCGTGAACTAGTTTACCATCTCTTGTCCTTGTTTGGTTGGGGGGATGGTAAGCTAGTTCAATAGCGGTGTATTGGAACATGTTATAATTATTGACTTATTTATTTGAGCAATATTTATTCAGTTTATATGGCATGATATTATGTGTCTTGTTACGTCCTCTAAGGACCTGGTTATCTCTCCAGGTGTGTGCTCTTGTCTTTCGCAGGTATTCTAGATCTAGCCGTGATCCTCTCTATTTCTTCGAGGATGATTGCACTTGGATCGTCTTCGCTTCGCTCGCCAAACTCATTTCATTTTCCATGTGTTTTTCCTTATTTTGTTGGCAGTAAATTTATCTCCGCCCAACATATTGTATCAAGACAACTCATTCTCATTATATGGTATCTTTTATTCATTTATTTTTGTGTGGATGAGATCAGCTATGGTTCTACTGCATTTTACAGCTTACGTATATTTTTTTATACGGCTGGCATATCTACGTTTCTAGTCCTACGTATTTTGGGACTGGGGCATTACAGGTGCGAAAGAAGACCCCAGTAAAGCCGTCCGGGCTGGGGGTACTGTGCTCGTTCAGAGTCCACACTGCGTCTTTCACTTCCTGGACAGTCAGGGGATGTTCCAACTGGAAGTTGTCGGCGTCATTAATGAGTCGAGAGATTTGGTCCAGGAAGGGTCTATCTATGTGAACCTGCTCTTCAGAGAATAATTTAGAGTAAAATTCTGCAGCAGCCGCTTGGATGCTATTATGGTCTGTAAAGATGTTCCCGTTGTCGTCAGCCGTATGGTGAATCGAAAGCTTCTGTCTGCGGCCGTTGACGCAGGAATGGAAGTATTTCGAGTTTTTGTCCCCCTCGCTGTCCCATTTCAACCTCGCTTTCTGCTTCCAGAAATCGATTTCCACTTTGAGCCTGAATTTGAGCATAGCCTTAGTGAGGTTTAGGGCTCTCATGGCCGCCGCAGATCGGTCCAAAGCGAATTTGGCTTCGGCACGGGTGACATCGTCCTCCGCAACCCTCACGGCTTGAAAAATGTCCCCATAGGCAAGTTTGCTCCAATTGGACAGAGCTTTCATCGTGGCTCTGAGCTTGTTGCTCACCCGCGAGAGGGGATTGAGAGAATCTTCCCGATTCCATGCTTCCGCGACGATGCCCAAAAATTGGGGGTGATCAGTCCAAAAGTTGAGGAATTGGAAGTTCTTGTTGAATGGGTTGGTATTGTTTTTAATTTCTACCAGCAGATGAGCGTGGTCAGATTCAGAGGAGTTGAGATGGGATAGGTTTGTAGTGATCCCCATTACGTACCATCGAGCATTCGTGAGGGCCCTGTCGAGGCAGGAGTATTGACGACGGTCGCCTTCCTGCATGTTGCACCAGGTGAAAGCGTTGCCTGTGAACTGTATGGTGGCGAGATGAGCATTGAAGGCAAAATTGTTGAAGTCTTGCATAGCCGATGTGGGATATATATATATATATATATATATATATATATATATATATATATATATATGTATATATATATATATATATATATTATATTAAAAAAAAATATTATATATACTTAAAAAAAAGTATATATATTATATATACTTATACACACACATATATATAGATATATATTTGGATACCTATACCAAACCTTGTCTGAATCCTACCAAATCCTATAGCCAAGTCCAAAATACACACATAATTAGTAAGTCTCCAGGCTAGTGTCAAGTGTCATGTGAAATAGAGTGTGTGCACCATATGTATAGGAGTCCAAAACCCCCAAATTGGTTTCGTATCGTAATGTATCACGACACGACCTCATGTATCCATTTATGGATACGAAATAGATACACATTACCTAATCAACACTACTTAAGCCTACCAAACCTACTATCGAACGCTTGGTGTGCCATTCTCAAAATTTCTTCAAAAATGGCACAAAACTCACCCTAACTTTCAAATAGAGATTCGTTGGTGTCTCAAAACTCTTTCTATGGGTAGTCCTAGTCTATTGGTTAATTTCTAGGGGTCTATTATCACAAATTGAGTCTAGAAAATAAAGAAAGTGAGGATTATACCTATTGGGAGATGTATTACAAATGAAAAGCCAAATGGGCAAGGTCTGGACATATAGCTCCTAGCATGTTGACTCCTCTCCTTGCTCCTAGATCCAAGCTCCTTCTAGACTCTTCCTTGTGTAGAGCATGAGTAGGATAGGTGGAGGAATGGGTGTGATTTTGGAAAGAAATTAATTAAAGAATGGAAAGAATACCAAATCGGGAAAAATAGAGGCTATGGCAAAATGGAGTGAATAAAGAGAGAAGCCTCTCTTGGTCGGCCAATTAACCTTAGTTTAGGTTAGTACAAAATTCCTAGATTTCCCTCTAATAGATGTCAGATGACTAATTAAATGCATGGAGGTTTTTGGACCTATTTCGGTCAATTGTCTAATATCTAATTAAACTAATTGGTCATGACTAATGAGTCTAATGGGACTATTCTAATAAGTTAGTCTATGAGTCATGTCATGCTAACTATCAGGCTTTAGTTTGGTGTCTAGGCTAACCGATACACTAACACAAGTCTGACAATTAGGCTAGCTACTAACAGTATCATCTAACATAATAAAAATAAATAATTACATACTATGTTTCATAAATAAATATTCACATATAACATAATTATAAAATAACCAAATTACCCCTCTCCCAGATTAAGGTAGTACACCCCTGTCAGAACTTCTTCAAGGCTGGAGGGAGTGGTATGTTACCTCACACAAATCTCAACTAACTTCTCCATGCCCTCTCCATGCCCTTAGACAGTCTCTATATCTCTAGCCGAGGTACTTTAAGCGGAGGTGATCGCTTAGAAAATATGAGAAGAACATATGGAGTTGGAGCTTCTATTATATCTACATCCATAGTACTACCATTAGGCGAGTGGACTATCGGAATCAGCGATACGAACCGCGAAACTATCGAGTCATCCTTACCTGGACTTATTTCCACTAGTATTATGTTAACCAACCTCCGGTGAGATGACCTTGGGGGAATGAACTAGCTAAATTGTCTCCTCTAAGCCACTATGCTTCTCTACCGCTACTTGTAGAACTTCTGAAACTTTAACCCGAAGACTTTTCCAGAAGCATCTAGGCAATCTTTCTCCGCATACCCAATACACTATTTTGTCATACACAAGGGAGGCATCCACTCAAAAGTTATTGGTTGAGAAAATATCATATCATCAATTAGTAAGATAGGCATCGTCACATGTAGCTCATAGTAAACGATGATTTCAACCAAAAGCTTAGCAAACACCAATCTTTGTTTTTGAGCAGTAACTAAGTCCATTCTCACTAGAACACCTACCATGCTAGCAAGCTTACTAAGTGCCTCAGCATTCCAGAATTAGAGCGGCAACTCGTAGGAACATAATCCATACTACAGCATTGTCAATAGATCCCGCTCCACTTAAGTAGACGGAATCCACCATTTTACCATCACTAATCTCCCATCAACCGACCAAGTATCCTTCGACAAAATAACATCCCAATCATCTTCTTCGGGAAACTTAATCAATAAAATAACCATTCTCCCAATAGTAGATGGTTGTTTATCACGATGGTTGCATACTCGACGTATGAATCCCGAGACAACCAGGTAAGATGGTCTATCCCTCATTACATATGTGATAGACGATTGTTGGGTTGTATTCATTTTTGGTTGAACACTCAAATAGAGGGGTGACAATGTAGTCGGTATTTTAGTCCCACATCAATTAGGAGGTTGATCATGTGGTGTAGATAATTAGGATTGGTTCATGCCTTACATGAGAATTCCTTTTTAAGGCATATGGGCCGACTTCAATATCGCACCTCATGCGCTAACTCTGGTTCATATCATACCCAAATTTCAACAAGTGGTATCAGAGTCCATGGTTATGGGGCTAGTTTGGATGGCTCTAATTGGTTTGCGACAGATGGTTCTGAACGTTTATAGGATTATAAAGGCTCTTCTCAAGGTGGAGAGGAGCATCAACTACACTAATTGGCTTCAAAGGTAGGTTTGATGAGCCAAATTTAGAGCAAGACATTGTGGTTGCCACACAAGTGTGGTATGGATAAATGTGTCAGGTTTGGTTCTATGGTCGATCAGATCGAGATAACAATATATTGGATCTCTTGGGTGCTCGACTAGAGAGAACGAATAAAAAGGTAGCAAGGAGTGCTAAAGTTGTTTGGCTGGCAGAAATAAACAAAAGGTAGCATGGGTGCTAAGGTTGTTCGGCTAGCGGGAACAGACAAATGTACGAAGTTGATAAGATTATTCAGCTAGGGAAAACGAGCTAAGGTAGAGATTGTTACATTGCATCTCATTTTTGGTTTTGCGCTCAAATGGGAGGTGACAATGGAGTTGGTAATTTAGTCCCACATCGATTAGGAGGTAGGATCATTTGGTGTAGATAATTGGGATTTGATCAGGCCTTACATGAGAATTCTTTTTTAAGGCATATGGGCCAAATTCAATATCTCACATCATGGACCAACTCTGGTTCGGGTCACGCTATGTTCCCAACAACAATGTGCCATATTTCGATAAGGGCAGCTCTATATTACCCTTCGAGATAATTTATGCATTTCGTCCTTTAATGATCGTTAGAGAAATGTCTCGGCATAAAGCCCTTCCATCTCGTGCCACCGACATGGGTACACACATATTCGCCCAGGTTTGTGTCTTCGTACTACCAAAGGAGATAATGTCATTATTAATGGTCTCTTTTGCCACTACTCGAGGCTGAGCCCACTACCTAAGATAGGAGCCACGACCTCGCTCTGACTCTTTGCTATATACGGAATTTTTGTCATTCAGGGAGAGTAATTATCCCTCGAACTGTCGCTTGACCTTAAGATGAAGGGTAGGACAAACCCTTGTTCTGACTCCCTACCACTATTGTTGCACCCCATGCCCCTCCACCCTACTAATAAGTTTAGAAGCCTCCCTATAACCATGACTACTTAATGCTACACCAAAATCCATCCTGATGTAGTGAATGCGCCTCAGGAACTACGCTGAGTGACAATGTATTTTTTGCATGCTCGAGAGATATTTTGTCGCTGTTATTGTTCTAAGGTTTTTGAATATACACCCCCCTAGGGTACCAATATATGCACAATTACTCATACACCTATACTCCATATACATGACCTAGGAATCATAGAATTTGATTTGAATTTTGATTCAAATCAAATCCTTAGAGAATTCTTCAATCTTACTTAGATGAAGGCCGAACAAACCCTCATTTACTTTAATTTTTTAATTAACAAAATCCATATAAATATATACATATATATATATATAATCATCATCATCATCAAATCCTTTTTTATCGGGGGCCCTATCGATCAAAAACTTGAAGTTCTCGTTCCCCTTCATCGTGATGTGAAAAACATGTGTTGTATTTTATTCATCCAAGGTGTACTCTCGAAGGTGTCCTCGAGTTACCCTTCAACTTCGGTTGGGTGTTGTTGTAAAGACTTCAACAGTCAAGGACAAATTTTCCTAGTTCTACTTGTTATGATTAAAGTCATTGTTGTTTTGCTTGCCCCTGTATTCAAAGATAGGCTTTTTAAGACTGATGAACTCCAGGTTGGCGACCAACTTCTCAGAAGTCTTGGCACATTTGATACGTACCCGGTCAAGTTTGAATCTCAGTAGCTCCTAGGAAAAATCTGATAGCCGGCAGGAAGTTGTGTTGGTAGGTTTCCAGCAACATGCTGAATGGGACACCTTAAAATCCAAGTGCAAGTCATTGGAAATGCTCGATGAAGTCCCGCATCGGCTCATTTTTATGAGTGGTGGAGATCAAACTAGACATATTGACCTTTGATTCGCTTTCATAGAACATTGACAAGAATAGTGACTTAAAGTCCTTGATGGTTTGGTAGAGTCAATTAGCAGACTCCGAGACCATTCGAATGCCATCCCTTGCAGGGTTTCGACGAGCATTTTTGTGAGGAGGGTATCATTCCTCGAGATACACAACGTATGTGACATAAAATAGTATAGATATTAATGGAGGAAAATTGAGCCCATCATAGGGCAATAATGATTAAGGTTTAAAATTTGGTGGAAACATCACCTCATCCCATCCTTATGGGTGTGGTAGGGTCATACTTTCTCTCAAGAGAGTTCCATTGTTAGTAATAGATTCTACATGAGCTTCCAAGACAAGGATGACTTCTGAAAGATGCGTATCGGCTATTTATGGAATAACAGTCGGTTGGACAATTGTTAGATGGGCACCTGACATCGTGGCTGGGGCCACCTCAAGTATTTAGAGTATTGTAGGATAAGCGATTGAGCCATGGTTATCTTCTACCTCATAGTTTGCTTACAGCGGTTTGAAAGGCCATCATCTGCTGTAACAGGTCGTGCATATCCCGGATGATGACTTCCAGGCTATCTAATGGTTGTTCGGTGCGATTGCTACTGCCTTCTTCATCACCATCACCTATGTATGTACTTCTTACGTATATGCTGACAGAAGGGGCAGTTAAGAGAGCTGTGTAGCTAGAGCCTACACTCTCAAACTAGAATTTTAAAGGGATGCTACCCCTGCCAGAGGTACAT
Organism: Iris pallida; assembly: GCA_029216955.1. Classification (NCBI taxonomy): domain Eukaryota; kingdom Viridiplantae; phylum Streptophyta; class Magnoliopsida; order Asparagales; family Iridaceae; genus Iris; species Iris pallida. The sequence continues at coordinate 10,573,444 of JANAVB010018599.1, forward strand.
CACTATTTTATGGGAACTCAGTCTTGGAGTGGGTGCCTTGATATACCCCTTCTATTTGGAATGTTCCACAAATCGACTCTCTATCGGTATTCAGCATCAGAAGAGCCGGATGGAGTAGCAGGAGAGTGATCATCCGCTCCTCTTCTCCTACTATGGCCTCTATGAGAAGACTTTCGTATCAAGTTGATGAAGACAAAGGGCAAGTCTTCTTCAAGATAAGTGTGCAAGTATGTCTCTACCTTTGGAATAGTTTCCAGTTGGTGAAGTATATTGTAGTCGATAAAATACAGACTTCTTGATTAGTGCATCAACTACCTTGGTACAATAGCAGTTGATTACAATATTGTGGCAGTATTATTCTCATAATGTCATCATTGCTAGATTAATAACCTTTACTTATTTGCTTTTTTTATTAAGTACATCGCGAAGGTCGAGAGAGAAGAATTCAAAGGAAAACTTTTCTGGCTAGTAGAATTTTGTGCAAAGAAATTCTTCACGCAAAAATTTTGCATCGCAGTTATTGTTATGTTATGTGCACAAAAGAAGCATTGTCTTTCATGCGTGAATTCTCTACACAATATAGTGTAGATATTATAATTCAGAGGTAAAATGGACGTGAATTTGTATATCTATTGAGTATTCTTGGGCCAATTAGGGCTCAAGAATAGGATATCTTTTAAAACAACTAGTTTCAGAAGATGAAGCTTGCGATGATGTAGTAGATGTTATGGGTTAATCTTTTGAGGATGTATCATGAGATTTGGGTAGACTCTAGTGGAGATTTTTAAGAATTTATTATCTGTGGTTTTTTTCACGAATGAGTAGATAAAAGATAATAACTCGAAGATTTAGGGTATGTACAATATTTGTTGGAAAACATGGTACAAAAATTCAAACATGATATTTCTTCAGGAATTTTCCATTGATAGGCATCATAGCAATTCAGCTGTCCATCTGAGTCAGTTGATAAGCTCCGTTAGAGACAACATTGCTTATGACGTAGGGACCTTCCCACTTTAGCTCGAATTTGCCCTTGTTTATGTGTGTCATAGTCATAGGACGTCTGACTGTATGAACTAGTTCGCTTTTTTGAAATGTTCATACTTTGACTTTACGGTTGAAGGCTTTCAAGATACGGGCTTAAAATAGCTCAATGTGTTGTTGAGCTAGTAGCCGCTTTTCGTCGAGTGCTTCGAGCTCCTGAAGTCGAAGACGGTTATTTTTTTTTGCTGTGAGTTCGTTGGTGATAGCTATCTTCAGAGATGGAATTTGGATTTCAAAGGGTAAAATGGCTTCGCATTCGTACACGAAAGAGAAGGGTGTACGACCAGTCGAGGTAAGTACAGTGTTGCAGTAGGCCCATAGACATTCTTCAAGCTTTTTAATCCAGTTTTGTTTATTGGAAAAAATGAACTTCTTGAGAAGCTTGATGCTTGTTTTATTAAAAGCTTATGCTAGATCATTAGCTGCGGGACTGTAAGCCGTGGAAGCAAGATTGTTGATCTGATTATCGTCACAGAATCGAGTAAATTTTTTACTAACGAACTGAGGTTCGTTGTCATGAATGATTCGTCGAGGAATGTTGAATCGATAAATCACATGATGCTTAATGAAGCTGATGACACTGTTTGTCTAGACTTTTTTTAAGGGAATAGCTTCTACCCATTTTGAGAAATAATTGGTTATAGTTAATATAAATCGATGTCTTCGAGATGAAGGCAGATTGATAGAACCGATGACATCCATACCCCAGGCTTCAAAAGGCCAGGTTGCTATGGTAGGATGTAAAAATTCGGATGGTTTGTGGATGAAATATGCATAGATTTAACATGCTTGGCATTTCTTTGCATATTTGATTGCATCTGCCACCATGGTGGGCCAATTGTATCCTATGCTTTTGATACAATTCTGTAGCTTAGGACCAGACTAATGTGCACAGCAGACATCTCCGCGGGCTTCACGTGTTAACTATTTTGCTTCATCTCTCACAAGACAGCATAGGAGCATACCATCAAATGATTGCCGATAGAGTATTTTGGAGGCATGATTGTAATAGAATCGAAGCGACTGACGACGGATTGTTGTTGCTTCTTTAGGGCCTTTGGGTAAAATATCATGTATCGAAAAGTCAATGAGAGGAGCCCTCCAGTCTTCGCTAGTAGTGCAAATTTTAACTAAATTATTGAATTCAACATTCAGATTATTCTCGATGCAGAATAATTCCCGATTAGTAATGACGATTAACTATTGTCGTCTCAACGAAATTGCTAAAATTACTCCTAAATTAGCAAGTGCATCGGCCTTTGTATTGTATGCTTGGCGTACATATTCAATAAAGAAACCTTTGAATGATGCAGCCAATCTGACTGCTGCTTCCTAATATGGGATGAGATCTTGATGCTGAACTTCATACGTACTTTTAACTTGGTTGACAATCAGCTTGGAGTCTCAGTTTACTTCAAGATAGTCGATATCCAGCTGTTGAGCTAATTAGAGACCGATGAATAAAGCATTGTACTCAGTAACATTGTTAGAGCATGGCTCATCCACAGAGAAGACTCTTTGAATAGCTAGTCCATCTGGGGATAGAAGGACAATTCCTACTCTAGCAATAGCTAGTCCGTCTAGGGATAGAAGGACAATTCCTACTCCATCAATGATGATACCGTTGGGTCCAATTCTAGATGCACCATCAAGGAATAGACGCCAAACTAGTATTTCTTCTAAAATTATGTTGATCTGTAGAGTTTCATCAGGAATTTAAACATAGATTTGTGAAGTTTCAGGAATTGGATGTGCAGCCAGGAAGTCAGCTATGGCTTGACCCTCAAGAGATTTTTGTGGGACATAGACCATATCATACTGTACTAGCAGTATCGTCCATGTAGCAAGTCTGGAGTTGAGTGTACTAGGCTTTTTCATCAAAACTTGTAGAGGATTGACTCTGGAGATGACATGGATGGTCTGGCCTGTGATGTAATTACGAGTTTCTAGATAACGAACATCAAGACTAGACATTCTTTTTTTATCGGGCTATATCGATGTTCAGCACCAATTATACTGCAACTATGATAATAAATCGCTTGCTCATGACCTTTCTTGTCTTTTGGGCTAGGAGGGCACCGAGAGAGTGATCTATTGCTCGGACATACATCAGAAAGGGTATTCCTATGTTTGGAGGAACTAAGATTGGAGGGTTCATCAGGTATCTTTTTATATCTTTAAATGCTTACTGGCATTTATCAGTCCAAACGAAAGACACACCTTTCTTCAATAATTAAGTAAACTGTCTGCAGCTTTCAGATAGATTTGAAATAAATCTTCTGATGTACGCAAGTCATCCCTGGAATCCTTGTAGCTATTTTAGGTTGCATAGAGGACGCATATCTTGAATGGCTTTGACTTTCTCTAGGTCAACGTGAATACCCTTAGAGGTAATAATGAATCTGAGAAATTTACCACTAGAGACTCCCAAAAATGACTTGGTGGGATTCATCTTGAGTTGATGCTGGCATATTAGATCAAAAATAGTTCTTAAGTCTTAGATGTGATCTTCCTTTAGACGACTTTTGATAGCAATATCATCGACATAGCACTCAACTATTTTTCTTAAATGTTCACAAAAAATGGTACTCATGGCCCGCTAATAAGTGGCACCAGTGTTCTTGAGACCGAATGGCATGAATGTATAGCAGTAGACTCCAAGATGAGTGCAGAAAGACATATGCTTTTCATCTTCTGGATTCATCCTGATCTGATTATACCTAGCGAACCCATCCACGAAAGACATTCGTTCGAATCTACAGGTACTATCGATCATGACATCGGTGATTGGAAGAGGAAATTTGTCCTTGGGACAAGCTGCGTTAAGGTCCCTGAAATCAATGCAGACTCGGACGTTCCCTTTTTTTTATAACTGGGACAGCATTAGCTACCCAATCTGGATGTTGTTCATCTCTGACAAAGCTACAGGCGATTAGCTTCTTGACTTCAGCTTCTATGGTGTCCATCATATCAGGTCAGAACCATCGCTGCTATTGTTTGATTGGTCTAGCATTTGGCCAAATGTTGAGCTTGTTAGTAGCAATCTGAGGATATAGCCCCGATATATCTTTATAGCTCCAGGCGAATATGTCAATATATTCTCTAATGAGATGGATCATCTCTTGTTTATCTGCTTTCGAAATACTTTTGCTGATAAAGATTGGCCTTGAAGAAGCTTCGTCTCCGACGTCAATTTAGATTAGCTCATCTTCAGTAGGTGGTTCACGCTGCTCGAAGCAAAGTTCCCATTGGGTATCCATCCGTTGTACCCAAGGTTCTTTCTCATAAGCCTCGATAGAGTCATTATCATCCTTCAAGAATTCAGCCATCACCATATTAGAAGATAGAGCTACTCGATGGACGTGTCCTATGCTGGTATCTGTATCCTGTGACAAAGAGTTAGAATAGTTAGAACATTCTTCTTTATCTGACTTAAAAATATCTGGGGTTGAGATTGTCGTAGTGTAGCCTAACCCATGCTTTGTTTTGTTATAGTATTACAACGTCTTTCCTTTCGGGGTTAGTATACGAATAGGAGTTCATCTACCCTTATCCCCGTTGAGGCCGGATTTGAAGTTTTGTAGCCCATTTTTTGAATAATATTCTTGGATTATTGATTGTAATAATATAGTTGAATCCGTCCACTGTTATCATTTTCAGAATCTCTATCGAATATAGCCCTTTAATTCAACCCTTTGCTGAAGACGATAGGATGTTCATATTTCTTCCAAGTGGGAATTAGAAAGAATAAGTCTTGTATTGATTCAAATGATACCTCATCTTGGAAAGGTTGAATTTCCCCTAAGGTAAGGGGTTCAAAATTCTCCAAAATTTGTAGGTAGCACTGTATGTAATAATTGAAATCAATATACTTCAAAGGAGATACTGCTTTATTGATATTTGCATCAACATTTACAACAGTGTTCTTAACCTTGGATAATGACTTACCGAGGTTAATAACAAGAGGAGAAGAAGTAAGAGGCTTGTTATAATGAAGGTCGATAACAAGAGGTTCAGAAGAGGTGATCTTCTTTTGTTCCATTTTTTAGTAGTGAGAGGTTTAGCAGAAGGAGAGAGATTAATTGTCAGCATCTCGGAGGACAAGGGACGAGAAGTGCATCCCTTGACTGGAATTACCAGGACTTTGTCTGGATTATCTTTTTGATCTTCTTCGGTGTCCATAGCCAATACAACCTTCATGTATTCTGCTTCATACATCTTAGAGTCTATATAATAGGCCTCGATACCTTAGAAGGGATTAAGATCAACAACTTCTTGCTTGACTTCTCCGTTGTCATCAACGTATTTAAAGCATTGATGGAGAGTTGATGGAACGATATTATGTTCATGCAACCACGGTCTTCCTAACGAAACATTATAGGAGAAGTGACTGTCGATCACATAGAATGTGACCCATGTGCAGAGATTGCCAATTTAGACTCTAAGGCGAATCTTCCCCAATGGTTCACTTCTTCCAATCTAAGGATAGTCGTGATCGTCGTAGAAAGACTATTGGCTAGATCTTCAATGCATCCAACAAGGTCTTTGGCATAATGCTGAGGGCGGATCCATGGTCGACCATGTTTGCCATAAAAAAATCAAAGACAGGTATTACAGACTACTGAAATTGATTGCAAACTCGCTTGTACAAAGAAAAGCCTAGAAAGAAATCTTAGGAAACAATCTAAGTACTATTGTTTAGTTTTGATTCTGAGGGTGACGGTAGAGGCTCGGGAAAGTGCTATCAACTCTGCCTTGCTCCTTGGACTATCTAACGCAGTCTTTAGCTCCTGAAAAAATTGTTTTTTTAAGGTTGCCAGCCTTTTGCAGGGGTGTGGCACCCTGCTATATATAGTGGTATGTGTGTTGAGCCGCATAGATGGTCTGTGGCCACGTGGCTAATTAGCACATGAAGACCCGTTCTTTGGCCTCCATCTGTCAATTTGTTGGGATTTTGTTACAGCAAATCTGGACAGTTAAGACTTGGTCAGCCTGCTACGTGTCCTGTCGCCGAAATCATTTTGAACCGCATGGATCTCTCAATTTTTGACCGCATGAGACTCATGCGGCTTAAGTCCCAGACTTCCTTAGCCCAGACATATCTTAAGGATTTAGGATGCATAGATTCTGTATTTTGGCCGTATAATGCTCATGTGGCTTAGATCACAGTCACCCTTGGCCGCATGAAGTTTGGGGACTTTGCGGCCGCATATGTTTGAGCCGTATAAGTTTCATGCGGCTTTGGTGACACTCTTTCTGGCCGCATGAAAGTGTATGAACCCTGCTTTTGGTGACGTCTCACATCTTATCTTTTTGTCAAAGTATCAGGGCTGTCATTTTTTTCAGTTTTGATAGAACTTGTCAGCTTTATCGCATGTCTTTCTTCTACAGCTGGTTATCGAAGGGCCGCATAAGGCATTGGATCTGTCATGCGACCTTCATTTATGCGGACCTGTTTGGCCTAAAGTATATATGCGGCAATCTGTGATCCGCATGAATCCCATATTTTCTATGCTTCTACAAGACCCACTTCAAAGTTTTCAAATTGCAAATTTGGAATACTTTGAATAAGAAGCATGGATATATCAAGCCGCAGGGAGTTTTCAAGACGCAGGGAATTTTTGAGCCGCAGAGAGATCTCGAGCCGTAGGGAAACCCCATCAGTCTGCCAGCTGTCACCGCTGTATTTAACTTCTTTAATTCGGTTGTGGATCTATTTTCGAGATGAAGCTGACGGTTACTAGGGATAAAGTCCCCAAATATCAACATTATCTTAAATGATCTCGAGAATTGAAGAGGCGCTCGACGGTTATTTAGGGATAAAGTCCCCAAACATTTTCATTATCTTAAATCATCTCGAGAACTGAAGAGGCACTTTTCAACAACTCTATAAATAGGGGTCATTAGGAGAGAGATTTTCCTTCTTCTCCTTCGACTTCATCATACTTTCTGCTATGGCTCCAAAGGCTTCCAAGTCGACTGGTGTGGCAGCCAAAGGGATAGGACTTGCCTCTCCATCGAGAGCAGCTGACTTTTCTTCCATTCATCCCAACGTGCAACCCCCTCTCAAGAGTAAGGACGGTGGGAAGACGATGACTGAAATTTTGAATGGCCATGTCGCATATTTCATGCATGGGCCTGTCATATACTGCCTCTCTACTTTAAGCCTGGTCGATGCATGCCCTATCTCATCTGGACCGCATGTGTTCTGATAGGGTCGCATGGGCTGGGTCGCATAACCGCTGCACATTCGAACTTGAACCGCATAAGTGCTTCAAGATTGATCCGCATGAACTCTTCATGTTTGAGCCGCATAAGTGCCTCATTATTGAGCCGCATGAGCACTTTTATGATCGGGCCGCATGAACACTGTATGACTGGGCTACATAATGGCCTCATGTCGGAGCCGTATGAGTACCTTATGACTGGATCACATGAGTATTTCATGACTAAGCCGCATAAGTGCTTCCTGACTGAGCTGCAAGAGTACTTCATGAAGTCAGCCTCATGACTTTGGACCGCATGATTTCTGTTTTGGCTAGGTCGCATAACAGAGTTTGTTGTTTTGTTTTCTTTTTTATACTAAGCCCCCCTTTTTTCGATGTTTTGTAGGGATCTGGCTAGCAAACTTCTCCCGGACCGGTGTCGGCGATAGAGTGAAAATATACCATTCCGATGCCTACATCAGACAGCTCAAAACTCCTCATGCTTCGGATGAGTTTTCCCCACGCCTTTTTGGCATACACATCAAACAACTCAGGACTCTTCATGCTTCGGAAGAGTTTTCCCCAGGTGGTTGGAAGGGCCTTTATACCTCAGAGAGTTGGACGGTAGTCAGGCATCATTATGAACATCATGCCTTCACAGCTCTCCAAGTAGGCGAAACCACTATCAGGGATGATGTTTTGAAGGTATGGTCCTTCGGGGGAGCGGTGCTAAGGCATCCGCAATACGGAGGGAAGGATAGCATGCTATTTTGCCCTCCTCCAGGCAGCTCCTTAGGGATTCAACAACTTTGTTTGCTTCTCAGCAGTAAAACATGACTTCCTTCGAGGGCCACGAAACTGCTTGAAGACGAAGTGCTGTCAAACCAAACTATGTATTGCCAGATTTTCCTTTCTTTGTTTTCTGCTGTCGATGTAGTCCTATGAATGTAACTGATTTTGAATAAGCAGAGTATGTTCACTCTATTATATTTGCGGTATTTTATGGTGCTTGTACTAGAGGGCCTAATACAACATTTATTGTTTTGATAAAGGACATCCCACTGGGGAATTTTGTAGACCTATTGCCCTTTTATGCATCTGAAAATGCGAGCAAATAGATTTGATTGACATTTTGTGGACCTACTACTCTTTTGTGCATCGATGGTGCGAGTAATAGATTAGGATAACTTTTATGGTCTTATTACCCTTTTGTGTACTTGCGATACCAGTACTGATAATAAGTGGAGAGGGAAACCAACATATTTACTCAGAGGTAATGAGGACGTGGTAAATATGGGTCAAAACAAAGCCTTCCTACTCAGAGGTAATAAGGACATGGTAGGAGTAGGCATAATAGGGGTACACAGAACAACTCAGAGGTGCTATCAACGTGGAAGTTCTATGCATTGGGTAATTTGTTTGTGATGGATGGAAAGACAACTCAGAGGTAATATGGACGTGGTTGTTTTGTCGTTGGGGAATTTTTGTGGACCTATTAACCTTTTTGTACACTAATGGTACGAGTAATAGATTTAGGACATGTTTGAAGGACCTACTACCCTTCTGCGCACTGGCGGTGCGGGTAATAGATTTTGAGGCCAGCTCTGAAGGAGAAAAGCATTTAATGTGGAGCTTCATAGATATAACTAGGAGATGAGATATGAATCCATTCGGAGCAGTCAGATAGTAAGTTTCACTAGTACCTGAGGGTACATAACTCAACAATTTGGGAGATTTGAGGTCAGAGTGTAAGTTCAGCGATACCAGAGGGTATATAACTCAACAATCTGGAAGATTTTGAGGATATCATTTAGACATAGTATTTCTTGAGGAACTTACCGTTGATGGGCATCATGAGCAAGTCTCTATTTTGTTTTTCGAGACGGTACGTGCCGTTGGAGAATACGGTCTCGTTGATGAACGAACACTCCCATTTAGGCAGGAATTTACCAGGGGTCTTCTGAGTCATGACCATTGGTCTGCGAATGGCCAAGACAAGATCGCCGACTTGGAATATCCTCTGTTTGACTTTCTTGTTGAAAGCCCGAGAGATGCGCGCTTGGTAGAGCTCTATGCTTTGTTGAGCTTGTAAACGCTTCTCATCTAGTGCTTCCAACTCTTGTAGGTGTCAGCGGTAGTTATCGTCCGACGTTAACCGGTAAGTAAGGGCCACTCGAAGTGAGGAGATCTGAGTCTCCAATGGGAGGACTGCCTCACTCCCGTAAATCAAGGAGAACGACGTATTTCCTGTAGGCGTTCGAATTGTGGTACGATACGCCCATAAGCACTCACCAAGCTTTTCATTCCAATCGCGTTTATTAGCAGACACAAACTTTTTGAGGAGCTTGATTATGGTTTTGTTGAAAGCTTTAGCAAGACCAATAGCCGATGGGTTATATGCTGTTGAGGCCATGTTCTGAATCCGATTCTTGTCACAAAATCGATAGAAAGCGTGGCTTGCGAACTGCGGACCATTGCCGTAAATTATCCTTTGGGGCAGTCCAAAACGGTAGATTACGTGATGTTTTATGAAGCTAATCACGTCCGATGTCTTTACCTCTGCCAGAGGAACAACTTTTGCCCATTTGGAGAAGTAATCGGTGATTGCAGTATGAACCGATGCCCTCTAGATGACGGCGGGGTAATTGGCCCAATAATGTCCATTCCCCATGCTTCAAATGGCCAAGAGGCCACTCCACCAAAATAAGCCTTTTGGAACGGAGGAATTCCGTTCCAAATAATTTTTGGAACGCCCATATTGTGTGCCTATTTTTGGGCTGCCAAATTCCTTGGAACGGAACTAAAGCGTTCCAATAAACGCATTTTGGAACGGAATTAAAGCGTTCCAATAAATGCATATTGGAACGGAATAAAAGCGTTCCAATATATGCATATTGGAACGCTTTAGTTTTGTTCCAAATTTGGAACACAACATTTGTGTGCCTAATAAAGTGTTTCATGCTGGTTTCTACTACGTTAATTGGAACGGCAAAAAAATGTTCCAATGTTGGAACACCATAAATGTGTTCCTAACAAAGCGTTTTAGAATATATATATTTCCCATTCACAGTAACGACTAAAAAGTGTTCCTGTAGCAAAGCCTTCCTAACCAAAAAATTCAAAAAAAAAAAATTTGCACCAATTAGTGGAATGGCTAAAAATCGTTTGATATTTTGAAGGACATAAATTCTGTTCCTACTTCAGGAAAAAAAATCAAAATGACATAGAGAGAACATATTACAATATAAGTGGTTATGCTACATTTCAAGAAAATCTAAGAAAGTTTGTAACAAAGTAACAATTGACAATATGTTGCAATCTTAAGATTTTAATGTAACTCATTTAAACGAAAGTAAATGAACTTCCGACCACAGCACGTACAAGTACATACAAAATAGTTCATGTTAAAGCTACATTGTTAATACAACTTTACTAAACTATCATGCTAAAGTAATGTTTGAGATATGTGAAAACACTTTGAGCAGCATAGACTAATCTCTTCTCTGACGCTTGACGTTCTTGTTAGTAATCGAAGGCCTGGAACAGAGATTACCGAGTAAGCAAAAATGTGATAACCTGCAGACATTTCAAATATTGTTTAAAATCATGACAAAATAATTTGACCATAAAAACTTATTCATTTAATGAGACACACAAAGAAAAGAAAATAATGCCAAAATTGGGGATATTATCCCCTAGAGATGTTTAGTAAATGCCACTCTAATTAGAAGCAGTAATTAGAGCTTGACTTAGCCAGTTCTCTTTCTCAATAAATTAAGTAGTAACACTTTACCTGGATATCCGGACGACTTTTTTGTATGTCCCAATTTCTTCTAAAGGAATCATAATTTTAATCACTAAAGGTCCTACGAAACAAAATAGCTATATTAGACATTAAGGATAGTAAAAAACTAAAAAATATGCCATGCAAAATGAATTATATCTAAGCGATCATAATTGAAAATGAGAAACAAGTTACTAGTATTGCTATTTATTAAGATATCAATTTTGTAGGAAAGAAGTCTTGTTCCATAGGCACATCATGAAATCAATCGACAAACAAACAAACAAGAAAGGTAATCAATTCATGTATTTTTAATCATTGAAAAAGTATCATAAGAAAAATACTCACAAATTAATGCTTCCATAAATTTGATGTGTGATTTGGGCCACACAAGAAATTCGCCAACTCCTACTTCTTTAATTGTTTTTGCATCGGGAGTTTCTTTGTAGAGCTTCGCAGAAAAAATCTTTCGGACAGACATGCTCACCTTCATTTCATATTGAGGGTCTAGTTGATAATTATGACAATCACCTCGATGTATTGGATCAACTACTTCTTTTGCAACTGCAACACAATTCCAATTCCAATCAAACAATTCACACAACCTTTCCGTGGGAGTTGGTTCAATGCTTGCCGAAGTCGTTGAATCCTTTTTCCTTTCGCCCAAAGATGGCCCACGTGCATTGTTTATCATCATTGGAGGCATGGGTATTGATTTCCCAATAGTTGCTTGCAGTTGTTGGAGCACGGGTGTTGATGTCCTATCTGTCTGGGACATAGGAATGGGTGATGATGACCCACCTGCATGGGGCATAGGCACGTGTGTTGATGACCCACCAGTAGACTGGGGAATAGTTGCTGGTGGCCCACCAATCTGTGACTGTGGTACAATAAAAAAAAATTAAGAATATGAATTTTCATATTATGATAGGCATGTAGTTATTATCTTTTATACTTTCATATAAGAAGTTGGTTATCTCACCTTACAATAATCAAAAATAAAGTTAACCTTTGTCTGCATCTCATCAACCTTCTTTTTCAGACCCTCCCTCTCACCTTTTTCCTCTGTGTACATGATATGAGCATGAAGGGTAGCATCATACTTTTTCTTAGAAACAAAGCTCCCAACACCTGGCAATCCTTTCACTTTCTTGCCAAACACTTGAGTCAAAGGATCATTATCAATTGATAGAGGGTGAACGCTATTGTTGTCGCTTTCACTTTGTGTGGATTCAGCAAGTTTCTCTTTGAATAATTTCTGTAATATCATTTGTAAGAAAAGCTAACATTAAATTAAATGCAAGGTGATAACAAAGTTTTAGGTGACCTCACCATAAACGGTTCAGCACTAGGTAGCGTAGTTCTATCTTTTCTTGTATGAGTTTCTATCCACACTTGAGTCCGTGTAATAGGGATAGTAGGAAACTAAATGGAAAGCTCCAGTTGAGAATTTTGGAAAAATCATCTACCTTGAGCAGTTGCACGATAGATGGAAGAAGCTGCCGTGAATCCTGAGACAGTGCAAAAGGTGAATATCAAGCAAGAGTCCTAAGCAAGATTCTCTCTTCAGAAAACTGTCAAGAATGGTAAATCATCAGAAACAAAAATTTTAAATATTCTAGAAACTTGATGTCAACCCCTTGACCATATTTTTTTTATTTATTTATTTATCCAGTTTATACCACTCACATTTTTGTCTAGTTACATATTTTTATGTTATTTTTTTTTTGTTAAAGTTCAATAAAGGACCCAAAAGGAAATAAAAGAATTTCAGGGACCTAAATGATTAAGTTGAGATTCAAATCTCAACTGACGTTTAAACACTCATCTCAAACCGAGTTTTGAGTTCTTAAACTCTCAGATGATTTCAATTTAGAATTTAAATCTGTTGACAGCCGACCCTTTTTGTTCAAATCCTACTCCATCTTGATCTCGATCTCTCCAAATCCCTGAAGGATTCGTATCTATCCAAAGGCTTGGATATAAATAGGTAAGATGCAGCCGACCCTTGCCTCTCCATCATAAACCTAACTTTCAGTTTCTTCCTTCATCAAGGAACTAGGAATTCTTCCTTCGTGACAGCTACAACTGACGTATCGATCTCAAACGGAGGAGTTATGCTAGTGAATGTTCCACAAGCAGGTAATTTGTTCGAATCCTAGTTTTCTATTTTTGGGTTAGAGAGAATTAGGCCAATTCCTAATCTAAGAGAAGAATTCCTCTAGGCAGGATTAGGATGCTGATTTAATAGGTAATCGATGTAGGATCTGTTACGTTTATACATATAGTTTGATGGCTATTGGGTGTTCGTAATAATGTCTATTGAGTATGGCTAGTAATGCATATGCCATCATCTAGGAAATCCTGTATCATAGCAAGTAGGGGATCTCATGGGTGAGACCATTAACCTCTGATAACTGAAACATGTGACCACTAAGAAAACATACTAGAGTATTATGTGTAGATGAGGTATAGTCCCTTTCTGAATGTGCTTTATGGCAGGGGAAGTATCGAATACAGGATGGTTCAACGGCAGTCTAAAACTGCAAGGGGTTGCAATCTTGAGATGTCGTGAACAACAGATGGATAGACCCGAGTGTGTATTTTATGTGTTAGGATTATGCGTGAACCTCTGTGATCAGTGTGCAAGGGTGCACAAGTGGAAGCGTTTTCAGTGAGGATGATGTGCATAGGCTTTCTGAATCTGGGAATCCAGTATATTTATGTCCTTCCCGAGTGTAGTAGGAAGGATGCAAATCTTATGGGTTAATTTGGGAGATACCTACAATTTTGTACTCATACATAATGAACCTGAGTACTACTTGTGTACATCGGTATACAAAAGTAGTCTATTGTGCAAGAACTGCAGAGGGGTCTAATTAGGGGGCAGGCAGTTGTATTGCAACTGCAGTTTTTTTTAGCAAGAGTATTGTACTGCAGGAACTAGCCAAGCATGGAGTACATGGTGCTCAGGTGCTAGTGTGTGTAATGTGTGCCATGTGTATCAGAGATTAGGTAGCAGGTAGGTGGCAAACTGGGTAATAGCTGGGTAAAACAGACCAAGGCATCGGAGGAAAATTTGTAGGCAAACCCATAACAGGGGAATAGGTGTTGAGCAGTACAAGATCTGTGTAACCATGTATACCTATGCATAGGTGGCATTTTCCAGTATGTAGTTGAAAGGGCAGTAGCAATGTTAGTTTATAGCAGTAGGAATATGTGTGGATATCCTTAAAATTCGTACGTATGTGCAGGCACTTAGCTAATAAGGCAGGACGTTGCAACCAGGGGGTATCAGTCAGAATTGGGTATCATGTAGATGTCTGATACAAGTATAGGAGGTTGGGGGCTGGTTAGGTTGCGAGCTGAAGGGCCACAGGTATTTTTCGGTCAAAATTTTGTGCCATTCATGTGAACCTTAGAATAAAGTGCTAGCTCTTATGGTGCTGAGTTGTGCTCGTGTGTTGCTTTGTTGTCAAATGCTGCTCATTTTCGTGTTCATTTCCAATACTCTGTATTCTCAATTCTATATATATTCTCTTTCCTCTTCCAATGGGGAGGTGCCTGTGATGCAGCCATTTGACAACAGGGAGAAGCTTAGAATGTGGATTATTTCCACATGGCAATGGGAATGCTTGTTTTGTATAGGCTAACAGTTTCAAGCATATGTAAATGAATAGATGGGAGTAGCAGTAGATTGGTGGTTTCAGTTTCTTCTGTTTGCTCTATACTTTTGGTTTCAGGCCCTGATTCGGAGACCATTCCAGCAATTTCAGACCCATGTCCTCCCCTATCACAAGTACCTTGTCTTGAATGTATACAGTTTCAAGAATTTCCTTTCACAGGCAATAGGTTAGATTGGGTATCCAGGATGTCAGGAGGTGGTGTATCATATGATAGGAACAAGGGGGGTTGTGTGTAAGAATTAGAAAATTACTTGTGAATGTGTGTGTTGAGTAGAGAAACAGTAATACGTGTGTGC
The DNA here is from genome assembly GCA_029216955.1 of Iris pallida. Classification (NCBI taxonomy): domain Eukaryota; kingdom Viridiplantae; phylum Streptophyta; class Magnoliopsida; order Asparagales; family Iridaceae; genus Iris; species Iris pallida. The sequence continues at coordinate 10,588,460 of JANAVB010018599.1, forward strand.
ATCTCTCATATCCTATGGGCAGCGTGGAAATTGTATTAGTCTAGGGCAGGTTATGTATCTGGATACAGGAGGGAGTATCAGGATTTTAGTATGGATTCGACTTGAACCAGAGCGTCGAGTTTTGATAAAACTGGTTATCAGATTTTAGTATTGTGGGTATCAAGTTCGATACCATGACAAGGGAATGCCCTTGCTCTGTTATAGGATGGATAACAGGTAGCATAGGTTAAGGTTCCAGTCTAGTCAAGAACCAGTACCTGACCATACCAGGTTGTGTGCAGATCAAATCAGCCTTTTCAGTTTTACAGCTAGAACAGGGAGGGTAAGACAGTGTCGAAAAGATGGTGTCTGGATGAAGCAGGATGCATCCAAACTGAGGAATGGGTGAGGCTTGAGTGCTAGGAGCACACGGATACAAGGGTGTATTTTAGTTCCAGAAAATTCCGATAATATGGATTAGCCTCATGGGACTCCAGGATTAGTTGAATAGGAATATGGTTTTGACATTTGTGACAGAACAGACCATGTTGGCCCAGACACTTGAATAATAATAAATCATAAGCAAGCTCAACTATGGCATAGGCCCAAACAGTAGAATTTGATGCAAGGAACAAGTATGTTGGTGTGTGCACAGAAAGAAAAACACCAATATGTATAGACAAGTAATCAAACATATGTGAGAGATAATTATAAGCATCTAAAGAAACAACTATGTTAATACTACCAAAGGTTTAGAATGATTGTTAGCTGTTAGACAAGTAATCAATTTGCCAGCTCAGCCATGATCTCATTGGCCCATCTCAGTCTTGATCTCATTGGCCCAGCTTTATAATAATTGTTAGCTGTTAGTATTAGAGTATCAGTGAGTGCAACAGATTTACTTTTCTTGCCTATAAATAATGAAGGTAAGAAGAGAGAGTGAGGGCTATCAATTGAGAAGTATCAGGTCTGGTTTTTTAATTCTAGTGTAACCAGAAATTTTCCTTTACTATGAATAAAATAGAATTCTCCTTCTCCAATTAGTTTTCTTCCATTAACCCTAGCTTTCCAGTTCCTTCGGTTGTCATCATGTCAAATGAAGCTCAATCACCCCCAATCCCTGGAGTTCTCGGAAGAGGATCCTATCAATTTCAGTTTGCATATGAAGTTTTTCTTTTTTGCTTCTTTTGGGACTTGAAACTTGTCCAAAACATGGTTGGAATTGATTTGATAGAAAAAAGATTATATTGAATCAAAGCAACGAAGAGATCCAAAAACCTTGCTTTCCAGATCCAAAATCCTTTTCCCACCAAAACCTCATTCCGAAATCTAATTTTTATCAGAACACTAAAAAAAATAGTAAAGATCCTCATTAGAAAAAACATGAGCAAGTGTATATGAGAATTTGAAATAATTTTTAGGGTTTTTTTTTCCATCTAAGAGGATTTAACCCTTCGATTATTTTTTGGATTTAAAATTAATAAGGGCATACAATACCTTAGATCCCGACGGCCGAGATCCTGATGAAGACGGAGAAACCAGTCGACACTTCTGACCCGACACTTCAGACCCGACAGTCGACGGTCGTTGAAGCCGACACTTCAGATCCGACGGCCGAGATCCTGATGAAGCCGCTATCTCGATGGAGAGATTTGTGATCCTGATGGCCGAAACTAGCGGCCCTAGAATGGAGAGAAGGGGATGACGAGACTCGAGATCCCGCCGGCCGAGGATGCAGGGTTTTGCCGCGCGTTGTTCTTCAGTTCCTGCCAAGGATGGAGAGAAGGATCGGGAAAAAATTAAGAGATGGCTATGCCCTATGCGTGCCAATTCTCAAAATAGAGCTGACGTTTTCTTTTTATCACGTGGGTTCACGTGAGTTGAACTTTAAATTTTGGGAACGGATTTGGAACGCTTGGTATGTGTTTCAGAATAAATATTTATTATTAGAATGAAAAGAAAAAAAAATTGGAACATTTTTTTATTCTGGCACGCTAGTTTTCTGTTCCAAAACCTAGGCACGCTAAATAGGCGTTACAGATTGAAATATGCCTAGTGTTCCAAATTAGCTATTTTGGTGTAGTGGGCCATTGTCGGATGTAAAAATTCAGATGGTAGATATATAAAATCTGTGTGGATCTGGCAAGCCTTGAACTTCTTTGCATAATCAACTGCATCTGATACCATTGTGGGCCAGTAATAACCCATCCGGCGGAGACGGTCTTACAATTTTGGGCCAGATTGGTGAGCCCTACAAGTGCCGTCATGAGCTTCACATAAGGCTTATTTGGCTTCTGCATTTGACAGGCATCTTAATAGCAGCACATCGTAGGATCGTTGATATAGCATTTTTGTCACCGTATCACAGAAGAATCTGAGGGAGCATCTTCTGATTGAACTTGCTTCCTTCACATTCTCCGACAGAATCCTATAGACTACAAAGTCGATGAGCGGACGTCTCCAGTCCTGTATGTCATTGGTTATCTGTAGGAGTAACTCATACCCATTTGAATATTGTTCATGGGATAGACCAGTTCATGGCCTATTATGTCGACTAGATGATGAGTGTTATTTGGAAGCGCCAAGGAATCGGTGAGACCTGTTAGGGCATCGGCTTCGATATTTTGGAGCCTAGGAACATGCTCTATAATGAACCCTTCTAAGGTCATAATGACGGGAATTGCTATTTGATAATAGGTAATCATGTGCTCATTGCGAACCTCGTATGAACCTCGGATCTGGTTAACAACCAACTGCGAGTCACCGTATGCTTCCAGGTATCTGATCCCCACTTTTTTTGCCAGTTGGAGTCTGATAACTAGAGCGTTATATTCGGCTACGTTGTTTGAACAGGGTTCTGTAAGAGAATATGCCCGATTGACCAACAACCCAGAAGGGAAATTAATACTACCCCGACTCCGGCGACGATATTACCTTATGGCCCCATTCTTGAAGCACCGTCAAAGAATATTCGCCAAATTGCATCATGCGAAGTCATGTTCGAGGCGACGACTTCGTCAGAAATTTCTTCACAGATTCTGGCTGTTTCTGAGCCTGGATGGGCTACTAAGAAGTCAGCCAGGACTTGACCTTTGAAAGCCTTCTGTGTGAACAAAAACCATATCGTACGGGGATAATAGTATCGCCCAGGTGGCTAGACGAACGTTCCTCTCTGCTACTTTTCTCCTAAATAGATCCTTCTTGGCTTGCCCACTCTATTGCTATTGTCGCCTTCCAGCCCGCCCTTAGGTGGCTTTCTGCCTTCTATTACAATAGCCCTGCCTCCATCAATAGCAGCCCTTCTTCCTTCAACGGCAACCGCAGGGGATATTTTCACAAGAGCAGCTCCTATTCCGACCTTTGTTACTACTATCGGGTATGCACTTATAAATTACTTGATGCCCTGATCTCGGGAATAAGAGAACTTTCTTTTCCATGTATTCACTCATCCCCTCTCAGTAGCAAGAGTGAGTAGATAGCAGAAGTTCTTTCATTCCTCATTCCTGGGATATTAGTGAAGCTTGCCCATTAGGGGTGTTCTAACCTGTGCTATCAATGGTCATAAGAACCCTGATAGGATTAACTCATAAAACAACATGGATGGTCTGCCCTGTCACAAAGTATCGTGTTTTCTGAATGACGAACACTAGGACAAATCACTCCTTCTGTACGGTGGTGTACCTATGTTCCGGTCCTACCATTATTCGGCTGAGATAGTAAATGGATTGTTTATGTCCCGCATCATTATTCTGTGCTAGCAAAGCACCGAAGGAGTATTCTATTACCCGTACATAGAGCAGGAAGTGCTTTCCGGTGACCGGGGCTACCAGAACTTGCGAATTCGTCATGTACTCTTTAATATCATCGAAGACACGCTGACATTCCTCGTTCTATATGAAAGAGACACCTTTTCTCATGAGTTGAGTGAAGGGTTGACATCGTCCTGGGAGGTTAGATATAAACCTCCTGATATAGGCTAGTCTTCCCTGAAGGCCGCGGAGTTCACGGAGATTTCTTGGTGGACTCATCTCCCAGATTGCTTTTGTTTTGTCGGGATCTATGTGAATGCCTCGGAAAGTAATGACCAAGTCCAAGAACTTTCTGCTGGACGCCCCCAGAAAATACTTGGTGGGATTCATCATCAGGTTGTGTGCTCGCATGAGGTCGAACACTGTTCTCAAATCATGTAAGTGATCATTTTTGGAGCGGCTCTTGACGACGATGTCGTCAACGTAACACTCCACCGTCTTGCGCAAATGATCTCTGAAGATGACACTCATAGCCCGTTGATATGTAGCACCGGCGTTCTTCAGGCCAAAGGGCATGACCGTATAGCAATATACGTCGATCGGTATTCGGAATAACATATGTTTCTCGTCATCAAGGGATATTTTGATTTGATTGTATCCTGAAAAGCCATCCATAAAGGACATGCGCTCGAAGCCACACGTATTATCGATCACTATGTCGGTGATCGAAAAACGGAATTCATCCTTAGGGTATGTCGCATTCAGATTGTGAAAATCGATGCAAATTCGTATTTTCTCGTTCATCTTGATGACTGGCACTATATTGGCTACCCAGTCTGGGTACTCCTCTTCACGGATGAAATCGCTAGCTATAAGCTTGTTTACTTCCATTTCAATAGAATTCATGATATCTGGACGAAACCGCCGTTGCTGTTGTTTGACTGGTTTTGCGTCCGGATAAATATTGAGCTTATGAAGTGCAATCTCGGGGTTTAGCCCTGACATGTCTTCATAGCTCCTGGAAAAGAAGTCGATGTATTCTCTGACAAGTTGTAACAACAACTCTCGTTCGCCGTCTGTCTGTCATGACCCGCACCCTAGAGTATGGGAACGAGAAGTGGGTACATCCCGCCTACGCCACATTATCGGCGGTAGAACGCTGTCCTAGGTCAATCATCTAACAATATATAAGGTACATGTACAGTATATACACTCCAAATGGAGGTAACATAGCAAAATACAGTCTCAATCACATCTAAGGTAGAATACGATAAAAAGATAGATAGATATGAAATAAGATGAAATCCACAGAGATACAACCATATAGAAGTCTAAGTGTCTAACATAACACAAATCCAGATAACATCCAAAAATCCCAAATACAGTAATCCAGAGATTGTAAACACAATAAAAGACATCCTAGACTAAAGGAGTGTCATCCACTGCTAAGGGGTCCTGCTGCTGGTCCAGGTCACAAGTCCTCTAGGGTAGTCCCGTAATATGTGGAACAAAATGCCTCACCCTCGTCCTCTGTAATATTTTCAACAGGTCCAGTCAGGACATGAGCGAGCATAATACATCTCAACAAATCATAACAGGTTAGGAAATATAAACATGTTAGAGAGTAAGATACATGAAACTGAAAGAACAACATGATGTAAAAGATAGACTGTAAGTAAATAGCTACAATATATAAGAGAACTAATCAGTGCTAGTGATTCAGAGTACAAGATGGTTATGTGAACGGCACGTTGTTGTACACGAGTAATCTATAGAGGTTGTACATGAGTAATCTACAAGATTGAGTACATAACCACTTCTACTCTCCCGTTCCCAATCAATACACAAGGATCCAGTCAAGTTATGTTATTGCACATAAAGTATAGTTGTACACGATGATCATGTGAGCACATGAGTATACACGATTTCACATGATTTGTACACGAATAACACGAACACAAGGAGTACACGATGCTCATGATAAAGTACACGAACATGAAATACTCGATGTATCCGCTAAGGGAATAACATCGCACGACAAGATCCATATAGTACTAATCCGTGTTACCAACGTGTCAGCATCAAGTAAAGTAATCTAAAGCAGGAAATATAATCCTAAACAAGATATGAAATGATTAGAGAATGTACTCGCCTGATATCCTGAATATGTGAAGAGAATATACTGTCCGAGGAGTGGTATCTGGCTCATATAGAATAGTATAAGTCACTACATGTCTAAAATAGTATAATAGACTATACAATGCATCTACATGATGTTTGGGGTCAATCTAGGCTAAAGTCAACCCATGGTCAACTCTAGTCAACTACACTAGTCAAATTAGGTCAACTAGGTCAAGCCTAACCCAAACAAGTCTCACTAAGCCTAACCAGTCTATCCTACCAAGCACACATCAATACAGGGCTATACAAGCCAACCACACACATTCACTGGTGTATACATGCTATATACATAGGCTATATCACATAGGAATTACATAGGCTATGTGCCATAGGCTATAGGCCATGTAGTCTATATCACACATTTCACACATAATACATATACTAAATTAATATAAATATCATACACATATATATGTATATATCACATTATTATATCAAGCATATAGAATATATTTATATTTACTTATAGGCTATTAACATATATATACATATAGAGAGAGAGAGAGAGGATACATGTGTATGTATGAGTGTACTTGTAAATAAGTGTCAAGTAGTGTGTGAATATATGGCACATGTGAGGGTGTAGTGTAATGGACATAGTGTGAAATTAGTGAATGGGTGCAATGTGTATCAAAATGACAGTTAACAGTATAGTGTAATAGGATGTGTGTGTCATGAAAGTCCATGTGTGAGTCAGGAAAATTCAGTGTGTCAATGACCGTTGGTGTAATGGAGAAACAGAAGAGTGTCTAAGTGAACCAGTGCAATGTGTGAGTGAAACTGTAGGGTGTTAGTTAACAGTAAAAGGAGCACAAAATCTTAGGTAAACAAGTTCAAATGACAGTTTGTGTTTAACAGTGCATAACTCAAGCGTTCTCAGGTTATCAAGTAAATGACAGTTTAGAAGATAGGGGTTTGAGTATAATAGGAAACAGTTGGCTAACAGTGAAGGGTGTCAACTCAGGAATTTAATGTGTAAACATAAACTCAGAATTTCAGTAGGGTGTTAACTAATCTCAAGAAATCAAATTCAATGACAGTTAACAGAAATAACTTAGGGAATTCAATACAATGACAGTACAATTGACAGTTTACACATTTAGTCCAAAACACCAATTCGAAAACCCAATTCCCTGTTATCCTGAAACCAAATCATGTGACCAATATTGCAGTAAACTAATACAGGTGTAAATGAATTAATATGGCAATTTAATCATGGGAAATGGTTTGAAACCTCTTTTAATTATAGGAATTCAAAAACAATGAAACACGTATCAGTCGAATAGGGGAAATGCAATTCGACAGCTAAAATCATGTTAATATTATAAATTAATGGTTGGTAATCATAAACACACATGTGCACGTGTCTCACAAGTCATCTCGTGTCCTAGGGAAGCAGGACACGACATGTCCTAGCTCACGAACACACACATATACGCTGCGTACAGAGCAGTCTCGTGCGGCGAGTCTACGAGTTCGTGCACCCGACACAGGCCACGTAGAGACACGTGGCCGTGCACACGTATAGCCCACGTGTAGGGATATACGTCGACACCCTGTCTGTGTCCAAAGTGAGTGTCGTGTCGTGTCCAGCCACGTATCAGTGGCTAAAAACGTGCGTGCAGCACAGTACGTGCAACCAGTACGGGGAGGAGAACTCCTCGAACACTCTACTACTCGAGCCCAATTTTTGGGAGACCAATGTCAGTCATTGCCTCGACATTCTCCCCAAAAATGGCGTGTCCTCGTGTCCTGTACAGCGAGCACTAGGCCAAGTGTAGCAGGACAGTACGCACGGGTCAGACACAGCGTGTTCGTATCCTCGTGTGGACACGACACGACTCCAAAATCATAACCCAAGGACACGAATCAACAAGCAAACCCTAGATCTTGAAATCCAATCAAAAACATTTCAAAAATTAGCACAAAATAATGGTTGTGGCATTTCAACAAACACCTTAGACTAGGGAATTGATACGTGTCCGATACGGACACGAAACCTAATGTAAACGACACCAAAACTTCACTACAGCTAGGGGACACCTAGATCTAGGCTACCATGCAATAAAATTAGAATTAAAATAGAATTAGAGGGGTTTACCTATAGGTTGTAAGGATCAAGAAAATGCTCCAAATCAAACGGTTCCCGTTGCTATCTAAATCCTCCAAATTACTCTAAAACTGAAATTACTCCTCAAAATTAGCAAGTAGAGGTTGATTAGAAACATATGCAAAAGATTTGGGTCAAAAAGGATTAAAAATGGATTTAATAGGAATTTTGGAAAGTGGGGATTTACCTTTCCTTCTAAAAACTTGGTTGAGCACAAAAGAGGTACGAACATGTGGATAGGACATTAAATAATGGTAGAAAACCGTAGGTTGGCCGTCCATGGTTGTAGGTTAGGGCTTGGGCTCAAGTCATGGGCCTATGGGCTTAAGTCACAAGTCATGAAATGAAAAATCACAAGTCATGAAATTATTTCCCTATTCTTAATTCTTCTTATTGAAACTAGATTCTAGTGACTAAAAATAGGTTAACTTAAGCTAGACTAGGGTCACACCATAGCTAGGGTTAACTTCTAGGCTAGTCTACAAAGTCTCAATAAGTCAAAGTCAAAGATAGCAATCACCAATTCAATAAATAAAATAAAATTCAAATTTTCACCAAATGACCAAACTACCCTCAAGCTAAAATGTGGTAGTGACACTGTCAGGCTTTTACTGACGAAGATTGGCTTTGGAGAGGATTCATCGCTGAGGTTAACTTGCATAACATCATCCTCAGTGGGAGGATCACAAAGTTCAAAGCATTTCTTTCATTGTGCGTCTAGTTGCTGAACCCATGACTCCAACTCAAGTGGTTCAAGTAGATCTTCGTCTTCCTCTTCGATATCAGCAGATGTCATGTTGACAGATAATATTTGTCTAAATATATCTCCAATACTGCTATCAGAGTCATAAATGGGTGACTCGGACGAATGAGAGTGCCACTCGCATTCTTCATCGGAACTTTTGGGCGTTCTTGGTGGAGTAATATACCCGAGGCCGCGTCTGGATTTGTGATAATGGTTCTGAGGTTTTCCTGTCGGTGCCGACAACTGTAGAGGCAATCATCGACCACTGCCTTAGTTTAGACCCGGGGTAGCCTCCATGTCGTACCCCTGCTTTTGTATGAAGTACTTAGCTTGAGGACTATACAGGTAGAGCGGTAATCTTCCAACGTCATGTCTGAGATCGGACTCTTGTGGCGTAAAAGATTGAGGATCTCCTTTTCGGCCAAAAATGATCATATGATCCCATCTTCTTCTGTCTGGGACCAGGAAGTAAGCGCCTTTTATAGGAGCAAGTCGATTTAGGGTATGGACGATTATCACCCATGTGTGCAGGCTAACGTCTAGACAGTCCCCTGTAACACACATTAGATTAGGCTTATCATACTCAGAATAGTCTAACGACAGCCCCTTATTGATGAAATAAGGAATTTTATCCACAGGGATTACATCACCTGGAGAGGGGCTACCCACCTGTGTAACCAAGTATTTGGCGAGTTCTTTGTCTTCTTCGGCTACCCCCTGCAAGCTTAGAGGTCGGGATTCTGTCTTGGGCAACTTGACCACCATGGGTTCAGCTTTAGGTATTAGCTTGCCTGCGTATGTCGGATCGGTACTTAGTTGCCGGCTCATCTTGGAAGATGGGTGACAATTGGCTTCGCAAGGGACTTTGTGTCTTCCAATTGCCTTTGAATGGATTTTGTCAATCGGATCACCATCGGCCCTATGATGGGCTTTGGCTTTTGACTTTGGGAGTCGAATGACCATTGGTTCCGACTGTATAGCTTGGACGAGAGAACCTGGCACCTCTTTATGCAAAGTTGCGACAAGGGGTGCAGCTTTGCCTGGTTTACGGGTCTGAAGATGAAATATCAAGGGTTCCTCTGGTCCTCCGATGGTCTCCAGCTTGCCAGTAACGTACTTCTTGGATTTTTCATATAGGCAAGCCTTCGAAGAATAATAAGACTCAACCCCTTTGAGGGGATCGATGTTGGCGAATTCAGTCTTCACAAAGCCGTGCCTACTGATATACTTGAAGCACTGGTAGAGTGTAGATAGTATGATCATATAGTCATGTATCCATAGACACCCCAAGAGGATGTTGTAGGGCATGTCTACCTCTATGACATAGCAGGTAACCTCCGTCTTCAGGTCGCCAATCTGGCACTTCAATCGGATCTTTCCTAAGGGATAGCTCCTTCCCGAGTTAAAACCGCTAATGGCAGTGTTGGTCGCCGCTAGCCGATGCATAGGGATGCCAAGAAGTTAGAGCAAGACTTTCGGAATGATGCTTATTGACGAGCCATGGTCGATATGCATCCGATCCGCCCTGATATCGCCTATGTATCCAGTGTAGTACAAGTGGTGATCATGCAAATTGGACTTAATCAACATGTCCTGTGGAGTAAATATGATGTTGGGCATTGCATCTGTGCCATCGCTGTCCTGTAGATCTGCTGGCGGGTCTTTTCCTGTAGGCTTGACCTGAGCTAAGTAAGCGTCAGCATTTTGGAGTGCTTCACTTAATGCGACACGAAGATCCTTGAAGAGCCTTAGGAGCTCGTACAACGAAAACTTTGCTGGCGTATTAGCCAATTATGCTAGTATGTCAAAGTTGTAAGGTCTCTCTCGTCCCTGAGGTACATCATTATGGAGCGGCCTGTCGAACCGGGTTTCCTTTGGCTTAGATTTATCCGCCAGTGGAGGCTGAGATAGCCTTAGAATATCAGAGGGAAGCAACATTGTCGGCTGAGGATCTTCGGCTGAACTATCCCGTACGGGCTGGACATGTGCTCTAGACCGGGTAATAATAGCTGCAGCTTTCTCAGCCTCGGCTAAAATTATGTGACTGGATCTAGACTTCCTGCCCATTTTCTTGTTGGGAGGAGATGACACCTCCCGGGTAACTTCGGGCACTAAGTCGGGATGCACCCACATGATCTCTTCTCGCGATATGGTGAGAGGTACCAATCCAGAGGTCTGGCTTCGGACGGGTGAAAGATTTGTAACCTCTATCGTTGCCTGAGGGACAGGTATTACCCTATCTGGAGTGCTTGTTGGAAGGAAGTCGTCGAACTGAATTGACACCATGTTCGCCGCCACGGTAACATCTTCAAAGTCTATCGACAGAGCTTTGGAGTCGATAAGACTCTGAATGTACCGATTTAAATGAAAGCAGTCATGAGTGGCATGATGGACATAACGGTGGAAGTGATAATATTTTGGGTCCTCCATTTCTGTCGCTCGGGGCTCGCACCTTGGTGGAGGAAGCTGGATCCTACCCCCTTGTAAGAGCATATCGAAGATAGGTTTGACATGACTATCTTCAAATGAGTAATTAACCTTGGACCACGGACCTTCCGCCTGTTTTTGTTCGGACTTCTGAGTCGCATCAGCGACCATAGCCTATTTGCCCTTATTGTCCAGGTTGGAGGTGGCGCTACTGTTGTTGTTGCTAGAGGTGGAGCCAAGACGTCTGCCCTTATCCTCTCCGTCTGGGATGTGTAATCCCAACTGGCGAGCCTGCTTCAATTTTGCCTCTGTATTGGTAGCACTTATGATGAAGGTCGTCCAATCCCTCAACTGATCGGCACCCATCCAGAGGCTAATTGCAGGGAGCAATTTCTTCTGGCAGATTTCAATCAAGGAGCTCTCGGGATTGTCTTGGGGCAATCTCATCGCGGTTTGGCGGAACCGCTCGATATAGTTCCTTGTTAGCTCCCTCTCTCCATGAACGATGTTTATGAGAGATGACATCGTCATATCATGTCCCACTTCATATAATCTTTCAGGAACATGTGCTTGAAGCCGTCAAAAGAATGAATACAGTTGTCAAGAAGGTTACGGTACCAGTCGAACGCGATCCCCTCCAATGCTCCGATGAATAATCACATGAGGATGGCTCACTATGTGATAAGTGGCCGATTGTGACCTCAAAGTAAGTCATGTACTGACTAGCAGAGGTCTTCCCATCATAAGAATCAATATGGAACGGCTTGTACCTTGGTGGAAAAGGTACATCTCTCCATGCAACGGGATATGGCTGCCGTATTTTGAGGTCCCGAGAGGAGTCTCGGGCATTGAACATTGCCTGAAGCTCCTGGACTTCCCTCCTTGCCTCATTGGCTTCATCTGCAGCTGAAGGAACGGATGCTCCTAAGGGATCATCACCCAAAGGAGGGGCGGTCGTATTGGAGTCCGCATTAACTGTGGGTCCCAAGCTTGTTTGTTCGGGCGTCCTTGCCGGTTGTGTTGGCATGACGGCTTTGATTTTGTCCATGGACTTTATTTATCAGCTATAATGACTGTCCGCACGTGGGTAGAGGTGAAAGGGACCATAGCAGAGGTGCTCTCTGTGTTATACCCCAGTGACGAGAAATCATCGATGAATGTCGGAATGTCTTCCTCCTCGGACTCGAAAGGGGTGATACCCCCTGTATAGTAAGCAACATTATCTTGGTGAGGGTGGTGGTCCTCAGGGAAATTCAAGTCTGTTACACAGTTCTGGGGGACCTCCACCCCCTATATGTGCTCTTGGTACACCGGGTTGTCGTATATATTGAGGGGACTGCTACCCCCAGCTTTATCTACTCTCGAGACCGAGGGTGCACCCCCGGGTGCCGGAAGCTTCTTTTTGGATCGAGTGCCTAAATAGACACCCCCTGTGGTTGTCGATGGAAACCCTTCAGATGAGGGTCTCCTTGCCATACTGGCCGAGATGGCCGGGCTGGAAGAGCCTGTCTTCTTTCCTCCCTTGCCAGGAGGAACCTTTTGAGTTGAATTACAGGAGGCGAAAGAAAACTCCTTGTCCCCTAAAATTTGTGCATATTTCTTGAGTTGTTGTCGGACAGGTACTGGCTGCTGTAGTTGTCAAAAAATTGACTGTCGACCTTCAGGTGCTGCTGATTTATCGCAGCCGCAGTTGATGATGACTCGAGTGCAATGACATCCCGAAAGGGACTCATTGCATGCCAATGCTGCCACCATACATTTGTGAGTAATCACCTTACTTAAGTCGGCAGCAAGCTGATCTACCTTTGCACCAAACTTGTGGACTCGGGAATCCCGAGCGCATGGGTACTTAGGTATAATGTTTGCTCCCTGATCCGCGGCTAGTAACAGTACTTGCTCTGGATCGTTGGAGGGAGACTTTAAAGACCCACCCTGTCCGTTAGCCCTGGGGACTGGACGCGGGTGGTTCTGTACAACTTTTCATCAGGAGCCCGTATAACAGTTAATGGGGCCTGCTGACAGTCAGTAACTTGGACAGTTGACTGGGCTTGTTCGGCCCGTACTACCCTAGACTTTTTGGACTTAGCGCCCGAAGGCACATAGTAAAAAGAGTCCAGATTGATACATTCCATATTTTCAATGGACGGCATGGAGTCGAGCCTGCATGAGAGACGGTTGAACACCGAGCTTCTGACAGGGCCGCATGAGGCATCCTGTCTGAGGTTAGGATTGGTTGCCGCATGGGCTGTCTTCCTGCGGCCAGTGCTGGCTGCCGCATAGGCCATCTTCCAGCGGCCAGAGTTGGCTGCTGCATAGTCCATCTTCCTGCGGCAAGAGTTGGCTGCCGCATGAATCGTCTGCCTACGGCCAGAGTTGGCTGCCGCATGGACAGACTGCCCATCTCTCTTATACGGCTTCTTCTTTGTCTGTATGGATTTCCCTTGTGCCCCCAAAAACTCAGCATCGTAGTGTTTTCCTCTGTTGGATTTAGGGGCAGTGGGGTCCTCTGCGATCGGAAGCAAAGCCGTAAGAGACTTTTGGTCACCATCTTGGGCTGCAGAAGGAGCTTCTTCGAGAACTTGGTCGGAGGCAACAGTTTTGTGCGACGACGTCCTGCGGGTCCTCTTTGGGTTAGCTCGCTTCTGTGACGGGGTGGCGCTCCCTTCAGAGAGCAATTCTTCGAAGGCTTGTTGGTCAAAACGAACCACAAGCATCTGTTGTGTAGAGTCGAGCTTTGACGCGTTAGATTGTGTCACCAACTTCTCATCAGAAAAGAAGGACGTCCCTAGTAGAGTCGCCATCGTGTTTGCCATAAAAAATCAAAGACAAATATTACAGAACACTGAAATTGATTGCAAACTTGCTTGTACAAAGAAAAGCCTAGAAATAAATCCTAGGAAATAATCTAAGTACAATTGTATAGTTTTGATTCTGGGGGATGACGGTAGAGTCTCGGGAAAGTTCTATCAACTCTGTCTTACTCCTTGGACTATCTGACTCAGTCTTTAGCTCTTGAAGAAATTTCTTTTTTTAAGGTTGCCAGCCTTTTGCAGGGGTGTGGCACCCTGCTATATATAGTGGTATGTGTATTAATTCGCATATATGGTATGTGGCCACATAGCTAATTAGCACATGAAGACTCGTTCTTTGGTTGCCATCTGTCAATTTGTTAGGATTTTGTTGCATCAAATCTGGGTAGTTAAGACTTGGTCAGCCTGCTACGTGTCCTGTCGCAAAAATTATTTTGAGCCGCATGGATCTCTCAATTTTCGACCGCATAAGACTCATACGGCTTAAGTCGCAGACTTCCTTAGCCCAGACATAGCTTGAGGATTTAAGTTGTATAGATTCTGTATTTTGGCCGCATAATGCTCATGCGGCTTGGATCACAGTCACCCTGGCCGCATGAAGTTTGGGGACTTTGGGGCCGCACATGTTTAAGCCGCATAAGTTTCATGCGGCTTCGGTGACACTCTTTCTGGCCACATGAAAGTGTATGAACCCTGCTTTTGGTGACGTCTCACGTCTTATCTTTTTGTCAAAGTGTCAGAGCTGTCAGTTTTAACAGAACTTGTCAGCTTTATCGTATGTCATTCTTCTGCAGCTGGTTGTCAACAGGCCGCATAAGGCATTGGATCTGTCATGCGGCCTTTCTTTATGCGGACCTGTTTGACCCAAAGTACATATGCGGCAATCTGTGATCCGCATGAACCCTATATTTTCTATGCTTCTACAGACCATAATACGATCGACCTTTACTGTATCGACGTACCCTATAAAGTAGAGAGGTCGGTCATGTCGATTGTCCTCCAATAACATATCATCTTGAGTGAAGGTGATATTAGGAATCAGTTCCATCACACTATGACAATGAGAGAATGCCACAGGTTCTTCATCTGGTTTTTTGAGATGTGCAGACAAGCGAATGCTTGTATCAAAGCCTTACTTAATGTTTCTTGAGTTTCCTTCAAGAGACGCAGGAGTTCAAAAATTGATAATCTTGTAGGTGTATTGGCTAGTTGACCCAATATGTCAAAATTATAAAAATATTTGAGTCCCCATAGTAGAGTTTTCTTCAGGCTTTTGTCAAAGCGAGCCAGCTGCTTTCCCTTGTCAGTAGTTGTTAGCTTAGGAAGGCATGGTTTTGCTTGAGGCAATGATGCTAAAGGAGCATTGGTGGTAGGAGGAGATGCTATCGGAGGAACATTAGATACGGAAGGAGTGGCAATATTCTTCTGTCCTTCTGGGTATTCTCTGAGATAGAGCCTCCCAGACCTGGTACCAGCCATAGCTTCTTCTTCTGGAACAAGTGAGAAAGAAACCATGTTATAATTTTTTAGTTGTGTCTTACTTCTGGATAATTTCTTATTTTGAGGAAAATAATGATCTGTCCAGAATCAAGGCCAATACGGGACTGATTGTCTTGAAGATGTAGAAAAAGAGGTATCGGAGACCATTTTCCATCATTTAAGCCAGAAGCTTTCTGTAAGTCGTATCCCATCTTCATCATCAGTTTGGGGGACTATTGACTATACTGATGGAATTTTGGTTGGTATTTGATCTCTACCGTTAGTGACACAGTCAGTGAAGAGGAAATCAAAGTTGCCGCTGGAATAAACTTTGTGTTCAAAAGGGGAACACGATATCCAGTGAAGTAGATTCACTTGAAGTCATATGACACAACTTATATTTGGCCGTCTTCTTTGGCTTGGTAGAAGAGGTGGATGTCTTCGGTTCAAAACCGGCTACCAACTCAGGATGAATCTACATGATTTTGCCTTTGTTAGTTGATAAAGGTACCAAGCCGTCACTTCTTGCTGGTGGAAGGTTAAAGATCTCCAAGGTAGCCTTCAGGATATGAAGAACACCATCATGTACTAGTTGATCAGGAAAGTCATCGAACTATAGATAGATGACAATGGCAGTCACCGTCTTTTTCTCTTATTGAAGAGTGATTGCTTTGGCGTTGATCAGCTCTTGGATCTTCCCTTTGAGTACGTTGCACATCTTGATTGGATATCCTAGGAACCTGTGATACATACAATATTTGGGATTATCAGTTTTACCTACTTTATCTGGCCGTTCAGCTCCGAGAAGTTGATGTTTGTTGCTTTTGATCAGACAATCAAATATGCTCAAGATATCGTCTTTATCAAATGAATACTCCTCTTTGTGACGTGGTGCCCTTTGTGGATGTGCCATTATTGTAGGTGATGACTGACTCACGTTGATAGTCAGGGCTTCTTTGCCTTTACGGTTGTTTAGACGGCCACCATGTTGGTAGCACGATGCTCATCTTTTTTGAGATTAGGCATCAAGATGCCTAGTTGCTTGAATTTATTAGAACTGCCTTCGGCTGCTCTGGTACTTACTACGAAGGAGCCTCAGTCTTAGAATTGTGTGGGTCCCATCCACATGCTGACTATAGGCAACAAGTTTGATTTGCAAATATCAATAGTCAATGCTTTAGGAGTACCCAAAGGCATTTTGAGTACTTCACGATGGAAGTGCTCTATGAAACTTTCAGCGGTTTCATTAGGCCTTTGTTTGATATTAGAAAGGGTTGACATGGTCATGTCATTTGTTCCTTCGTAGAACTGTTCTAGGAACATCTATTTTAGTGTTGCGAAGGATGTTATGCAACCATCTAGCAAACTATGGTACCAGTCATAGGTAACGTCTGTTAAACACCCGACGAATACACTTGTGAGTAGAGCATCGTTCTGCTGATGATGGTTAATCATCATCTTGAAATAGTTGATGTACCGACTCGGTGATGTGCTACCGTCGAATAGCATTATGGTCGGTTGACACGACCCTCACCCAGTGTAAGGGTACAAGTGTGTAACGACGCCCAGCCTACGCCACAAAATCGACGGTAGAACGCTGTTCTAGGTTACTATCTAAACAATTCACGCAATTATATAATGTACTTATCTTAAATCTCAACTCCGAACAGAGGACAAGTATAGAAATAATATTACTCAATCACAGTCCAAGTACGATAGGATAACACAAATTTATATCACTAAAAGAAAATAAATAAAAACTACTAAATGATAATATCTCAAAACAACTCAAAAGAAGTCAAGTCTCAGATTACTACAATTTAAATTCTAAACATGAATTCTATAGCAAGTCTACTAGACTAGTCTCCCGACCACTCCTGAGAGTCGGAGCCAGCTAATCCCTCTCCAGATCCATAGCAAGTAGGGCATGTATCCTTAGGGCTATTATCTGTAATATTTTCAACAGGTCCAGTCAGAACTGGAACGAATACATCTCATCAAGAAAATCCAAGTAAATGACAAAGACTATAAAATAATTGTATATAGTTATATTGATGAAGCATTGGAGTTTTCGACAGTTTAAGATGTAAAGTAGTACTTAAAAATAAGAAAAGTAAATGCTGTGAAACAAAAGATCATGTCAATGAAGATTGTAAACAAAAGCTAGCTGAACTGGAATAATGTGATATGAGTCCAGGTGGTAAACTTTAGGTCAAGTGTGATTCCAATTAATGTTTCAAGTAGCGTGATTCTTGTAAGGATTCTTGTGATGATTCTAGTAAAGATTCTAGTGGTGATCCTAATAATGATCCTAGATAATACTCAAAGGTCTATTTTAAAATACTGAGATCGACATGTAAACGGCTAGGAGTAATTCGGCATATCATACAATGGCCAAGTGTGTGATGGCTATCGTTCTTGTATAATT
This sequence comes from Iris pallida, assembly GCA_029216955.1. Lineage (NCBI taxonomy): Eukaryota > Viridiplantae > Streptophyta > Magnoliopsida > Asparagales > Iridaceae > Iris > Iris pallida. Next base: position 10,606,368 of record JANAVB010018599.1, read on the forward strand.
CACAAGGAGGTGGTTCGAGTATTTCGTAATGTTTACATGTCTACTCAAGTATTTCTCCGTCCAACTAGTACGAGGGAATCCATAATATGATACGTAAATCGAGAATAAATCTAGCAAGAACATGAAGGTGCTTGTAGGTAATTCTTGTAGTGGTTCTTGTAATAGAGGCTAGGTAAGAAAGGTGTGTGTGTCGTATACATGAATTCCAGAAATATCAATATGTGTTTGTAATAGAGAATCAAATAGAACTGACTAGAACTGAAATATAGAAATCGACAAGTAAATGAAAGAACAATTAGAGAATGTACTCGCTTGTTACCCTGAGTGATTGATGAATACAGATGTCCGAACCGGAGTCACAATATCCTATTTAGAGCAACCACAGGTTACAAATTGTCTAATATGAAATAAAAGAAATTATAATGCATTCTAAATAATTCTAGGTCATTTTGGGTCAAAGTCAACCTTTGGTCAACTCTGGTCAACCCTGGTCAACTATTCTGGTCAAACTAGGTCAACCCTAAGTCAACTAGTCTACTATTCCATGTTTAGGTCAAACTTGTGTTATCTAGTCATTTTAAGTCCATTCGGGTCAAGTCTAGGTCAAGTTTGACCCAAAGTTGACTTTTGTGAACTTGGTCAACTTGCTAGTCAACTATGCCAAGTTAGGCCTATTGGGTTGATCCTAACTAACTCACTAGATCTGGACTAAATCCTATATTTAAAATCGAACATATTATATATATATATATATATATATATATATATATATATATATATATATATATAATATCTATATATATATATACACACACACACACACGATATACTACTATACATATATGTATATATATCAAGAAGTGAAATTAAGTATGTGTGTGTGTATAGTGTGTGTAAGGGCTGCTGGTAGGGGCTGGAAAAGGCAGTAAACTGAGTATACAAGTATCTACTAAGGAAAGGGTGTGTGTGTAAGTGGAAAACTAAATCTCAGAAAATCTAAGATTTGACTCAAGAATCCCATGGAGGACATATGTATATATATCTATATATATACAGGCTATATTTATATATACTCATAATATATATGTAGATATCTATATATACAAAGGAAACTATATATAACATATAGATTATATATGGTTGAATGTAAACATTAGGTCTAATTACAAACTAAACTCAGAGATCTTAACTGAATCCTAACATCAAACTCAGAAATATACCCCAAAACTGGAAATCGAATACCCAATCTTCAATTCAAGTTCAAAAATCGAAACCCGATACTCAAAACCCAACTCGATACCCAAAATCCAAAATACACAACTAGAACTCGTGAAACTCAACAAACACGAAGGTATACACGTGTGTGTCATGCTCATGTACTCACATGGTCGAACCTGTATCTGTATTGTGTCCAATCAGTGTGTATCGCACTGGTACGTGCACACGCAAAGGAAAACCCTCTTGCACACGTACCGTGCTGGATAGAATGCCACACGCAACACGAGGAGCCTCGTACTCGTGCACGTAGCTAGGTTGGGTCTAGATCTAGGTGTACACCACCCTGAAACGTGTCCACGCGTCGTATGAGATGCGTATCGAGGAGGGTTGTGCGCGTGTGCACGGTGTTAGCCGAATCAATACAGACGCGATAACTTCACGAATACTGAACAAAATCTCGTGAAATTTCACGAGCACGTGAGCAGAGGTTGCCTCCACGTGTCCATAAAATTTGACGCCAAACTGTTTCATATCCATCAAGTTATGACACTCAGACTGCAGGACAGTGCACGGGCTGTACGCATGCGCGCGCGGCCTCGTGGGCGCGTGTCGAGACCCGTAGCTCACGACCCGAGCTACGTCGTGCCATGTGGTTGAGTCTAGGGATAGCCTAGGTCTCGGGCTATGTGTCCATGGTCCTGGTTCGTGTCCTCGTCGTGCCGTGTCTGCAAACGAAGGCCGTATCAGCGGTGATTTCTCGCGTACATGCACAGTGGGCTGAGCCCATGCGGCTTCGATTTCTTCGTGCACGCTCCACAAAACATCCTGAAATTTTAGGAGCACATGCGCAGAGGTTGCCTCCATGTGTCTATGAAATTTCACGCAAAACCATGTCCTGTGTGTCGAGTTATGACACTCGAGCAACATGACACGTACGGGGTTGTGCACGGGTTCTCGTGCTACGTCTTCGTGTCCAACTTGGACACCAAAAATGTGTCAAATCGAGATCTATCTTTACGAAAGTTGTTTCAAATATACATAGCAACAAATTCGTGAAAACAGAATCGAAAAATATGAACTTTCGATTCTAAGAGGCATTTCGTCGAGCACGTGTTCCAATATACCGACAATGTCCGATACACCTATTAAACGGATACGAAATCCTACCAAACTACATGTATAGGTCTGGGGGTGCCTAGATGGATGCATCTATGAATAAAAATCAGAATTTACAGGTGTTTAGAGGGGTTTACCTATTGAGAGTCAATATCTCCATAAAATAAGCGTCCAAATGCGTCGATACCGATTTCCTCCTGTCCAACGCCTCTGATCCCTTGCTAGCAAGTCTCCAGCAGGTTCCTCTCCTCCCAACGATCGCAATGCACTTATTTAGATGGATTTGGATGAGAAATGAGAAAGTTGGACTTTTGGAGGAGAAGGGAGTTTCTAGGGTTTGAGAAACTTGACGGCTACAAAAATTTACACATAAAAATGGTGCTACTGTTTGGCCGGCCAAGGGGTTTGCTAGGGTTAGCTTTGGGTTTAGGATGGGCCATCATGCAATTAAAATCCATATAAAGCCCATTTGCAAAAAGGCCAAAAAGTCACAAGCTAAAATAGCATAAAAATGATTTATTTTGTTTCCTAAAAAGGTCTAATGCTCTAAATTGAAATCTACTTAGCTAAATAGGATTCTAATCACATGGTTAGTCTTCAAATAAAGGTTATCTATGGTTAAACCATCTGCTACTACCAAAAACACTAATCAAGGAATAAACACCAATCAATTTAATAATAAAATAATCAAAAATTTAAAATTATCACACAATTACTAAAATACCCCAATTTAGAAAAGTGATGGTGAAAAATCTACCCCCCTTAAAAAAATTGTCCTCAAAATTTGAGATGGTTGCACTCCTTCTAGGTCAAACCCCCGACAATCAAGGTCAAGAAAATTATATTTATTAATATGCAAATTGTGGTCCTACTGGTTGTGATTTCTCAGTCTCGAACAGGGTCACTACACTATCTAGTACAACACAAAATATCCTGATTAGTACTAATGAAATCACACATCAAGATAGGAGAGAAGACAGGAAAGAGAAGGACAGGAAAGAGAAGCATTACACCAACAAAGCCTTTTTAGAACAAAAAAAATCTGTTCCAAAAATTTTTAGGAACGCCTTTATTCGGTGCCTATTTTTGGGCTGCCAAATTTCTAGGAACGGAGAAAAGATGTTACAAGGGATGGTTGTTGGAACGCTTCATATGTGTTCCAGTATTGGAATACCAACCAAGCGTTCCTAATAAAGCATCTCATATTAATTTGTGTCACTTACTGGAACACCAATAAAGCATTCCTAACAAAATATTCCATATTAATTTTATCTGGATCAACTAGAATGTATTTCAAGATTGGAATGGTAGAAAAGCATTCCTCTTTGAATATTATTAATATAGGCACCTTTTATTTAAATTTTCAGGTTTTTTGAATTTCAAACCGGCTTGTAGGTTGAATTAATATATAGATAAATATTTGTAATCCTCATGACATTTATGAAAGTATAACTCATTATAATATTATTGAAAGTAAATGAGCATCCCCAACAAAAGTACATGAACAAAAGATAAAACTAATAATAAAGTCAAAATGTCTTCCATAAACATTGTATAGTTAATACAACTTTTCTCAACTAACTATTATGCTAAAAAAATGTACAAGAGGTGAAATAATTTGAGCAACAATTTTTTCATTATTCGCTTGCTTCCTCATAGCTACTCCCTTCCTTTTACTCGGGAAGGTTCTCATCAGCAGCAGTCTGACTTTTAAGTTGTGGTCGTCGTTAGCTAATAGCTGGCTTGTTTACCAAAACCATTGAGTTCACTGTCTTCTTCGCGGTCTGCTCCTCCACGTTCACTTGTAGTTGCTTCCTATACTTGATTTGCACATTAAAACACTTGAAGTTAATCGTATAATATAATAATAAGAAAATCTAAAGTTTTTGCTAGAAGTCTATCTACTAAAGCCAGATATCAACAATAGCCTTCTATACTATTGTGATCTGTTTTCCCTAAAATATAAAATCTAAAAAAATAATGAACTAAAAGTGGAAGCATCATAGTTTATATATTTATACCTGTGTCGTGCTTGTTGATAATTGAAAATGGAACTTCGTGTAAGCTTTACCACATTAGTCTCATCTAAATCTAAATCAAACAAAGTTCAAAATAATGAAGAAGCAAAATAAGAAGATTAAGTACATATAAAATAGCATTGGTATTAAATGGCCATGGGGCTAGACTAAACTAGGACTTAAGATCCATTACAACACCTAAATGGACTATGCCATTACATTAAATTTTTACAACTTCCTTTTCCGATACCATAATGCAACTTTTTACATATCATGACAATCATATCTTCCATCGCTACCATAATTAGAAACTTTCACATACCATGACATTCGAGTGGTAAAGTCCATGAGAACAGACTCAAGAAAATACGATGTTTAGTATCACTAACAATTAAACTATTCAAACAATGATACAAAATCTAATTCAGAAAATTCATACTGTACAGGCCAAGAAAGATAAGTTTTCACTATTACTAGTGTTAAACTGTATGGTGCAATTTCAAGTAATTATGTATATGGTGTCGAATCATGGCTCTTACAGAAATAAAAATTTGTAATACTAATGAAAGATGAGACCTTAAAGAAAATCCATATTGGTATTCATATCATTATATAAATTAAAAAAATCATATTAAGATATGTCCAAGATAAAAACAGATATACCTGGTACTAAACTAAGTTGCCGAAACTAACACCTTGAGAAAACCATTTGTTACTTGGGACAACTCGAATCTAAAATTGCTATGTCAGAACAGAGTGCGGAGAACCAAAGAGGAAAGATGAAACAATTTATTTACGGGAAGTAAAAAGGCTAAAGAAGGGATGAAAAGGAACTGACCAAGGTAGCAGAGAGTTAGAAAACTAAACCAGCCAAAAAATTACTGAAATAATCCACCGGCCTGCAACAACCTGGAAATAATTTATGACACTGAGAACCTGGAGATGGACCAGCACGAGGGAGTAATGACTAGAAATATAAAAGGACATGTATGAATTTACCTCGAGAAATATCATCAAATTATTTCGCAAAGCATGCAAAACTTGTGTTAATTTTGCATATGACATCATTTCCCATGCTCAAAAATAGTTTCTTAGGCAAGATAGCTTAGAAAGTTTTGGAGGGGGTCTAGATAAATATATAGATGATGTCAAGATACAAGAATATGATCAGCCAACATTTCTCTTAAATACAACAAGCTAATGAAAATGTTTTCCCTAGTTACAAACATTTGAACCAAAAGAAAAGATTATTTTCAAGATGAAGTCAAATACAATTCGCTCTATAATAAACAAAGAAAATATGAAAGCATTCAAGTCTCTAAGGAGCTAGCAGCAAGACCACTAAAAACTACATTTTCGAAATTTATTTTGAATATCTACTACTGAAAATCCCTCACAAATAACAATGTCTAGAATTAAACATTAAAAACTTTAAAAAACAAATTTCATAAACACCTACTATATTTTAAAGGTAAAAGGTGACTTCTAAAAAGTAAAGAAACATACAACAAAAATATGGGTTTAATTGAATACATGTGTACTTGTACTATGGTCAATACTGCTACTCTAAGAAATGAAACATGTCCATTATAAAAATACAAAACAAGCGATCAAGTGAAACTGAAACACAATGTTACCTGGTCAGCAGCTGCCTGGAGTGTCAAGGGATATCCCTACTCCCCAACCTAATACTAATATGGAAATTTGACAACAAAGAAAAAAAGTAACCCACCAGTTTAAACTAACATGAAGTAATAGAATATGCAATCACATAATATATCTCTTCAATAGAACAGAGGATAATAACTTCAATAAGAACAGAGGAATATGCGAATCTTCGAAGGAAAATCAACTACTATGTCAGGTCTATGTAATAATATAGATAGCGATATTAGTAGGATGGGATTTAATTAGGGATGGTCGGTACCCATGGTATGGCTTAACTGTGCTTATTGATGCATGGGCTTGGGCATCATGTCTGTACCTTAGTCTGAAGTATGGTGTTGTATATTGTTCTCTCCTCTATTGAATAAAATTACCCTTTCTTCAAAAAAAGAGGATAATAACTTAATATGAGTAAAATATAGTACCAAAATTAAAAGGCAAACATTTATTAGTATTTGGATTAGAGAATAAACTTTAAATTCTAAATAAAATCACAAACTCACAAACATTTCTACATCAGTTTTTTTAAACCTCTATATAATTCTATAACATATTGATTTAGAGAGCATGTGCCTATTTCGAGGTTCTGGCAACTTGGTCTAACTTTAGAACACCCCTTAAAGCATAAACTTATGTAACATTAGTATGGAAACAGTGCACAAGTTTATTAAGGAAACACCATTGACAAAGCCAAAACTAATAAGATTAAACTAAGAGCTTTATCCCTCAATCCAACAAGTTAACATTTGATAATATAAAATAGTTGAAAAAGTTCCTGATGGAAGCAATCCAGTTGATAATGCATTAATGTAAAATACGGCATATGTTCACTGTCAATGTATTTATTCTAGTGTGCTTCCAGAGTGACTGTATATAATCTTCAGATCTAGCATGGCACATTCTTCCATAGTTGAATAAACCTTTATTTTGACCATCTCGATTTAGATTTGGTCACCAAAGTTGACCCATGGTAATGGGTGGAGCTGCAAGGTTTGAAATGTAGTCCTAAGCCATTGAAACACTCTCTTTCCAAAATGGGGTTAAGGTTGCAAAACTTACACAAGCAAGACTATGGATACCTAATTACAAACACCAAGAAATGGAGATAGAAATACTTATAAATGAAGCACAAATTCATGACCTTCAAATTCCAAGTGTAGAGGATACATAATGACTTTATGCCACTCACCTCTTGCAATATTGTTATCCCTGGGTATAATTTCAATGCTGCTGGTATACCTGGATGGTGTAAGCAGGCAGAGCTTTGCAACAAATTGTACAAATACAATTAAATGTCTACTTCAGAAAAGGTTGTCAAAAATATATAGAAAGAGCTAAACGACTTTAAATGCATACAGGACTTTGGCATACATAATATGTATGTAAAATAAGTATCCTGAGCTTGTTGGGTGCTATGGTTTTGATGTTGTTAACGGTGTTGATGTAGGACTAATCATGTCACATTATCTCCATGATGGATGGATGGATGGAGAGGAAAAGAGAAGAAAGATGGGTTTAGTCTTCTCTCTTTCCCTCTTTGTATGCTTCTTCCTCTCATTTGCATTTGTGTCTCTCCTTGCCTGGTTAATGGATGGACCAAACAAAACCCAGCAAAGTAGGAGAAGAATGAGAAGAGTTGTACCACTTGTCAAGGTGATCTTGGTTGGAAGGATGTATCAATTTTCTAAAAACTGCCTTAATGTGTTTGGCCAGCCAGCTCCTCCTCCGTTCTGCTTCCAATTTATCGGAGTTATCCTAGCCTCATGGTTTCCGCATATATGTGTTGCTAGCTTACTGTTAATGGCATATTGACATAGACATAACAGAAGTCCCTATTTGTGGCTTAGTTGGCCATGACTGTTAAGACTTATATAACCTCTAAACTAAAAAGATTGCCTCAGTCTGATTTTCTCGAGCAAGGACTTAAATGATATCTTGGTTCAGCCATTGTACATTGATCAATGCATATGGATGAACGATAATTAGAAACTTAGGCATCTGATATAGACCTAAACCAATTTCATCAAACTAAAACAGTATGTTTGACGATACATTTTGAAATTCGTACTAGCAAACTACCATCATAAGCATGCCTTCCCTAGTGTTCATAGATTTTTGTCACATTAAATCCATGCATTGCACATGTAATTCTATTGCTATTATGTCCTATTATTAAACCTCGACAGATAATCAACTTCGGTATAACATAGCCCTCGTATGAAACTCTTCAGTATCAGGTCTTAAATGGTAGGACCAAGTCTGAAACTCTAAATTGTATCACAATATCCTATTTCTCCTTTTCATTCTTTTTCCTCTTTTCTAATGTTCTTTCTATCTATTCTTTATAGAGTCTGTACATTATTTCTTCTTTTTCTAAAGTCCAAGACTCCAAACCCCTGATGCATGTTCATGTTAGCATTTGTGGACAAATGGGAGATTATAAGTCTCCACCAAATAGGAGATGTTGGGCTATAATTTATATATGATTCAAAAAAATATTTCGAATGTATAAACCACAAAATTTAAAGGCTTAAACTATCACAGTACAACCGGCAAAAAATTAGTATATAGGTTGAAGTTCACTTAGGATCATAGACAATGTGGAATGAAATTATTTATTATGTGCTCGAGTTTTATGTCTACTGACATATTCTTGTTATTGTTCTCTTTTTTTGGTTATGGACCTAAAGTATATAAGGAGTTTACTTAATCCTAAAACATAAAGGCCTTCCCATCTTATTATTGAGAAATTTGACTTAGCATGAACGGAAAGCAAAGAAGAGTATTAATGACCTGCATAGCCTAAATTGCTCTTCAAAATAGACTTGTTTTTTTCAAGGTCGAGACATAATTAGCATATCATGACTCAATTACAAACAGTTAGCCAAGTCAAGCTAATGATGGTAAACCTTGACATAATAAGCCCAAGAACAAGGAAGAAACAACATCACACTTAACCTCTATTACTGGATGGTCCTAAGTAACAAGTACAACCAAAGTTCTATGTCTATATTTTTCTCCATTAGTATTATCACATTGTTGTAGATGACCAAGCACACACATGCACATGTGATGAGCAAACTTTGTCAATTCTTATTCAAACATCGTTAATAAGAGTTCTAGCATAAAATATGCAACCTATGTAACCAAAACCCAAACAAATATGGAATATTATTTAACAATTTCAAGCAATAGAAAAATACTAGTATCCTGGTCCAGATCTATTTTAATATGTAAATTAAAACTCATATTTTGTATATCCATTAAAGTTTTCAAGTAATAAGTTGATACAATGAGGGTTATACGTATCAGAAGAGATATTATGTGTTTTATATGCAGACCTCATCCTTGAGCCAAGCATTTTCTAGAATGAGATGATGCTCGATTGATATCTTGCTAAGGATCACAGGCCTGTCGCATCTTGGGAAGATGACGTTACGGATGGCCAATTGCAGACGAAAGCTGTCACAAAAAGAAAACAAATAAAACATTTCGTTAAGAAAAAACCACCAGAAAGAACTTGGCCAAGCTTCAACTGCTGTGGTTACCGGTGGGTGTAGCCGGAAGAAGGTCACATAGGCGAGGTCCTTGTGAGTGACGAGGGTTCACATGGAGAAGAGAGTAGAGAGGAGAGAGGAAAGAAGAGGGGGCGGTCAAAATTGGGAGGGATTCTGTAGTTTTGAAGGAGGGATTTTGGACTTGGGCGGGATTGTAGTTTTAGGGGGAACTAAATGAAAGAAATTTTTGGGTGGGTGGGAAAATTTAATGGTTAAACCAAATAAAAAATATAAAGATTACAGGAGAGTTTGTGCAAGCTAAATTTAGAATATATTTGGAACTGTACAAAAGCGTTCCTAAATAAATAATACTTCTAAAAAGTAAATATAAAGTATATTATGAGTACATTTCTGATCTGGAACGCTTTTTATTCGTTCCAGTACCTAGGTACGGCAAATAAGCGTACCGGATTGAAGAATACTTAGTGTTCCTAATTTGTCATTTTGGGGTAGTGAAGGACAGGAAAGACAGACCAAACAAGAGGTCAATAACGAAGCAAGGATGATATCATCAATGAGGACAGATATGAAATAGATTAATTAGATTTGAACGAGTGTCAGTACATTCAAATATGTAGAAATTTCCTAGTTGTGATTGAGTAACCCTCCGCTAAAACCTATTCCTTAATTTCTGTAGCAGGCTCGTAGTAGTACAACTAACTCGCCGTACTTCCACGATATCGTACTAATGCGATCCTTGACCTGCATGGACCATCACTAAAAATGTGTCACGATCCACACCCAGTATAAGGGTACAAGTGCGTAACGACGCCCAGCCTATGCCACAGAATCGGTGGTAGAACGATGTTCTAGGTCACTATCTAAAACAACTCATGCAATTATATAATGTACTTGCCTTAAATCTCAACTCCGAACGGAGGACAAGTACAGAAATAATATAACTCAAATACAGTCTAAGCATGACGTGATAACACAGAATTCTACAACTAAAAGAAAACAAATAAAACTATAAATGATAATATCTCAAAACAACTCAAAAGAAGTCAAGTCTTAGATGATTACAATTCAAACTCTAAACATGAATTCTATAGCAAGTCTACTAGACTAGTCCCCGATCACTCCTGAGAGTCGAGGCCAAAGGTAGCTAATCCCTCTCCAGATCTATAGCAAGTAGGACATGTATCCTTAGGGCTATCATCTGTAATATTTTCAATAGGTCGAGTCAAGACAGAAACGAATATATCTCATTAAGAAAATCCAAGTAAATGACAAAGATTATAAAACAATTATAGACAGATATATTGATGAAGCATGGGAGATTTTGACAGTTTAAGATGTAAAGCAACAATTAAAAATGAGGAAAGTAAATGCTGTGAAACAGAAGATCATGTCAATGTAGACTGTAAATAAAAGCTAGTTGAACTAGAATAATATGATATGAGTCCAGGTGGTACACTATAGGTCAAGTGTGATTCCAATCAATGATTCAAGTAGGGTGATTCTTGTAATGATCTTTGTGATGATTCTAGTAAAGATTTTTGTGGTGATTCTAGTAAAGATTCTAGACAATACTCAAAAGTGTATTTTAAAATACTAGATCGACATATAAACAACTAGGGGTTAACCGGCACATCATACACTGGCCAAGTGTAGGTTGGCTATCGTTCTTGTATAATTGACAGGAAGGTGGTTCGAGTATTTAGGAATGTTTACATGTCTACTCAAGTATTTCCCCGCCCAACTAGTATGAGTGAATCCATAACAAGACATGTAAATCAAAAATAAATCTAGCCAGAACATGAAGGTGCTTGTAGGTGATTCTTGTAGTGGTTCTTGTAATAGAGGCTTGACAAGTAAGGTGTGTGTGTCGTATACATGAATTTCAGAAATATCAATCTGTGTTTGTAACAGAGAATCAAATAGAACTGACTAGAACTGAAATATATAAATCGATAAGTAAATGAAAGAACTATCAGAGAATGTACTCCATGTTACTGTAATCCCCCAAAAATTTGGAGGATTTTTTTCTTCTATTTAATTGTTATTTAAATACATTTTATGTATTATTTTGTTATTAAAAATTTTAGTCTTAGTCATGCTTAACTTTTGTTATGCACACTGATTAGACAATAGGGCACGGCTAGTACCGTCAAGTTCTTTTACTAGCATACTAGTTGTAAGTACCACTAGAAATATTTTACTTGAATATTTAGTTGTTCAAGCTTATTAAATCATAATACGGCTATATTTCCATTTTTAATATTTATTTATCTACTATTTTTGGGAGAAATAATATATTTGGTAAAAATAATAATAATAATTATTATTGTAATGTCACCCTACTAATTAATTGTTATCCCACAAATATTACTATTATTATTTTTTTATTATTAATATTATTGCTTCTCAAAATTTTATTTTCGAATATTACTTTATTTCGTTAAAGGAATATGTAGCAATTAGATGTGCATGGCTTGGTAAATAAGAAATTTGACACAAATAAAATCTTATATTGTTGTGGAATGACATTATATATTTTAGGAAATTTTTAAAATTTTATTTTGAATTTTCAAGATTTTCATATTAAGTCATTTAAACATATAGCTATAAAAGGAAAAAAAAAGAATTGAATTTCAATTTATCGCGAGATATTCAATCTCACGATATACATATTAACCAAAAACCCGACTGTATGTATACACAGTCGCGGGTGGAAATCCAAATATGGGCTCCACCAAAAACCCTCAAATTTTGATCATTTCGACCCGAATCTTTTCCTATAAAATCTCTATCATATTCTCCACAAGATTAAATCAAATCCCATTCGAAATCAAATTAAGATTGATAAAAATCTGAGTATAAAGAACGCCATATGATATATGCATGTTCTTCTGGAAAATACTACTTTTGTAAGCAAATCTTCCTCGTAAACCAAACATCTCGACTCCATAGCAACCCAAGGACCTCTACATGCACTCTTGGTCGCATGCACGGACACAACATTGCCGGGAAGCCGCCAGCACAGCCGGCCGACCGAGAAAAACAGAGTACCCCTGGTTTTGGGTGCAGCGAGGTACCTCCCTTCACTGCCTCTTTTCTTTGCGCATATTCATTAATTTTTGATGTTGCAAGTTGTGGCATAGAGCTTACCTGACCCTCCCCAAACCCTACTAAATTGTTTTGAATGTATCAAACCCAGCCGTCCGAGAAATCGACTCAAAGTCGAAGCGATATTGACAAAAAATAGACCAGACACTGTCCTAATACCCCTTCTTGGAAGGTAGTTTTTGAACAGAATACTAAAAGATTTTAGAAACTAGTTAAAGAAGAACCTAGACAACCTATTCGCATCGAAACCCAATTTACAGAAGTCAATTTCGACGACTGTGCGCTGAGGAATCGGTTTCCCAAGTTTGACGAAAAAACTATTTTTAAACGGCTAATTTTTTTTAGAAAACTTCCCGATACGGCGTGCGCCCCGACAAACCGGACGACGTGGTCACAAAACGTACACATAGAAAGGCGCATATTGATGTTGTTGACAAGTAGGAACTGACGAAACTCGATTTCGTTGCACGTACGCTACGAAATCATTGCGTATCCGTTAAGATACCCCTGTATCGACCTTTTGCAAACTTAGCCATAACTTCGTGTACGTTCGTCATATCAAGACAAAACTTGCACCAATAGGACCATAACGAAATTCTGGTCCTGTATGCCAAGTTTGGACCGGTTCTGAAAAAGTCGACCGGAACGCCTTTCTGGCAGGCCTACGACCTGCTCTAACGGGTAAATTTGTGCACGGCCCGTCGGAATCCAAAATTGGACATATTGTTGGGTTTATATCCCCAAGCCGGACACGTAGGCATATAGTTTGATGACTTTAGAAACCGTAGATATTGGCACGCTTTTCGGTGCAAAACGGATCCAATGGCTAAATCGTTTTAACCCGAAATTACGATTTTGTCCCTGTTCCAGAATTTAACTTTTGGACAGGCAATTCCTAGACATATCTTATATGCCAAAAATGTTCGTGATGTTTGTTTCAGCATCTGGAGCTCTTTGTAGATTTTGACTTTCGTATTGACGTTTCTGACTGTTAGATTTTGCTACATCTTGCACTACCCTCAGGCAAGATACCTTGCCATTAGCTTTCTATTTATTTTAGCTCATATTTCATACATTTACTTATTATTTACTTTTTGCAAAATAAACTGTGTTACATGACATAATTAGATAGAATTTTACTATTCAGTTCTATTTTCTGAAATTAGATTTAAAGGACCACCCTTTTTTTGTTGCATTCATTGGCCTTGACACATGTTTTCCACGAGTCACGAGTCGCATATAGGTCTCGTACTTACGTGGTCGGCTGGCCACCAATATGTAAGGACATTCGTTAGGCTATAACTACTAGTAGGATTGCATGATAGAAGACTAGTAGTTATTAGAGTTAGAGCATTGGACAGGGAGAATACAAGTAGACATTGACCTCCTCCTTATATATCGTAGACTTGCTCGAAACTGAGGAATGATAGGTAGATTATATACTATAGACTCCCTCAATACTGAGGAATGGTATATAGTGTTAGACTCGCTACTGAGTATTGTATTTTATTGCTTTATCTTGACTTGACTTGGAGGTTATGCGACCATGCACTATTCTCGATTGTATTACACTTCGAGTGGTTAGGTGAACCTTATCTATTAGATATAGGTACCTTCAGTTTGGGTACTTATATCTGATCGTGACTTGGAACAGTAACTTGTTACGGACTAGTTTGCCACATCTTGTCCTTGTTTGGTTGTAGGTGTAGCTTACAACGCCGACGAGAAGGTATTGAACCTTGTTGGTGTCCGGATAGCATATTGGATTCATGTCTTAGAAAGATACTTCATCGTAGGTTAGTGTGCCATCTTCTGTCTTGGTTTGGTTGGGGGGATGGTACGCTAATCTAAATGGTGAGGTATTGGACCATGTTATGATCTGATTTTACTTATTATTATTGAGCAATTATATTCATTTTATATGGCATGATATTATGTATCTTGTTACGTCCCTCTAAGGACCTGGTTATCTATCTACGTATATGCTATTGTCGTTCGTAGGTGTTCTAGCCATGGCCGTGATCATCTCTATTTCTTCGAGGATGATTGCAATTGGATCATCTTCGCTTTGCTCGCCAAACTCATTTTATTTTCCACGTATTTCTTCCCTTACTTGTTGGCAGTGGATCTGTCTCCGCCCGACATATTGTATAAAAATAATTCAAAGTTGATTTATGACATATCTTTTATTTCCTTTATTTTGTGGATGAGATTAGAGTACTCTTGGTTTACTGCATTTTACAGCTTATGTGTACATACGAGGTTTTCATATATTGGAGTATGCTTCGTATGTATGCAACTGGCATGTCTACGTACTTAGTCCTAAGTATTTTGGGACTGGAGCGTTACATGTTTTTGTGGTGGCCCATGCAGGTCAAGATAAATTATTTGGTTACTTTACCGTACCAAGCAAGCCTGCGTATAGTATTTGAGTTTTGGATCTCATCCACATACTTGACCTCCAGCCCCGATTCTATTTTTGAACTCTCACTTGACTCAATGATTGCATCCTGTTTGATCCCTTCTATTGTAAATCTTATCTTTCCTTCATGCTTGATAGGGGTTAGAATAATGCTTGTAGGCCTCATTGGTTCAATTACACCATTGGTCTAATTCTTATAAGTTGGGTAGAATGCCCCATGATCTAGTAATCCCTTCATCCTTATGACCCGTGGTAGAGGATACTACTTGGATCACCTAGATTTAAAATCTTTATAGGACCATACCATATTTTATCGACCAAAGCCTTAGACAAGAAGACAGTAGGATGACTGTATAATCACAAACATTAGATGAATTTCGATTAATAAAGAACTTGAACTATTTACCTTTTCCTTTCATCATTATCTCGCGTACTCATATTTTACCATCTTGACCAATACTACTAGTATAGCCTAGTTTCGCAAGCTTAATCTTTTATCAAGCTTGTTTCAAGACATGTTATCTGGGCATGTCCACTAGCATATCGTCTAATCAGAACCGGTGCATGATGGTCTGATCAACCTAGTGCACTTTGGTTCGCTCTTCGTATGATTATTCTACTCGAATTGAGATATAGTTAAACTTGTCCTTTATGGTCTCATCCGCACCGATCTTGACAAACTTTTTCTTTGAACTATTCAGTCGCTCTTGAAACCTATATTTGCAATTTGGTCCTGTCTTCCTCGAACTCTTATTGTTTTTCGTCACTTATTTTGAGGAACAATGCTCGTAGAGATGAAGTATTCTTCTATGGCCATGAAGGCTATATGTACATAATCGTTTCCATCTATTCAAAATTGGAGAACTAATCCAAACTTGATTCACATCTACCATATCAAAATTTCTATTACGTCATCTAGCATTCTCTAATAATCAAGAGTCGAGGTACAATATCACGACTTTAAATTTCTCAAACTCATTAATCCTTAACCCTTGTCTTAGTTCTGTAGAGTATAGGTCATCTGCAGGCCTTCTAAATATTAAGATTTATTAGGAACCCATTTATTAGGATGAATTGGATTCTCTTAGGATGATAAATTAGTACCTCTTGAACTCCCACTTTCCATCTAGATCATTTGGTGTCTCCGACCGTGACATTGAGATTCGGAGCATGAGACTAGCTAGTACCTTCCAACAAATTTTATATGCAAGACCTAGATGAGCCCACCTTCATTTATGTATATCATGTCCCACTCAAACACATTCTCTTGTGCTCTACTGTTATGATACGACTTTTGGGTCAAAAAGGCCAACTATAACCCTTACCGTAATACTGATGAAATTTCTGACTTCAATTGGAGACCCAGTTTCGACTCAAATCTTTCGATCCAATATATGATTGTGATCTACTCGAAGCCCACTATGCACATGCTACTAGTGTGCCATTCAATGGAGTTCCCATGTGCTACTAAAACACCAAAGTCACGAAAGACGTATTTTCAGACCTACGTCACCTATTTAACCAGCTCGATTAGGAACTAGCCCAACCACTTAGGTTAGAACCTATTCTAGAGTACCCTAACCTAATAGTAATGGTTTAGATTTATTCTATGAGACATTGTCCAGCCAATATAGATTTAAAGCCAAGAATCATTCAATCAAAGATTGATATCCAATTAGGAAAACCCCTAAAATCTAATTAATCCTATTCATGCATATCTCCATCCTTGGACTATAAAATCTAACCTTATGAATTAGATCCCTACACCTATTAAGTAGCCCCCATCTCTTGGTCCGCGAATCCTCCTTCTATAAATTCCTTAATCTTAACTTCTCGACGCTTATGTTTTTGCGATGAACCAAAACCTCTCTATACCCACCCGTCATAGTTACATTTCGACTAAGACGTTCCTATTCTCATGTGGCCAAAATCTATGTAAGAACGACCTCAAACAGTTATAACTTTTATGGCCTAGAAAAGTAGGGAATATCTAGGCTTCTCTAAAGACCATAGCTGAGATGTGCCTATTGTCCAAGTACCCCTCCTTTGAAATTTGACCTACATAGAAGTCCTATAATGGTGCTCCCCATAAATGCCCAACTCCTATAAGTTGGGTAGAGCTATGAATACCGTACACCCTATCACTTAGAAGGTCTCGACGAACTAGGAGTTCAATCGTAGATCGTTTCCTCCATCCCTTCAAAGATTTTGGTATGATTTGATATATTTAATTACATTCTTTCATTTCTAGCTTTCTTCTTCTCTTATATTAAGATATATTTTAATTTCGAGGTCAAAATTTTTATAAGTTGGGTAGGATGTAATCTCCAAAAAATTTGATGGATTTTTTCTTCTATTTAATTGTTTCTAAAATACATTTTATCAATTATTTTGTTATTTAAAATTTTAGTCTTAGTCATGCTTAACTTTTGTTATGCACACTGACTAGACAATAGGGCACGGTTAGCACCGTCAAGTGCTTTGACTAGCATACTAGTTGTAAGTGCCACTAGAAATATTTTACTTGAATATTTTGTTGTTCAAGCTTATTACATCATAATACGGCTATACTTCCATTTTTAATATTTATTTATTTACTATTTTTGGAAGAAATAATATATTTGGTAAAAATAATAATAATAATTGTAGTAATGTTACCCTGCTGATTAATTGTTATCCCACAAATATTACTATTATTTTTTTATTAATATTATTGCTTCTCAAAATTTTATTTTCAAATATTAGTTTATTTACTTAAAGGAATATGTAGCAATTAGATGTGCATGGCTTGGTAAATAAGAAATTTGACACAAATAAAATCTTATATTGTTGTAGAATGACAATGTATATTTTAGGAAATTTTTACAATTTTATTTTAAATTTTCAAGATTTTTATATTAAGTCATTTAAACATATAGCTATAAAAGGAAAAAAAAAAGAATTGAATTAAATTTATCGCGAGATATTCAATCTTGCAATATGCATATTAACGAAAAACCTGACTGTATGTATACATAGTCGCGGGTGGAAATCCGAATATGGACTAGACCAAAAACCATCAAATTTTGATCGTTTCGACCCAAATCTTTTCCTAAAAAATCTCTATCACATTCTCCACGAGATTAAATCAAATCCCATTCGAAATCAAATTAAGATTGATAAAAATCCGAGTTTAAACAACGCCATATGATATATGCATGTTCTTTGGAAAATACTGCTTTTGCAAGCAAATCTTCCTCGTAAACCAAATCTTTCAACTCCATAGCAACCCCAGGACCTCTGCGTGCACTCTTGGTCGCCTGCACTGTCACAACCCGCACCCTAGTGTAAGGGCACGAGAAGTGGGTACGTCCAGCAGACGTCGTAGTGCCGGCGGTAGAACGTTGTCCTAGGTCGCATACATGTAACAGTTAAAGGTACTTGCACAGTTTATACTCTCCGAATGGAGGAACACTATAAGATGTACAATCTCAATCACAACTAAGGAAGAAGTACGAATGATAGATAGATAGATTTGATCTGAAACCACAAACTGAAACATAAATAAGCGAGAGGTCTAAGTGTCTAAGTTAACATCTTCACAATATCCAGAATAACACAAGGTCCCAATTATACAACTCCAGAACACAAAAATAAGAAGAAGGAAAATAACAGACTAAACTATCTACTCTTAGCAGTGGTGTCATCCTCAGCAGCTGCCTGAACCACGGGGTCCAGGTTGCAAGTGTCGGTTATACCTGCTCCATAGTAGGTAGGACAAAAAGCCTCATCCTCATCCTCTATAATATTTTCAACAGGTCTAGTCAGGATAGGAGCGAGTACAATATATCTCAACAGTTCATATCATGACAGGAATATAAATCTAATAATAGAATAAGATACATGAAACGCTGTAAAGAAATATACAAGAAGTAAGAGACATAGTTGTAACTGGAAATATCTACTATAAGTAAGGAACTGTAAGTGACTAGTGAATCAGAGTACAAGATAGATATGTGAATGGCTGGGAATGATTCATAATTACACTACGGAATTGATTCATGATTACGCTACTTGGGATTATTCACATGACTATTTCTACTCCCCTATCCCCAAATCGATACACAAGGATCCATTCAAGTTATGTTAAGATTCATGATTACACTACTAACTCATAATGAGTGATTCATGAATTTGATTTGTGAAGGCTCTGTGATTCATGAGTGTACATGAGTCACAAGCAGATTCATGATAGTAGAAGCATGAGAGTACATGATATAAGTGAAACACACAAGACATAAAGTACCCGATGCTTCCGAGAGGGATAACATCTCATGAAAAGATCCATATAGTACCAATCCGTGTTACCAACGTGACAATATCAAGTAAAGTAGTCTAGAGCAAGATATAAGTCCTAATAAGTATGAAATGATCAGAGAATGTACTCGCATGTGATCTGAATGTCTGTAGGAATATATTGTCCGAATTGAGGTATCTGACTCCTATTTAGAGCAAGACAAGTCAAGATGTGTACAAAGGGGTTATAAATAAAGTGTACAATGTATTTACATAATTTATAGGTCAAACTAGGTCAAAGTCAACTCTGGGTCAACTCTGGGTCAAACCAAGTCAATATCTAGTCAAACTAGGTTAATCACAAGGCTATCTTGGTCAACTGGTCAAACTTAGGCTATCTATTGGTCAACTAAGTCAATTGGTCACTATTAACTTTATGTTGACTTTTGGTCAACTCTAGTCAAACTTTCCTATTAGGTTCAATACCAAGTCATTCTAGGTCTAGGGCTAGTAAACTAAAGTCTAAACAACCATCTATAAGGTCACTCTTCATACTAGGCCTATATACAATATCACAATATACATATCTATATATAACATAGGCTATAATTTACAACATACATAGATACATACATACATACATGCATTCTATTACATACATTACATTCACACTTTACATATATACATTCATACACTACATGTATTCATATATGCATACTTGCATACATGTTTCATTACAATACCTTGTATTACCGACATGCTTGCATTTCATCCATTCATGCTTGCATACATTGCGTACATATATGCCTACTACCTACAATTATACATGTTTGCATACATAGATGTATTCATATATGCATTCATGCCTACATACATATTACATTATTCAAAAGAGGGAAGGAAGAGGCTGTTGGACTGAGACCAACTGCCCATTCTCAGGTTTTATCTCAACATTCAGTTTTCAGGTTATAACAGTATATACATATATCAAACCTTATCATATAACAAAACCCAACAATACATACAATCTCAGTTTTCAAGTTCCCCAAAATCTCAGGTTTATACTAGTGTTTGAACTTAATAAAACTGTGAAGAAAGTGACAGTGTTCAGTTATTATTCAAAATTGAAACCAATTAAGACTCAAGTCTAATCTACCACAGCAATGCAAAATACTAGAAATGACATATACAATATCAATATACATTAAAATTTCATAAAACTAGTTCAAATCCAGCTCTACTTAACATAACATACATGCATACATACAACTATAAATCAAAAATTCAAACCCACTGTTTTGAACCCAATTTAGCAATGTAAATGCGAAATAAAATATAGAAAATATATGCACTGTGTATAGACAAACCCCATGTGTCCTAGTGGTCCCTAACGTGTCCAAGAATCAGGACACAAAGTGTGAAAAATCGAAATAAAAGAAGTATCAGTAGGAGGAAACAAGGTATCAGTGAACTTTTCAAAAATATCAATCGAAATCCAAATTCCAAATCAGTGAGCAATTTACATATATAAAATCTTAAAATTAAATCCAAATATCTAACCTACATCACAGTGAGAATCATCACTCATGAAACAACCAATTTCAAACTCAAACAGACAATATCGAGCATCAGTGAGCAACAGTAACAAAGCATCAGAAAACCCTCAGTTTATGTAAATTTGAACCCAAATCAATTTGAGAAACCGAAAATAATTTGAAACAGAGGTGAGGTAACATAAACTTGTGTCAGGGGGTTAACTTTGAGTTTAAAAACTGGACATGAACGTGTCCATATGAAAACAAACACACACAGACACGCGTTAAATGCACTGTCTCGTGTAGTGAGGACAGTGACTCATGGACACGACACGAAGCACGACGTGCCTCATGGTCACACCCACATGTAGCCTAGCACTAGGGTTACACACTGGACACAACACAAAGTGTCTATGTCATGTGTCCACGCTGTACGATACGCGTGTCAGAACACGAAAACTATGCGTACGTGTGTAATGCCTGTGGTTCGTATTACGTATTTTTAGAAATACGTGTACGTACTTTCTTGTATTGTTCCTTGTTTAGTTTTCTTAGCTTGGCTTAACTCTCGGTTTGGGTTGGCTTGGTTTGGCCGGCTGGTTGCTTGGTCCATCATGGACTAAGGTGAACCCCCTACCTACCACCAACCCATGATATTTATTTCCCCACCAACCTTCTCTCTCCTCCATAACTCTCATTTATTTCTTCTTCTTCTTCCTTCCTCTCCACAACTCCCCAACCATAGGCAAGTGCAACTTGCTTCCACAAGAGAACTCATTTTATGGTTCTGTTAGCTTCTTTTCATGATTCTAAGACACATTAGAACTTGTCATTTTCTATTTTGAGGCTTTAATTCTTGTAGATCTAGAGTTTTGCTATTTTTCAGATTTTTGGTGTTTTGATCTATTAAACTTGCTTGTTTTCAAGTTTTGATGGTTCCATGTTTTAGAGCATCTCCTTCTACCCAATTTTGACCTTTGGAAAGTTGGATTCGGACTTGTTTTGACCAAGTTATGAGCATTTGGAGTTTTGGGTTCCATCCTTGGAGTTCTTGTTGTTCTTGCCATTTGGAGAAGACAGTGAACAGTGAGCTAGCTTTTTAGCTTATGTCGCTGAGTCGTACGCTGCTCTTTAGCGAGCGTACGCTAGCCTTCGTACGCTGCTCTTTAGCGAGCGTACGCTAGCCTTCGTAGGCTGCTCTTTAGTGAGTGTACGCTCACCTTGATACGCTGCCTGTTGGCAGCATGTCTTTTCGTACGCTAGCTCAAGCGTACGCTGGCTTGAGCGTACGCTAGCTTGAGCGTACGCTGACCTGTAGTTCGAGCGTACCTTGTGTACGCTAACCCTTGCGTACGCTTCCCATTGGAAGTGTATGGACCCTTTGGTACGCTGGCTTGAGCGTACGCTTGCCTATCTTGTCACCCTGGTTCAACCCGAGAGCTTGTGACCCCTCCATACGCTGCCTTTTGGGAGCGTATGCTTACCTGAGCGTATGCTTACCTGAGCGTATGCTTACCTGAGCGTATGCTTACCTGAGCGTATGGCCTTTGGCAGACTTGATCTTATATTAGCTTGTCAGTTTGTTTTATTTTCCTTATCCTGGATCTTCTATAGCCCTGTATATTGATAATCATGGATTTATTTAATATGTTTAGAAATGATACCTGAGCATGACACGATAGTGACCCGTAGTGGTGCTCTCCTGACATAATGACCTGACATGACCGGATAGTGGCCCGTCATGGCGCACTCCTGACTCGTACACTTGACATGATGACCTGACATGTTATATCTTGATAAGCTGTTGCGACGGCTACCTGACATGACATGACCTGTATAAAAACATGGACACCGTGGGCGATTGTGCTTGTACAAATAAACCAGTCCTGTCTTGCATCATGTCTAGGGAGGAAGCTCCTGAGTACCACGGTCAGGAGTACCTATTGAAATGGACTAAGGTTAATAACTAGATTAACACATTAGTCATGAAGAGATTTCCCAGCTACAGGCAATCCCGTTACCTGGGCGCGCATGGAATCTGTAGCCTGCCGTCGAGTAGGGCACATTTCCAGTACACTGTCATGTGTTGCACCTTTCAAGCTACTTAAGGGTACATGCGTTTCCTGGACGATGTACCCACCTGAATTCAACCCTAATCTCTCGACCTGGGTGAGCTGGATGGTCTGCAGGGCTTGTGGCTGTGGAATAATCTCACTGCATCTTGCTAGTAATTAGGCCTGTGATAGCCCTAGTTAGTTAAAGTATCAAGCCGTAATTCTTGCTTGGCCGTGAAATGATTGGATGGAGTCTAACCAAGTCTAGTCTTGTCTTGATCCTGTCACATATCCTAATTTTTATATTATCTTGCCGATAAATGATGGAAAACCAAGTTCCGTTCAGACGAAGGGTTACAACCCCGATCCTTGTTTGGTTTACGAGTTGTAACCTGGATATCTGAATAGTTCCATGGTTATCTCGTCGTATATCGTCCTGGCATGTTTTCCTTATTTCCAGTTTTTACCATTTATTTATATTTCTGTCTTTACTATATTATTTATATTCCTGTGCTGATTGCTGGTTTTAGTTCTTAAGTGAAGCCTCCTTTGTGGCACTTGCTCTTTCTGGGATCTGACCCGGCTGGTTTTGTATGACCAGATTTCGGAGCAGCTCCAGAGGATCTACCGACATTCCTGCCAGATGGTGACCGCTAGACGGAACCCTGGCAACGAGTGGGTTATTTTTGGCTCTCCCGCTCTATTGTAAAAATATTCTTTTGAGGCGTTTAGCCGACGAGCACCTGTTTAGCTCGATTGTACTTTATTTACTGTCTGCCTACGGGCTGTAACATGATCGACAAATCCTAGGGTTGATCATGTATGACTGAACTCTTGCTAGTCCTAACATTTTGTAACGACTAGCTTCATGATCAGCTGAATATGTAATATTTGGGATGTCTTATTATTGTATATTTAATGATCATACATCTTGTGACTCTTACTTACTTGCTTATGATTGAGACATTAGGCTTGTTCATGACCTTAAGAGACTGTTGGCTTGTAAATAAACCCTCATGTATCCTAGACAGCCGTGACCGTATAGCGAGATGGAATCCATTTTAATATACGTAGCTGGCTATGTCTGCCCCCGCTCTCCAGTATTCTGGTTCTGGGGCGTGACATGGTTTAAGTGGTGGCCCATACAGGTCTTGTAAATCAAGATATGTGAGGGTTTACCGAATAGATGTCTCAATCAGTTTTCGTCCTTGATCTCTGTTCGTATCCTCTGAATCCCTGGATTCTTGTCCTGATCATATGCTTGTATCGTTGATCTGTCCTGGTCCTTCCTTATTGTTCCCTAGGTCGTCTTCTTCAGCGGTATCGTTCGTGGTCCTACCGACCAGCAAGGCGGAGCACCTCGCGCGGACCAGCAGCAACCTGGAGATCAAGCCCAGCATTCTGGAGTAGCCTCCAGAGTCGTGCCTTCTGGCGGAGAGCCACCAGTCCAGTCAGTTCAACCTGCAGAACATGATGACGGCACTTTGGTAGGACTCGTTAGGACGTTGATAGCTTCTCAAGATCGTCGTGGAGATGCCTTGCAACAGGCAGTGGCGGATGCTTTGACCCGGGGTGGTCATCAGGGTAACAGCGCTGCCAACAGCTTCAAGCGCTTGAACCCTCCATTCTTCGACGGTAGTGAAGATGCTGTCGCAGCAGATGCTTGGCTTCAGGACACTAAGGTGATTTTCGAAGCAGCCAGGACTCCAGAGAACGAGAAGGTAGCCGTGGTGCGCCTGCAGTTGTTAGATCTTGCCCGCAGCTGGTGGGCAGCACAGGCCGTTGGATTAGCAGCCCCCATTGCTTGGGCAATATTCAGAGAGAGATTCCAGACCAAGTATTTTGATGCTGTAGCTCGGTACGATCTACAGACCAGGTTCACCAATCTGAAGCAAGGAGGCAGGACGGTCGACGGATATGCGGTCGAGTTTTCCAGACTCAGTCGGTTTGCTCCCACCTTGGTGGCAACCGAGTATGATAGAGCCCAGCGGTTCCAGCAGGGACTTTACCTAGAGATTCTATTGGCGGTCGAGCAGTTTGAGTATCAGACTTTCGATGCAGTCTTGAGAGCAGCTAGAAGGCATGAGTATACCTCCCAGAGGATTGTGGATAGGACCGGAGGTCGGAAGAGATCTCACGGCCAGATGAATCAGTCTTCAGCACCAGCCCCGGCAGCCAGGGCCTTGACTATTGGAGCTCCGAGGCGAGCGGCCTCAGTAACGTCGGTTCAGCATTCAACTCCGACGTACCCTCAGCAGCAGCAGAAGCAGAAGCAGTCTTCCGTAGTGGAATGTTCTCATTGTGGGAAGCCAGGCCATGTAGTGGCAGAATATCGCAGGGCACAGGGATTGTGTCTGGTTTGTGGAGCACCAGACCATAGGGTTGGATCCTGCCCGAATAGGGGTGGTTCATCCTCGTCCAACCTTTTTAGTTCTTCGGTGAGAGGACCCGCACCGGTCCAGCAGCAGCAGCAGCAGTATCCATTGATGAGGCATTTGCCGCCTCAGACCCAAATGTTCCAGCAACAGAACCCCCAGCAGTATGCGCAAGCCCAGGCCTTAAGTCAGAATAGGCAGCGAAGATATCAGCAGAGGGGACCAGCACCCCGAGGGCATGGTCAGGCCATGATGATGACCGTGGAGGAAGGATTGGCACCAGGTGAGGTAGTGGCAGGTACTATTCTCGTCAACTCCTTTCCAGCTTCAGCTTTATTTGATTCTGGTGCATCGTATTCTTTTATGTCTGTACGATTTGCGACACGGGTAGGATTGGAGCCCGAGTCATTATCAGTAAGGCTCAATATACTTACTGGTAATGGACTTGTGGGAGTAGATAGAGTGTTTTCCTCGTGTCGGATCGTAGTTAGCGGTAGAGAGTTCCCCGCTAGATTGATAGAATTCCCGATGGCCGATTATGATGTGGTCCTAGGGATGGATTGGTTGAGGAAGCAGTATGCTAGAATAGACTGCCATATTGGTAGGGTTGTTTTTAGCATTCCAGGAGAGTCGGAGTTTTCCTTGTCTCGAGGCGAAGTTGAGTCATCTCCTCCAGTATTGCGGATGGCAGTAGCAGCAGGTCAGTTGCCCAGGATAGTCGAGGAGTTCCCAGATGTTTTCCCGGAAGAACTTCCAGGTATGCCTTCGGAGCGGGAGATCGAGTTCACTATAGACTTGATTCCCGGGACAGCCCCAGTATCAGAGAGAGTCTACAGGATGGCGCCATCAGAGTTGAAGATATTGTACAAGATGATTGAAGAACTCAGAACCAAGGGATTCATTCGTGCAAGTGGATCACCTTGGGGAGCCCCGATGCTTCTTGTGAAAAAGAAGGATGGTACGTCCAGGTTATGTGTTGATTATCGTACCTTCAACTCAGTGACAATCAAGAACAGATACCCTCTTTCGAGGATAGATGACTTGTTTGATCAACTCAAGGGGGCTTCAGTATTCTCGAAGATTGATTTACGCTCAGGTTATCATCAGATCAGAGTCAGAGAGCAGGACATCCCGAAGACGACTTTTAGATCAAGATATGGGCATTGGGAGTTCCTTGTTATGCCTTTTGGAGCAACCAATGCGCTGGCAGTATTCATGGACCTCATGAATCGCATCTTCATGCCTTACTTGGATCAGTTTGTGATTGTGTTCTTGGATGACATTCTGGTCTACAGCAAGAGTGAGGCGGAGCATGAGCAGCATCTTCGTATAGTTGTTCAGATCCTTAGAGAGCACCAGTTATATGCCAAGTTCAGTAAATGCGAGTTCTGGCTCGATCGCATTTCGTACTTGGGTCATATCATCACCAGAGGAGGAGTAGAAATGGATCCCCAGAAGATTGTAGCTATTGAGTCATGGCCAGTACCCAGCACAGTTGCAGAGGTTCGTAGTTTTCTTGGATTGGCCGGCTACTACCGGCGGTTTGTTTCGGATTTTGCTCAAATTTTAGCGCCATTGACGCAGTTGACCCGCAAGGATGTGCAGTTTGCTTGGACAGCAGAGTGTCAGGGTTCTTTTGAGCAGTTGAAGCGAGGCCTGATAACAGCTCCTATTCTCATGCTTCTAGATGGAACCAGAGGATTCTCAGTATATTGTGATACTTCAGGCAGAGGTTTAGGATGTGTTCTGATGCAGAATGGGAAGGTAATAGCTTATGCGTCACGATAACTTCGTGATCATGAGAGGAATTACCCAACCCATGACTTGGAGCTGGCAGCGGTAGTGTTTGTACTTAAGTTGTGGAGGCACTATTTGAATGGAGACAGGGTGGAGATTTTCACCGACCACAAGAGTCTGAAGTATGTTTTCACTCAGAAGGATCTTAACATGCGTCAGAGAAGGTGGCTGGAGCTTCTTGTGGATTATGATGTCAACCTGCAGTATCATCCTGGGAAGGCCAATGTCGTAGCAGATGCATTGAGCAGGAGAGCCGGAGCTTATTTCCTAACAGCACAGCCAGAGTTGTTAGCCGATCTTCAGAAGATGGACATAGAAGTTGTTCTCCCTTCTAGTGTGGCGTTAATGGCCAGTATGCAAGTTCAGTCCACTGTAATCGAGAGGATCCGGATGGCACAGTCGGCAGATTCCAAGCTTCAGCGACTCAGAGCAGAGTGTGAGGCGGGACGAAGACCAGAGCTATGTATTCATGAGGATGGTACACTTAGGCATGGTAAGCGTCTTTGTGTACCCAGTGGAGATATCAGACAGGAGATCATGTCAGAGGCGCACAGTTCTCAGTATTCTATCCATCCTGGCAGTACGAAGATGTACCGTGATATCCGTCAGCACTTCTGGTGGAATGGCATGAAGCGGGAGATAGCCCGGTTTGTCTTTCGGTGTTTGGTTTGCCAACAAGTTAAAGCCGAACATCAGAGACCGGCTGGACTTCTTCAGCCCTTATCGATTCCAGAATGGAAGTGGGAGCATGTGACCATGGATTTTGTGACTGGACTACCTAGATCTCCAGCTGGTAGAGATGCTATCTGGGTTATAGTTGATCGGCTCACGAAGGTGGCTCACTTTCTTCCATTCAGAGTTGGTCAGTCGACGGCTCAGTTAGCAGAGATGTACCTCAGGCAGATTGTCAGATTGCACGGAGTGCCAGTCAGTATCACCTCGGACCGAGATTCAAGATTTATGTCGCACTTTTGGCGTAGCTTGCAAGAGAGTTTGGAGACTCATCTCCAGTTCAGTTCAGCATATCACCCGCAGATAGATGGCCAGTTGGAGCGCACGATCCAGACTCTTGAAGACATATTGCGGTCTTGTACACTTGACTTTGGTGGTTCATGGGAAGATCACTTGCACCTGGTGGAATTCTCGTACAACAATAGTTTCCAGGCCAGTATCCAGATGGCACCGTTCGAGGCACTGTATGGCAGGAAGTACAGATCCTCGTTAGCCTGGGATGATGTTGGAGAGAGGCAGATGCTTGGTCCAGAAATGATTGCTCAGACCATTGAAGTAGTCAGGCGAGTCAGAGATCACCTTCGAGTTGCCCAAGATCGCCAGCGCCATTGGACCGATTCTCATCGGCGCCCTCTAGAGTTTTCGGTCGGCGATCATGTATTCCTGAGGATTTCGCCTAACCGTGGCGTCATTCGTTTCGGCGTACGGAGAAAGCTTAGTCCTAGGTATATAGGACCGTTTGACATTCTGGAGCGAGTAGGAGATGTATCCTATCGTCTCGCTTTTCTACCGTCGGTAAGAGAGGTGCATGACGTGTTCTATGTATCCCAATTACGACGGTATATCCCGGACCCGAGCCACATCCTGGATCATTCGGAATTGGTTGTTGGTACCAACCTTTCGTATGAGGAGAGGCCCGTGTCTATATTGGACCGGAGAGAGAAGACTCTCAAGAACAAGACTATCAAGTTAGTCCGAGTTGCTTGGGGTCATCACTCTTTGGGGGAGTCAACGTGGGAGCGCGAGGATAACATCCGATCGCGATATCCCGACTTGTTTGACTCGTGAGGTATAATGTCTTTCTTATGCCTAATGTCTTCGATTCCTTGCTTGAATGAGTGATTGTCTGCCTAGTTATAGCTTGCATGTGATTAGTATAGCTTGTTCTTGCCCCTCTAGCCCCTTGATTAAATTCCGAGGACGGAATTCTTTTAAGGTGGGTAGAGTTGTAACGCATGTGGTTCGTATTACGTATTTTTGGAAATACGTGTACGTATTTTCTTATATTGTTCCTTGTTTAGTTTTCTTGGCTTGGCTTAACTCTCGGTTTGGGTTGGCTTGGTTTGGCCGGCTGGTTGCTTGGTCCATCATGGACCAAGGTGAACCCCCTACCTACCACCAACCCATGATATTTATTTCCCCACCAACCTTCTCTCTCCTCCATAACTCTCATTTATTTCTTCTTCTTCTTCCTTCCTCTCCACAACTCCCCAACCATAGGCAAGTGCAACTTGCTTCCACAAGAGAACTCATTTTATGGTTCCATTAGCTTCTTCTCATGATTCTAAGACACATTAGAACTTGTCATTTTTCATTTTGAGGCTTTAATTCTTGTAGATCTAGAGTTTTACTATTTTTCAGATTTTTGGTGTTTTGATCTATTAAACTTGCTTGTTTTCAAGTTTTGATAGTTCCATGTTTTAGAGCATCTCCTTCTACCCAATTTTGACCTTTGGAAAGTTGGATTCGGACTTATTTTGACCAAGTTATGAGCATTTGGAGTTTTGGGTTCCATCCTTGGAGTTCTTGCTGTTCTTGCCATTTGGAGAAGACAGTGAACAGTGAGCTAGCTTTTTAGCTTATGCCGCTGAGTCATACGCTGCTCTTTAGCCTTCGTACGCTGCTCTTTAGCGAGCATACGCTAGCCTTCGTACGCTGCTCTTTAGCGAGCGTACGCTAGCCTTCGTACGCTGCTCTTTAGTGAGCGTACGCTCACCTTGATACACTGTCTGTTGGCAGCATGTCTTTTCGTACGCTAGCTCAAGCGTACGCTGGCTTGAGCGTACGCTAGCTTGAACGTACGCTGACCTGTAGTTCGAGCGTGCCTTGTGTACGCTGACCCTTGCGTACGCTTTCCATTGGAAGTGTATGGACCCTTTGGTACGCTGGCTTGAGCGTACGCTTGCCTATCATGTCACGCTGGTTCAACCCGAGAGCTTGTGACCCTCCCCCCATACGCTGCCTTTTTGGAGCGTATGCTTACCTGAGCGTATGCTTACCTGAGCGTATGGCCTTTGGCAGACTTGATCTTATATTAGCTTGTGAGTTTGTTTTATTTTTCTTATCCTGGATCTTCTATAGCCCTGTATATTGATATTCTATTAGATATTTTACGTCCATTTTATATCCTTACGCCTTTTGTCATGAACTTGATAATCATGGATTTATTTAATATGTTTGAAAATGATACCTGAGCATGACACGATAGTGACCCGTAGTGGTGCACTCCTGACATAATGACCTGACATGACCGGATAGTAGCCCGTCGTGGCGCACTCCTGACTCGTACACTTGACATAATGACCTGACATGTTATATCTTGATAAGCTGTTGCGACGGCTACCTGACATGACATGACCTGTATAAAAACATGGACACCGTGGGCGATTGTGCTTGTACAAATAAACCAGTCCTATCTTGCATCATGTCTAGGGAGGGAGCTCATGAGTACCACGGTCAGGAGTACCTATTGAAATGGACTAAGGTTAATAACTAGATTAACACATTAGTCATGAAGAGATTTCCCAGCTACAGGCAATCCCGTTACCTGGGCGCGCCTGGGATCTGTAGCCTGCCGTCGAGTAGGGCACATTTCCAGCATACTGTCATGTGTTGCACCTTTCAAGCTACTTAAGGGTACATGCGTTTCCTGGACGATGTACCCACCTGAATTCAACCCTAATCTCTCGACCTGGGTGACCTGGATGGTCTGCAGGGCTTGTGGCTGTGGAATAATCTCACTGCATCTTGCTAGTAATTAGGCCTGTGATAACCCTAGTTAGTTAAAGTATCAAGCCGTAATTCTTGCTTGGCCGTGAAATGATTGGATGGAGTCTAACCAAGTCTAGTCTTGTCTTGATCCTGTCACATATCCTGATTTTTATATTATCTTGCCGATAAATGGTGGGAAACCAAGTTCCGTTCAGACGAAGGGTTACAACCCCGGTCCTTGTTTGGTTTATGGGTTGTAACCTGGCTATCTGAATAGTTCCATGGTTATCTCATCGTATATCGTCCTGGCATATTTTCCTTATTTCCAGTTTTTACCATTTATTTATATTCCTGTCTTTACTATATTATTTATATTCCTGTGCTGATTGCTGGTTTTAGTTCTTAAGTGAAGCCTCCTTTGTGGTACTTGCTCTTTCTGGGATCTGACCCAGCTGGTTTTGTATGGCCAGATTTCGGAGCAGCTCCAGAGGATCTACCGACATTCCTGCCAGATGGTGACCGCTAGACGGAACTCTGGCAACGAGTGGGTTATTTTTGGCTCTCCCGCTCTATTGTAAAAATATTCTTTTGAGGCGTTTAGCCGACGAGCACCTGTTTAGCTCGATTGTACTTTATTTACTGTCTGCTTACGGGCTGTAACATGATCGACAAATTCTAGGTTTGATCATGTATGACTGAACTCTTGCTAGTCCTAACATTTTGTAACGACTAGCTTTATGATCAGCTAAATATGTAATATTTGGACGCCTTATTATTGTATATTTAATGATAATACATCTTGTGACTCTTACTTACTTGCTTATGATTGAGACATTAGGCTTGTTCATGACCTTAAGAGACTGTTGGCTTGTAGATAAACCCTCATGTATCCTAGACAGCCGTGACCGTATAGCGAGATGGAATCCATTTCAATATACGTAGCTGGCTATGTCTGCCCCCGCTCTCTAGTATT
Source organism: Iris pallida (assembly GCA_029216955.1). Taxonomy (NCBI): domain Eukaryota; kingdom Viridiplantae; phylum Streptophyta; class Magnoliopsida; order Asparagales; family Iridaceae; genus Iris; species Iris pallida. The sequence continues at coordinate 10,638,165 of JANAVB010018599.1, forward strand.
CTGGTTCTGGGGCGTGACAACGTGTTAGTATAAATCCCGTGCACGGTTAATATCATGTTCGATATGATACAGGGTCATACGAGACTTGAGGGTGACTTGTCAGTCACTGCCCCAAGGTATACACCAAGTTTCGCGTATCGAAATACCGTGTCCCGAGATAATTAGGACACGGGTAGCAGGGGATGTGCACGGTGTCTGTGCGCATGTGTGTGTGTCCAAAATGGACACGAAAAGGATCCTAATACCAACTCAGTCCTAAACCATTTTAATCTACCTATTATTAGCTACTCAAAAATGTATTTTGTTTTGAAAAACAATAACAATGAATCCTTTGAGGCATTATATCGAACACAGATTATAGAGGACTGATACGTGTCCGATACGGACACTAAATGGACACGAGATCCTACCAAACTTGGGCCACACCTAGGGGAACCCTAAATGATTGCATCTATGGGAAGAAATCAGGAATTTATTATGGTTTATAGGGTTTTACCTATTGAGAGTTCAAACTCATTGAAAAGTCTCCTAAGCGAGTTGTTCCCTCCACAAGCTATGGCCAAGTGCTCTTCAAATCCTTGCTAGCAAGCCCCCACTAGCCTCCACTTCTGAAATAAATCCCAATGCAAGAGAGTAGCCTCAATTTGGGATCAGTTTAGATAAAGGGGGAGGAATTTGGGGAAGAACAAGTTAGGGTTTCTTAGTAGATGTTAAAAGAGGCAAGAACAAACATGGGAGCATACTTATAGGGGGATACTATGTTGTGGCTACCATATTAGAAATTCTGGTTAGGTTTAGATGTAGATGAGTGCCTAAGGCTTCTCCACCCAATTCCAAGTCCACCTATTGGTTCAATTTAGTCCTAACGCTTCTTTTTCCAATTATCCAAAGGAGAAAATATCCTGCTTAGAAATATCTAGATATTGCTAATCTTGGCACTTAGTAGGAAGGTTCTAATCATCATCTAATCCTCACGACTAATCTAGATTAGGCTAAACTTCTAGATTAAGTCTCAAATAATTAACTAGCACATATTTAATTAATTTAATTTATAATTTCACAAAATTGTCAAAATGACCAAAATACCCCTAGGCTAAAAAGTAATAATATAACATTCTAATCACATGACTAGGCTCCCATGGTCATGGTTAGTCTCTAGGCTTAACAATTCTAGGGTTACACTAGTTAACCATCAAAATCACATTTTAATATTTAAATAGTTTTAAATTAATTAAGAATCACTAAAAATGATAACATGAGTTAAATCTTATTATTTAAAAATCAAAATTATAAAAGTTTAAAATTATCCTCATTTAGAAAGGTGGGTGTTACAAGTCTAACCCCCTTAGAATAATTTTGTCCTCGAAATTAAGAAGGTAATTCTCCTTCTAAGTCAACATCCCAACAATCAAAGTCTCAAAACTACACAATTCGATAATCATATGCGTCTGTCCAAAATGATGATACTTAGAATCTGCATCATGCTAGTGAGCAAGGCTACGATAATCACAGAGTCCTCGACTAAGGTACATACCTCTAGAATCATGGTATTTAACATTTTCGCATTGTCGCATGCTTGGCAGCGAAAACCTTAAATTCCCATACCCGAGAAATACGTCCAAAATCTGACTATATGTCCTCATTATGCCAGCTAACATGACTATAGAAGACTCTAGGTCCCATAACTAAGGTGATCTAGCCCATACGACTTATCTCAGAAGAAAAATCACATCATAATGGAATACTAGAACAAAATTTATCAACCAACAAGGACCAATTGGAATCGAATATCAAGACAGTTATAAGGAGGCAAATACGAAAGTAGAATCGAGAAGAACGGAACCTGCAATAAGATCTCCAATGGCCTATGTATCCTCGGCTATTATGGCGAAAGCTCGCCCTGCTGGCCTCCCCTGGCCTGCTGCTGGTGCCGGACAAACCTCTGTAGCTGTGTCTGCATGGCTGCTCTCCTCTGCTGACCTACTGGAGCCTTGGCTCCTGCTCCCTACCCTGAACGTGTCGAGAACATAGGGCACTCCTTCAGTAGATAGTCTGCTGCTCCACAAAGAAGGCATCTGCATAGCCTCTTCTTATATTCACTCCATCCCTGCCCCAGCTTCTTACAGTAAGCAAAATGGGTGGACTGCTGCTGGTAAGGTATATGTCCCTGGCCCTGAAAGTACTGCTGAACAGGTCTCTGTTGTTGCTGCTGAATCTGCTATGGCTAGAACTGCTGCCCTTGTTGATGCTGGTGTTGAAAGTGAGGCCTCTTGGCCTGGCCTCCACTGTTGTTGGCACCGTGAGGGTCTCGTCCCCTCATGAGCCTCAGTTCAAGGTCATCCTCTACTGCCAGGGCACCCACCAGGATCTCCTCAAAAGTAACACTGCGGGCACTCCTGGTGTAGGACTTCACCTCCTTGACTAGCCCCTTCCTGAACCTTCGGGCCTTCATCGCCTCAGAAAGCCCCTCAACAAATTTGCCCAGACGGTAGAACTTTCGGCGTACTCCTCGACAGTCTGACTGTCCTGCACCAAAGCCTCGAACCACGTCTCGAGGGTACCAAGTGCTTCATCGCAAAAGAACTTCTTCTTGAACAGCTTCTTAAAAGCTTTCCAAGTCTGTCCAACTGTACCAACCATCGGATCTATCTGGTACCATATGCAAGCCAAGTCCTGTATCATACTAGCTGCCGCCTCAATCTGTAGTCTCTCTGGAATCTCCGCTAGCCTGAAGATCTCCTCCATGTGTCGATCCATTCATCTGCGTACAGGATGCCCTCTGTGCCCCTGAAATCTCGTGGGTGCATCTTCTGGAAATCCTGTATGCCCTTCTCCTTCGGCCGATGCTGCTGCTTACCTGCCGGAGGCTGAGCTGTATCCCTCTCAACTGTCGTCAGGGCCAGATCGATTCCCCGACTGAACTCCACCGTCTGACGCTGTTGCTGAACCTCCATAAATTGCTAGAAGAAGGTAAACAGCTGCACTGTATCAACTGATCCCGTAGGTGGCGGCTGCTGAAATATATCCGGAATGATAGAGGAAGACCTCTGAACAGGTGGAGGCGCACCCCCAAAAGTTGTAGAAACTCCGACATACGAAGTGATGGATGGAGCTACAGTCCCAGCGTCTACAATCGGGCGAGAGGTAACAGACCTCGCACCTGCGTCTGCTGGGCCAGAGCGATACGATCGTGTCTCGATCACCATCCTGGAGACAGATCGAACAAGGAATCAATACTGAGATAGAGGCGATAAATCAAGGAAGGACAGTTTATTTCAAAAGGAAGCATTAAAGCAGCAAGAATTTTGATAACAAGAATCAGGTTAAGAGCTTTTTTCTAATATGATTGAGTTCTTCAAAATATTCTACTCCTACTGCAGGCTGTAGTAGTACACTAGTTCGAATACTACTACATAAACTCGACCTGCATGGGCTACCACTAAAAATGTGCCACGACCCGTACCCTAGTGTAAGGGCACAAGAAGTGGGTACGTCCAGCCTACGCCGTAGTGTCGGCGGTAGAACGCTGTCCTAGGTCGCATACATCTAACAGTTAAAGGTACTTACACAATTTATACTCTTCGAATAGAGGAACACTATAAGATGTACAATCTCAAACACAACTAAGGAAGAAGTACAAATGATAGATAGAAAGATATGTTCTAAAACCACAAACTGAAACATAAACAAGAGAGAGGTCTAAGTGTCTAAGATAACATCAACACAACATCCAGAATAACACAAGGTTCCAATAAAACAACTCTAGAACACAAAAACAAGAAGAAGGAAAATAACAGACTAAAGTATCTACTCTAAACAGGGGTGTCATCCTCAGTAGCTGCCTGAACCAAGGGGTTCCAGGTTGCAAGTGTCGTCTATGCCTGCTCCGTAGTAGGTAGGACAGAAAGCCTCATCATCATCCTCTGTAATATTTTTAACAGGTCCATTCAGGACAGGAACGAGCACGATACATCTCAACAGTTCATATCATGACAGGAATGTAAATCTAACAATAGAATAAGATACATGAAATGATGTAAAGAAATATACATAAAGTAAGAGAGATAGTTGTAACTAGAAATATCTACTATAAGTAAGGAACTGTAAGTGACTAGTGAATCAGAGTACAAGATAGACATGTGAATGGCTGGGAATGATTTATGATTACACTACAGAATTGATTCATGATTATGCTACTTGGGATTATTCATATGACTATTTCTACTCCCCCATTCCCAAATTGATAAACAAGGATCCATTCAAGTTATGTTAAGATTCATGATTACACTTCTGACTCATAATGAGTGATTCATGAATTTGATTTGTGAAGGCTCTGTGATTCATGAGGGTACATGAGTCCCAAGCAGATTCATGATAGTAGAAGCATGAGAGTACATGATGTAAGTGAAACACACATGACATGAAGTACCCGATGCTCCCGAGAAGGATAACATCTCATGAAAAGATCCATATAGTACCAATCCATGTTACCAACATGACAGCATCAAGTAAAGTAGTCTAGAGCAAGATATAAGTCCTAACAGGTATGAAATGATCAGAGAATATACTCGCCTGCGATCTGAATGTCTGTGAGAATATACTGTCCGAATCGAGGTATCTGACTCCTATTTAGAGCAAGACAAGTCAAGATGTATACAAAGGGGTTATAAATGAAGTGTACAATGCATCTACATGATTTCTAGGTCAATCTAGGTCAAAGTCAACTCTTGGTCAACTCTGGGTCAAACCAAGTCAATATCTAGTCAAACTAGGTCAACCACAAGGCTATCTTGGTCAACTGGTCAAATTTAGGCTATCAAGGGTCAATTTGTTTAATGGTCAACTATTTGTCAACTAAGTCAATTGGTCACTATTAACTTCATGTTGACTTTTGGTCAACTCTAGTCAAACTTGCCTATTAGGTTCAATACCAAGTCATTCTAGGTCTTGGGCAAGAAAACTAAAGTCTAAACAACCATCTATAAGGTCACTCTTCATACTAGGCCTATATACAATATCACAATATACATACCTATATATAGCATAGGCTATAATATACAACACACATAGATGCATACATACATGCATTATATTACATACATTACATTCACACTTTACATATATATATTCATACACTACATGTATTCATATATGCATACTTGCATACATGTTTCATTACAATACCTTGCATTACCCACATGCTTGCATTTCATCCATTCATGCTTGCATACATTGCATACATATATGCCTACTACCTACACTCATACTTGTTTGTATACATACATGTATTCATATATGCATTCATGACTACATATATATTATATTATTCAAAAGAGGGAAGAAAGAGGCTGTTGGACTGAGACCAACTGCCCATTCTCAGGTTTTATCTCAACATTCAGTTTTCAGGTTTTAACAATATATACATATATCAAACATTATCGTATAACAAAACCCAACAATATATACAATCTCAGTTTTCAAATTACCCCAAATCTCAGGTTTATACTAGTCTTTGAACTCAATAAAACTGTGAAGAAAGTGATAGTGTTCAGTTATTATTCAAAATTGAAACCAATTAAGACTCAAGTCTAATCTACCACAGCAATGTAACATACTAGAAATAACAAATACAATATCAATATACATTAAAATTTTATAAAACCAGTTCAAATCCAGCTCTACTTAACATAACATACATGCATACATACAACTATAAATCAAAAATTCAAACCCACTGTTTCTGTGAGCTCTACTTAACATAACATACATGCATTCATGTCTACATACATGTGCACGGTGTCTGTGAGCGTGTGAGCGTGTCCAAAGTAGACACAAAAAGGATCCTAATACCAACTCCGTCCTAAGCCATTTTAATCTACCTGTTATTAGCTACTCAAAAATGTATTTTATTTTGAAAAACAATAACAAAGAATCCTTTGAGGCATTACATCGAACACAATTTATAGAGGACAGATACGTGTTCGATATAGACACTAAATGGACACGAGATCCTACCAAACTTGGGCTACACCTAGGAGAACCCTAAATGAATGCATCTATGTGAAAAAATCTAAAATTTATTAGGGTTTGTAGGATTTTACCTAATGAGAGTTCAAACTCATTAAATAGGCTCCTAAGTGAGTTGTTCCCTCCACAAGCTATGACCAAGTGCTCTTCAAATCCTTGCTAGCAAGCCCCCACTAGCCTCCACTTCTGAAATGAATCCCAATGCAAGAGAGTAGCCTCAATTTGGGATCAATTTGGATAAAGGGGGAGGAATTTGGGGAAGAACAAGTTAGGATTTCTTAGTAGGTGTTAAAAGAGGCAAGAACAAACATAGGAGCATACTTATAGGGGGGGTACTATGTTGTGGCTGCCATATTAGAAATTAGGGTTAGGTTTAGATGTAGATGAGTGGCTAAGGCTTCTCCACCCAGTTTTAAGTCCTCCTATTGGTTTAATTTAGTCCTAAGGCTTCTTTTCACAATTATCCTAAGGAGAAAATATCCTACTTAGAAATATCTAGATATTGCTAATCTTGGCACTTAGTAGGAAGGTTCTAATCATCATCTAATGCTCATGACCAATCTAGATTAGGCTAAACTTCTAGGTTAAGTCTCAAATAATTAACTAGCACATATTTAATTAATTTAATTTACAATTTCACAAAATTGTCAAAATGACCAAAATATCCCTAGGCTAAAAAGTAGTAATATAACATTCTAATCACATGACTAGGCTCCCATGGTCATGGTTAGTCTCTAGGCTTAGCAATTCTAGGGTTACACTAGTTAACCATCAAAATCATATTTCAATATTTAAGTAGTTTTAAATTAATTAAAAATCACTAAAAATCATAACATGAGTTAAATCCTATTATTTAAAAATCAAAATTATAAAAGTTCAAAATTACCCTTATTTTTAAAAAGTGGGTGTTACATGCACGGCTACAACATCACCGGGAAGCCGCCAGCACAGTCGGCCGACCGAGAAAAACAGAGCACCCCCTATTTTGGGCGCAACAAAGGTACCTCCGTTTACTGCCTCTTTTCTTTGTGCATATTCAATAACTTTTGATGCCGCAAGTTGTGGCATAGAGCATACCTGACCCTCCCCAAACCCAGCTCTCCGAGAAATTGACTCAAAGTCGAGGCGATACTGACCAAAAACTGACACAGACACTGTCCCAATACCCCTCATTGGAAGGTAGTTTTTAAATAGAATATTAAAAGATTTCAGAAACTAATTAAAGAAGAATCTAGACAACCTATACAACATCTAAACCCAATTTACTGAAGTCAATTTCGACGACTGTGCGCTGAGGAATCGGTTTCCCATGTTTGACGAAAAAAAATCTATTTTCAAACATCTAATTTTTTTGAGAAAAATTTACGATACGGCGTGCGTCTTGACAAACTGGACGACATGGCCGCAAACTGTACACATCAAAAGGCACGTATGGATGTTGTTGACCTGTGGGAACTTACGAAAATCGATTTCGTTGCACGTACGCTACGATATCAGTTCGTATCCGTCAAGATACCCCCGTATCAACCTTTTGAAAACTTAGCTATAACTTCGTGTACGTTCGTCATATCGAGACAAAACTTGTGCTAATAAGACCGTATCAAAATTATAGTTCTGTACGCCAAGTTTGGTCCGATTCTGAGAAGGTTGACCGGAATACCTTTTTGGCGGGCCCGCGACCCGCTCTAACGGGCGAATTTGTGCGCGGTCCACCTGAATCCAACTTTGGACATACAGTTGGGTTTGTCTCTTCGAACCGAACCCGTAGACATATAGTTTGACGACTTTAGAGACTGTAGATATTGGCACACTTTTCAGTTAGATACTTTGTTGGGGTCCGAATACCATATTGGATTCATAACATGGAAAGATACTTCATCGAGGGTTAGTGTGCCATCTCCAGTCCTTGTTTGTTTGGGGGGATGGTACGCTAATTCAAATGGTGAGGTGTTGTCACCCCCATTTCCTGTATTTCGTATTTGTACTCGTAATTTGATTTTGGCACGTATTTTAATTTTCTCGACTTGCGGATTTTGGTTTCTCGTAAATGGATTTTGGACCATGGCTTGGTTTTATTTTGTGGAAGTTGGTTTGGTTTGGTTCATCATGATTGGTACACTTTAACCTACACTCTACCCTCAACACAACACACCCACCCTCATTATATCTCCACCAAACTTTCTCTCTCCTCTTTACTCTCCATTAATTTTCTTCTTCTTCCTTTTTCTACAACTCCCCAACCCATTAGGCAAGTAGACCTTGCCATCAAATGAGCACCACTTTTTAATTGTCCATTAACTAGATTAGGCCATGGAGAACAACTTTAGAACTTGACATTTTGTGATTTGGAGCTTTAATTCTTCTAGATCTAGGTTTTAACTATTTTCGAAAATCTTTGGTTTTGATCTATTAAACTTTGATTTTTGCTTGTTTTGATGCTTCCATGTGGAAGAGAATTTGATTTTACTCAAGTTAGAACTTTGAAAATCTAGATTTGGTTTTGATTTGACAAAGTTATGAAGAATTGAAGTTCTTGGTGTTCTTGGACTTGCTCTCGGCCAGGAAGAACAGCCCTCTGCCTTGCGCTTTTTAGCGCATGGCCGATTGCGCGCCCCCGGCCTATGCTCCTTAGCGCATGGCTTATTGTGCAATCACTTGGCCAGTGCTTTGCGCTGCGCTGGATTGCGCTGGCGCAAGCTAGCCATGCGCAAGCCAGCCATGCGCAAAGTAACCCCTGCGCAATCCTCCTGTGCGCAATCCATCTGCTGCGCCATCCACTCCTACGCAGTTGGTACCCTGCGCAGCTCACTCCTGCGCAGTTGGTACCCTGCGCAGCTCACCCTGCGCAGTTGGCCTCCTGGCGCACTTGACTCCTGCGCAATCCAACTCCCTGACCCCTTGCGCAAACCATTGGCTCTTGGAGATTTGGTTTATTTTTTTTAAGCCTGGCTCTTCTATAGTCCTATATATATTGATATTGTATTAGATATTTTACGCCTTTTGTCATGAACTTGATTTTACTTAATATGTTTGGAATGTCTATTGTACATGGCATGGTATGACAAGGACCTAGCATAACGCGACAGTGACCCGTATTGGTGCACTCCTGACATGACCAACCTGACTTGATAGTGGCCCGTCGTGGCGCACTCCTAACAAGCACCCTGACATGATTTATCTTGATAACTTGATAGTGGCCCGTCGTGGCGCACTCCTAACAAGCACCCTGACATGATTTATCTTGATAACTTGATAGTGGCCCGTGGCGGCACACTCCTGACTTGACTTGACTTGATAACTTGACTTGACTTGATAACTTGACTTGACTTGCCTTGACACCGTGGGTGTTCCTGCTTGCTTGCTTGTACAATCCACTTGTCTTGTCTTGCATCATGTCTAGGACGTGACTCCCTGGGTACCACGGCCAGGGACTCGCGCTAAATTGGATTAGGCTAATGATTAGATCAAACTAGAACATGGAGAATTCCCAGTCACAGGCAATCTCGTTATCTGGGTGCCTTAATGGACTTGTAGCTTGCCGACGAGTAGAGCACATTTCTAGCACACTGTCATGTGTTGCACCCTCTAAGTCACCTAAGGGTACATTTGTCTCCCGGGCAATGTACCCACCTATAACTCTCAACCCGCGGAAGGATAACTGGATAGTCTGTAGGGCTTGGGACTGGGAGTTTCTCACTTGCATCTTGTTAGTAATTAGGCTTGTGATAACCCTAGTTAGTTAAAGTAGTAAGCCGTAGTACTTGCTTGGCCGATTGTGAATGGATGGTGTCCAGCCTTGTCTAAGTCTTGTCTAGCTCCAGTACCTGCTATCTCCTGAGCATGTTTGTTTTACTTATCTTAACGATAAATGGGTAGAGACAGTGAGCTATTCAGGCGAAGGGGTACAATCCAGATCCTTGTTTGGTTTAAGGATTGTAACCTGGCTCCGGGAATGGTTCCACGTCCCTAGTCGTTTATCGCCCTGTGTACCTTACTACTTGTACTTTCTTTTATTCTTTATGTTCTGATATGCTGGCTTTTGTTCTTATTTGTGGCCTCCTTTGTGGCACTTGCTCTTTCTGGGGTTTGACCCAGCTGGTTTTGTGTGGCCAGATTTTGGAGCAGCTCCCGAGGATCTACCGAGCTTCCAGCCCAATGGTGACAACTAGACGGAACCCGGGCCAAGAGTGGGTTTTCCTTTTTGTTTCACCCACTTATATGTAAATTTATTCTTTTGAGGCGTTTAGCCGACGAGCACCTGTTAGCTCGATGCACATTTACTTACTGTCTGCCTACGGACTGTAAACATGATTAACAAATCCTAGGGTTGATCATGTATGACTGAACTCTTGCTAGTCCTATCATTTTGTACGACTAGCTTCATGATCATCTAATATGTAATATTTGGGACGCCTTATATATATATATTTGATGCTCTAACATCTTGTAACTCTGTTAATTGCTTGAGATTGAGACAATAGGCTTGACCTTAAAAGACTGCTGGCTTGTAGTAAACCCTCATATCTAGACAGCCGTGACCGTATAGTTGAGATGTATTCTATTTCAATATACGTAGCTGGCTATGTCTGCCCCCGCTCTCCAGTATTCTGGTTCTGGGGTGTGACATGGTTTAAGTGGTAGCCCATGTTGGTCTTGGCATTCAAGAAATGTGAGGGTTTACCGAATAGATGTCTCAATCAATATTCGTCCTTGATCTCTGCTCGTATCTTAAAACCCCTGAGAATCTCGACCTGATCACATTGCTTGTATCATTGATCTGTCCTGGTCCTTTCCTTATTGTTCCCTATGTCGTCTTCTTCAGCGGCATTACTCCCGGACCTGCCAACCAGCCAGAGGAAGCTCGACAAGCACCCCAGCGCCAGGAAGATCAAGCTCAGCACTCTGGAGTAGCCTCCCGAGTTATGCTTTCCGAAGGCTCAGAACCTCCAGTTCAGGCAGCTCCGCCCGTTCAACCAGCTAGACAGGATGAGGGACCTTTGGTAGGGCTTATCAGAGAACTGCTTGCATCCCAAGATCGTCGAGGCGACGTCTTGCACCAGGAAGTTCATGATGCACTAAACCGAGGAGGTCCCCAAGGGAATCAGGCGGCCAACAGTTTCAAGCGCTTGAACCCTTCCTTCTTTGACGGCAGTAAAGATGCGATTGCTGCGGACGCTTGGCTTCAGGATACTGAGGTGGTTCTAGAAGCAGCTAGTACACCTGAGAATGAGAAGGTGGCGGTGGTATGCCTGCAGCTGTTAGACTTGGCTCGCGATTGGTGGGCAGCTCAGGCCATGGGATTAGCAGCACCAGTCACTTGGGCGACGTTCAGAGAGAAGTTCCAAACAAAGTACTTCGATGCGATGGCACGGTACGACCTACAGACCAGATTCACCAACTTGAAGCAAGGAGGCAGGACGGTCGATGGCTATGCGACCGAGTTTTCTAGACTGAGTAGGTTCGCCCCCACCTTGGTGGCAACCGAGTTCGATAGGGCTCAGCGGTTCCAGCAAGGGCTGCACTGAGAGATATTATTAGCTGTGGAGCAGTTCGAGCACCAGACGTTCGATGCAGTGTTGAAGACAGCAAGGAGGCATGAGTAGACCTCCCGGAGAATTATGGACAGGACCGGAGACAGGAAGCGGTCCCATAACCAGATGTACCAATCTTCAGCTCCAGCCCTGGCAGCTAGGGGTATAACCATTGGAACTCCGAGGCGGGCGGCCTCAGTGACGTCGGTTCAGCATTCGACCCCGACGTACCCGTAGCAGCAGAAGCAGAAGCAGTCTTCCGCGGTGGGATGTTCTCATTGCGGGAAGCCGGGCCATGTAGTGGCAGAGTATCGTAGGGTACAGGGATTGTGCCTGGCTTGTGGAGGAGCAGACCACCAGATAGGGACCTGCCCGAATAGTGGAGGTCCATCCTCATCCAACCTTTCTAGTTCTTCGGTGAGAGGACCAGCCCCAGCTCCAGTTCAGCAGCAGCAGCTGTACCCGAGGCTATTGTTGCCTCAGGCCCAGGCCTTTCAACAGCAGAACCAGCAGCAGTTCACCCAGGCTCCAGCACAGAACCGACAGAGGGGTTTCCAGCAGAGAGGACCCGCAGCTAGAGGTCAGGCTATGATGATGACCATGGAAGAAGAAGTTGCACCAGGTAAGGTAGTGGCAGGTAATATTTTCGTCAACACCTTTCCAGCATCTGTATTATTTGATTCTGGTGCATCGCATTCATTCATGTCTGCACGATTCGCGACACGGATAGGATTGGAGCCCGAGTCATTATCAGTGAGGCTCAATATACTTACTGGTAATGGTCTTGTAGGAGTAGATCGAGTATTTTTCTCGTGTCAGATCGTAGTTAGCGGTAGAGAGTTCCCCGCTAGGCTCATAGAGTTCCCTATGGCAGACTATGATGTAGTCCTAGGCATGGATTGGTTGAGGAACTATTATGCTAGGATAGACTGCCATGCTGGCAGAGTTGTCTTTAGTATTCCCGGAGAGCCAGAGTTTTTATTTTCCAGAGGCACCGTAGAGCCATCTCCTCCAGTATTGCGGATGGCAGTAGCAGCAGTGCAGTTGCCCCGGATAGTTGAAGAGTTTCCAGATGTCTTCCCAGAGGAACTTCCAGGGATGCCACCAGAGCGGGAGATCGAGTTCACCATTGACTTGATTCCCGGGACAGGACCAGTATCAGAACGAGTCTACAGAATGGCGCCTTCAGAGTTGGAGATTTTGTACAAGATGATTGAAGAACTTAGAACCAAGGGATTCATTCGTGCTAGTGGATCGCCTTTGGGAGCCCCGATGCTTCTTGTGAAAAAGAAGGATGGTACGTCCAGGCTATGTGTTGATTATCGTACCTTAAACTCAGTGACAATCAAGAACAGATACCCTCTCCCGAGGATAGATGACTTGTTTGATCAACTCAAGGGGGCTTCAATTTTCTCGAAGATAGACTTGAGGTCAGGATACCACCAGATCAGAGTCAGAGAGCAGGACATCCCGAAGACGGCGTTCAGATCTAGGTACGGGCATTGGGAGTTTCTAGTTATGCCCTTTGGAGCGACCAATACGCCGGCAGTGTTCATGGACCTCATGAACCGTATCTTCATGCCTTACTTGGATCATTTTGTGATAGTGTTCCTTGATGAAATCCTGGTCTACAGCAAGAGTGAAGCAGAGCACGAGCAGCATCTCAAAATTGTCCTCCAGATTCTCAGAGAGCACCAGTTGTACGCCAAGTTCAGTAAATGCGAGTTCTGGCTCGATCGCATTTCTTACTTGGGTCACATCATTACCAGAGGAGGAGTGGAAGTGAATCCCCAGAAGATTGTGGCTATCGAGGCATGGCCAGTACCTAGCTCAGTGGCAGAGGTTCGCAGCTTCCTTGGATTGGCCGGCTACTACCGACGGTTCGTCTCTGATTTTGCAAGGATTTCAGCGCCGATGACCCAGTTGACCCGCAAGGATGTGCCGTTCGTTTGGACAGTAGAATGTCAGGAATCATTTGAGAAGTTGAAGCGAGGTTTGATAACGGCTCCCATTCTCACCCTTCCAGATGGGACCGGAGGATTCACAGTTTATTGCGACGCTTCAGGCAGAGGATTGGGATGTGTTTTGATGCAGCATGGGAAGGTAATTGCTTATGCATCATGTCAACTCCGTGATCATGAGAAGAATTACCTGACCTACGACTTGGAGCTAGCAGCAGTAGTGTTTGCACTTAAGTTGTGGAGGCACTACTTGTACGGAGACAGAGTGGAGATATTCACTGATCACAAGAGCCTGAAGTATGTTTTCACCCAGAAGGATCTTAATATGCGGCAGAGAAGATGGCTCGAGCTACTGGTGGACTACGATGTGGATTTGCAGTATCATCCAGGGAAGGCCAACGTTGTAGCAGATGCCTTGAGCCGGAGAGCCAGAGTTTATTTCCTGACGGCGCAACCAGAGCTATTGGCGGATGTTCAGAAGATGGGAATTGAAGTGGTTCTTCCTTCCAATGTGGCCTTGATGGCCAGCCTACAGATTCAGTCCACCATAGTTGAGAGGATCCGGACAGCACAGTTAACAGATTCCAAGATTCAGCGGCTCAGAGCAGGGTGCGAGGCAGAGAGAAGGCCAGAGTTATGTATTCATGAGGATGGTACACTTCGACACGGCACGCGTCTTTGTGTACCCAGTGGAGATATCAGACAGGAAGTCATGGCAGAGGCTCACAGTTTGCAGTATTCCATCCACCGAGGCAGCACGAAGATGTACAGAGATATTCGTCAACACTTTTGGTGGAATGGTATGAAGAGAGAGATAGCCCGGTATGTCTCTCGATGTTTGGTTTGCCAACAAGTCAAGGCTGAACATCAGAGGCCAGCTGGACTTCTTCAACCTTTACCGATCCCAGAATGGAAATGGGAACACATAACCATGGATTTCGTGACTGGGCTACCCAAATCTCCGGCCAGCAGAGATGCTATTTGGGTCATTGTGGACAGGCTTACCAAGGTGGCACACTTTCTTCCGTTTAGAGTTGGACAGTCGACGGCGCAGCTAGCAGAGATGTATCTCAGGCAGATCGTCCGACTTCACGGAGTGCCAGTCAGCATAGTATCAGACAGGGATACGAGATTCACATCGCACTTCTGGCGCAGTCTTCAGCAAAGTTTGGGGACTCGTCTCAAGTTCAGCTCAGCGTATCATCCGCAGACATATGGGCAGTCAGAGCGTACTATACAAACTCTTGAAGATATGTTGCGGTCGTATACCCTTGACTTCGGTGGTTCGTGGAAGGATCACCTGCACCTGGTGGAATTCTCGTACAATAATAGTTTCCAGGCCAGTATCCAGATGGCACCCTTCGAGGCTCTGTATGGTAGGAAGTGCAGATCTCCGTTAGCATGGGACGATGTCGTAGAGAGGCAGATGCTTGGTCCAGAACTGATTTCTCAGACGGTTGAAGTGGTCAGGAGAGTCAGAGATCACCTCCGAGTTGCTCAGGATCGCCAGCGCCATTGGGCCGATGCTCATCGGCGTCCCTTAGAATTTGCTGTCGGCAACCATGTATTCCTTAGGATCTCGCCTACCCGTGGCGTCATTCGTTTTGGCGTACGGGGAAGACTTAGTCCTAGGTATATAGGGCCGTTCGATATTCTAGAGCGAGTAGGCGATGTGTCCTATCGTCTCGCTCTTCCACCGTCGCTAAGTGAGGTACATGATGTATTCCATATATCCTAATTAAGACGATACATCCCGGACCCGAGCCATATCCTAGATCATTCGGAATTGGTTGTTGGTACCAACCTTTCGTATGAGGAGAGGCCCGTGTCTATTTTGGACCGGAGGGAAAAGACGCTCAAGAACAAGACTATTAACTTAGTTCGTGTTGCTTGGGGTCATCACTCTCTAGGTGAGTCAACGTGGGAGCGTGAGGACGACATCCGATCGCAATACCCCTACCTGTTTGACTCGTGAGGTATAATATCTTTCTTATGCCTTACGCTTTCCCTTCCTTGCTTGCATTGTATGATTGTATGATTGAACTGCTTAGTGTAGCTTGCCTGTGCTTAGTATAGCTTGTCGTGGCAATCTCTAGCTCCTTGATTAAATTCTGAGGACGGAATTCTTTGAAGGTGGGTAGAGTTGTCACCCCCATTTCCTGTATTTCGTATTTGTACTCGTAATTTGATTTTGGCACGTATTTTAATTTTTTCGACTTGCGGATTTTGGTTTCTCGTAAATGGGTTTTGGACCATGGCTTGGTTTTATTTTTTGGAAGTTGGTTTGGTTTGGTTCATCATGATTGGTACACTTTAACCTACACTCTACCATCAACATAACACACCCACCCTCATTATATTTCCACCAAACTTTCTCTCTCCTCTTTACTCTCCATTAATTTTCTTCTTCTTCCTTCTTCCACAACTCCCCAACCCATTAGGCAAGTGCACCTTGCCATCAAATGAACACCACTTTTTAATTGTCCATTAACTAGATTAGGCCATGGAGAATAACTTTAGAACTTGACATTTTGTGATTTGGAGCTTTAATTCTTCTAGATCTAGGTTTTAACCATTTTCAAAAATCCTTGGTTTTGATCTATTAAACTTTGATTTTTGCTTGTTTTGATGCTTCCATGTGGAAGAGAATTTGATTTTACTCAAGTTAGAACTTTGAAAATCTAGATTTGGTTTTGATTTGACAAAGTTATGAAGAATTGAAGTTCTTGGTGTTCTTGGACTTGCTCTCGGCCAGGAAGAACAGCCCTCTGCCTTGCACTTTTTAGCGCATGGCCGATTGCGCACCCCCGACCTGTGCTCCTTAGCGCATGGCCGATTGTGCAATCACTTGGCCAGTGCTTTGCGCTGCGCTGGATTGCGCTGGCGCAAGCTAGCCATGCGCAAGCCAGCCATGCGCAAAGTAACCCCTGCGCAATCCTCCTGTGCGCAATCCATCTGCTGCGCCATCCACTCCTACGCAGTTGGTACCCTGCGCAGCTCACTCCTGCGCAGTTGGTACCCTGCGCAGCTCACCCTACGCAGTTGGCCTCCTAGCGCACTTGACTCCTGCGCAATCCAACCCCCTGACCCCTTGCGCAAACCATTGGCTCTTGGAGATTTGGTTTTTTTTTTTAAGCCTGGCTCTTCTATAGTCCTATATATATTGATATTGTATTAGATATTTTACGCCCATTTTATATCCTTACACCTTTTGTCATGAACTTGATTTTACTTAATATGTTTGGAATATCTATTGTACATGGCATTGTATGACAAGGACCTAGCATAACGCGACAGTGACCCGTATTGGTGCACTCCTGACATGACCAACCTGACTTGATAGTGGCCCGTCGTGGCGCACTCCTAACAAGCACCCTGACATGATTTATCTTGATAACTTGATAGTGGCCCGTCGTGGCGCACTCCTAACAAGCACCCTGACATGATTTATCTTGATAACTTGATAGTGGCCCGTGGCGGCGCACTCCTGACTTGACTTGACTTGACTTGATAACTTGACTTGACTTGCCTTGACACCGTGGGTGTTCCTGCTTGCTTGCTTGTACAATCCACTTGTCTTGTCTTGCATCATGTCTAGGACGTGACTCCCTGGGTACCACGGCCAGGGACTCGCGCTAAATTGGATTAGGCTAATGATTAGATCAAACTAGAACATGGAGAATTCCCAGTCACAGGCAATCTCGTTATCTGGGCGCCTTAATGGACTTGTAGCTTGCCGACGAGTAGAGCACATTTCCAGCACACTGTCATGTGTTGCACCCTCTAAGTCACCTAAGGGTACATTTGTCTCCCGGGCAATGTATCCACCTATAACTCTTAACCCGCGGAAGGATAACTGGATAGTCTGCAGGGCTTGGGACTGGGAGTTTCTCACTTGCATCTTGTTAGTAATTAGGCTTGTGATAACCCTAGTTAGTTAAAGTAGTAAGCCATAGTACTTGCTTGGCCGATTGTGAATGGATGGTGTCCAGCCTTGTCTAAGTCTTGTCTAGCTCCAGTACCTGCTATCTCCTGAGCATGTTTGTTTTACTTATCTTAACGATAAATGGGTAGAGACAGTGAGCTATTCAGGCAAAGGGGTACAATCCCGGTCCTTGTTTGGTTTAAGGATTGTAACCTGGCTCCCGGAATGGTTCCACGTCCCTAGTCCTTTATCGCCCTGTGTACCTTACTACTTGTACTTTCTTTTATTCTTTATGTTCTGATATGCTGGCTTTTGTTCTTATTTGTGGCCTCTTTTGTGGCATTTGCTCTTTCTGGGGTTTGACCCAGCTGGTTTTGTGTGGCCAGATTTCGGAGCAGCTCCCGAGGATCTACCGAGCTTCCAGCCCAATGGTGACAACTAGACGGAACCCGGGCCAAGAGTAGGTTTTCCTTTTTGTTTCACCCACTTATATGTAAATTTATTCTTTTGAGGCGTTTAGCCGACGAGCACCTGTTAGCTCGATGCACATTTACTTACTGTCTGCCTACGGGCTGTAAACATGATTAACAAATCCTAGGGTTGATCATGTATGACTGAACTCTTGCTAGTCCTATCATTTTGTACGACTAGCTTCATGATCATCCAATATGTAATATTTGGGATGCCTTATATATATATATTTCATGCTCTAACATCTTGTAACTCTGTTAATTGCTTGAGATTGAGACAATAGGCTTGACCTTAAGAGACTGCTGGCTTGTAGTAAACCCTCATATCTAGACAACCGTGACCGTATAGTTGAGATGTATTCTATTTCAATATACGTAGCTGGCTATGTCTGCCCCCGCTCTCCAGTATTTTGGTTCTGGGGCGTGACAGATATTAGACCATGTTATGATCCGATTTTACTTATTATTTTTGAGCAGTTATATTCAATTTATATGGCATGATATTATGTATCTTGTTACGTCCCTCTAAGGACCTGGTTATCTCTCCAGGTGTGTGCTATTGTCTTTCGCATGTGTTCTAGCCATGGCCGTGATCATCTTTATTTTTTCGAGGATGATTGCAATTGGATCGTCTTCACTTCTCTCGCCAAACTCATTTCATTTTCCACGTATTTATTCCCTTACTTGTTGTCAGTGGATCTGTCTCCGCCCAACATATTGTACAAAAATAATGTAAAATTGATTTATGACATATATTTTATTTTTTTTATTTTTTGGATGATATTAGATTACTCGTAGTTTACTGCATTTTACAGCTTATACGTACATACGAGATTTCCATATATTGGAGTATGCTTCGTATGTATGCAGCTAGCATGTCTACGTACTTAGCCCTAAGTATTTTGGGACTGGGGCATTACATATTTTTGTGGTGGCCCATATAGGTCAAGATAAATTGTTTGGTTACTTTACCGTACCAAGCAAGCCTGCGTATAGGAATAGAGTTTAGGATCTCATCCACGTACTTGACCTCCTACCCAAATTCTATTTTTGAACTCTCACTTGACTCATTGATAGCATCCTGCTTGATCCCTTCTATCGCAAATCTTATCTTTCCTTTGTGCTTGATAGGGGTTAGAAGAATGACTTGTAGGCCTCATTGGTTCAATTACTCCATTAGTCTAATTCTTATAAGTTGGGTAGAATGCGCCATGATCTAGTAATCCCTTCATCCTTATGACCCATGGTAGAGGATAATACTTGGATTACCTAGATTAAAAATCATTATAGGACCATACCACATTTCATCGACCAAAGCCTTAGACAAGAAGACTGTATAATCACAAATATTGGATGAATTTAGATTAATAAAGAACTTGAACTATTTACCTTTTTCTTTCATCATTATCTCGTGTACTCATATTTTACCATCTTGACCAATACTACTAGTATAGCCTAGTTTCGCAAGCTTACTCTTTTATCAAGCTTGTTTCAAGACATATGTTATCTGGGCATGTCCACTAACATATTATCTAATCAGAACCGGTACATGATGGTCTGATCAACCTAGTGCACTTAGTTCGCTCTTCGTATGATTACTTTACTTGGATTGAGATATAGTTAAACTTGTCCTTTAGGGTCTCATCCGCAACAGTCTTGACAAACATCCTCTTTGAATATTCAATCACCCTTGAAACCAATATTTGCAATTTGCAAATCGAGATCCATATTTACGAAAGTTGTTTCAAATATACACAGTAATAAATTCGTGAAAACAAAATCGAAAAATATGAACTTTCGATTCTAAGAGGCATTTCGTCGAACACGTGTTCCAATACACCGACACGTGTCCGATACACCTATCAAATGGATACAAAATCCTACAAAACTACATGTACAGGTCTGGGGTACCTAGATGGATGCATCTACGAAGAAAAATTAGAATTTACAGGTTTTTAGAGGGGTTTACCTATTGAGAGTCAATATCTCAATGAAACGGGCCTCCAAACGTGTCGATACTGATTTCCTCCTGTCCAACGCCTTCGTTCACTTGCTAGCAAGTCTCCAACAGGTTCATCTCCTCCTAATAATCGCAACGCACTTTGTTTAGATGGATTTGGATGAGAAATGAGAAAGTTGGACTTTGGAGGAGAAGGGAGTTTATAGGGTTTGCGAAACTTGATGGCTACAAAGTTTTACATGTAAAGAGGGGGGCTTCTATTTGGAAGGCCAGGTGGTTTGCTAGGGTTAGGTTAGAGTTTAGGATGGGCCATCATGCAATTAAAATCCATACAAAGCCCATTAGAAAAAAGGCCAAAAAGCCACATGCTAAAATAGCCTAAAAATAATTTAATTTGTTTCCTAAAAGGACTAATGCTCTAAATTGAAATCTAATTAGCTAAATAGGATTCTAATCACATGGTTAGTCTTCTAATCAAGGTTATCTATGGTTAAACCATTTGCTACTACCAAAAACACTAATCAAGGACTAAACACCAATCAATTTAGTAATAAAATAATAAAAAATTTAAAATTATCACACAATTACTAAATATCCCAATTTAGAAAAGTGGTGGTGACATCGTTGGCTTATATTTAGGTTGGAATGGAACTTCCTTCCATTCATCATGATAGGGTTGTTTGATCCCTAATTTATGCAAACCCACTTTTTGCTTTAAAGCTTCGAACTGATTTCGTAGAAGCTTGATTGGTCCCAGAGGGTCTTTCGGTGTTTAAGGAGCAGTAGACTGGTTCGATGGATTGGAAGGCAGAATAGCATGATAAGTACAACCCCAGCACCAGAATGACTTAGGGTAGCCTGAGATAGTATAGCAGCATTGAGAGGGGATTGTTCCCCTAGATCGGTGTTGATAGGTGCAGAGACTGCTGTATTTTCTTGGGGCAAAATTGGATTTGCAACAGGCGGAACAACATATTGTGCCATAATCACGGCATGCATCCCTGTAACCATGTCAGCCATGTCTTTCAGGCTTTCCTCTAAAGTGACAATCTGTTGCTCCTGACTGGCCGAGCCAGAAGTATCTTGCTCATCATTAGTAACGTAGGCAGACACTTCTCTGGCCGCTAAAGAAGAACTGGTGGATAATATAGTCCGATCAGAGTCTTCACTATCGACGTCGAAGTTAGGTAGAGTACTAGCCCCAATATTAGGTGCGGGAAGATTCCATTGGCTGAGGAATTCTTAGTTTATTGCTCATGTGTTCTGGTACACACCCTCACCGGAGTCACGGATTCGATCAAGATATTGTTGACTAGGATTGTAGGATGCGTTACGTCTTGGATATTTTCTACCCCTAGTACTATGATACGTCATGTTGACTAAAACAAATAGCAATTAATCTTTATCCACCATGATTAGTTCAGGAGTCAGAGTGTAATTCAAGCGATCAAATACAAATCGTTTAGCTGACTAACAACAGCATTTGATTACTATCTCATGTTCATGATTACAGTGATATTCCTGGTGTGGAATTATAGGTGTATGAGATGATCCTGCAATCTTTTGCTTTCGTACAAGAATTTTACATAGATCAGTCACATTGACAGAAGAAAAAAATAAAAGTACATGTTCCCTGATTTTGTTAGAAATATGGTTCTTGAGATTATGTGTCCCCTGAGTATATAGGGAAGTGCTGAGTTTATTGGCATAAGTGAGAGGATTCTTAATTTTAGAAGCCTTTACTGTGAGCAATTTGGTAGTTGGTGCAGACCGTGCTTGGTGCGCCTTATGATTTGATGGAATAGGTTCTGTTCTGTACTTGTAAAGATAAGTGCGCATGTCAGTGTTATGTGCCACTTGCTTTTTAGTTTGAGACACCATCAATTTTCCATGCTTTGATCTTGATATGCACAGGATAGGGAGATTCTTATTTTGGCCTGACTAGTGGTGGCCAATTTAATATAGAATGGAAAAGATGTCCTGTTGCTCTGCGCAAACTGTTCCAGGATGTTTGGTGCGGCACAGATGGGAAGCAGGAAGTAAACTTTGAGCAGAGTCTATTTTCTTGGCATTGATTTGATTGTCTCTGCTAAAAGAAATAGTATTTCTACTCAGAAGTGTTTTGGCATCAATTGGCATGGAGGCACAATCAAATGAGTTTTCTACTAAGTCCAGGACTGGGGAAGAATAAGGAGAGGCCATAGGGCACTTTTTCTTGTTCTGCATAGAGGTAGTGATGGGTATACTCTCCACCAAGTTTGGAATTGGGGAGAGTGAGGAATAGCCATGTGGCACTTTTTTTTGTCCTGTACAGAGGTAATGATTAGCGCACCTTCCACCAAGTTTAGAATTAGAGAAGAATAGGGTGTGGCCACAGAGCACTTTCCTTTGTTCTGTACAAGAATAGTGATTGGCATGCGCATAAACTTTGGAGTCCAGATGGTGCGAGTCTTTCTGTCTTTGGAGACATCGACAAATGTGCGCTTGGCACCCAAGTGCCAATCGTTGCTTCGTAGGCTGTTTGGTCGACTTCAACGACCAAATTCTTCTACATTGTAAAACCCCTAAATTTCTACTTCAATTCTTTTTTTATATAAATTGAGTATTAAAATTTTTACTTGGTATTTGTACGTCGCGTATGTTAGGTGTAGGCCTTAAAAATGAAAGTCATGCTGAGTTGATCAGAACAAGTTCAAAAGTCACGCTGAGTTGATCAGGACAATATTTAAAAGTCACGCTGGAAAACAGCTCATCATTTGTTAGAGTGTAATTATGACTGACAGCACGACAGTCGAAGAGTGTCTTCTCGTATGCCACGTATGCACAGAACTCGAGAGATCACAGTCGACTATTGCGTGACTTTCGAAATCTTCTTCAGCAAGACTCAGCCTTCACCAAGTTGGCGTACCAAAAGAGCTTCTTGTCATTTAATGCAACTGACAAAAGCAATCACTGTCAGAGATTTTGTGTCAGTCGAAGCACGTCGAATCAAGACAGCTGGCAGTCCTGCCTCAATCGAGCATGGATCATGTTCTTTCCCAAAGTCCGCGTATATTTTGAGCTTTCTGTCTCAAGTTTGTGTGGATTCTGAAGTTTCTTGCTCCACATCTGCGTGGATTTTGAAGCTTTCTGCCCCAAGTCTGCGTGGATTGTGAAGCTTTTTGCCCCAAGCCTGCGTGGATTCTGAAGCTTCTTGCCCCAAGTTTGCGTGGATTTTGAAGCTTTCTGCCCCGAGTCTGCTTGGATTTTGTCTTCAACAAGTCTGCGTGGATTTTATCAAATTGGAGTACGTGGCAGCCATGCCACTGATCTCTCGCCTGCGTGTCCTGTAACTTGCACACGACTCATACATGATTGCCATGTGTCCAACAGTTACAGGCTACGTCCAGTAACTGCTCACAACCTTGCGTATGTTAAATCCTGCGTGATTTTCAACTAGGCACAGGCTGTGAAGACAGTTATCCTTTCAGTTATTTTTGACTCTATAAATAGAGTTCTTTTTCTCATTCATTGTACAGACACATAGTTATCTAAATTACTGTCAAAATTTTGAGAGCTTTTCTTCTTCGCATAGTCCAAGGGATAAAGCGATCGTCTTCTAGATCGGATTTCCACAGTTGTAATTTTCCCAGATACACAATAAATAAAGTGAATTTATTTATGGAAAACATTAGGGTTATATACTAAAAGCATCACTTTTGTAGTAACCTTATTTCCTTAAATTTTGAATGAGAATCATATGGGAAAATGTTTGCATATTGTATTTGTTGCAAGTGTTAATGCAAATGTCTGATATTCTATATTGTAGATAATATGGTGTGTGGTGTCACACAGAAGATCATATTATCAGTTCCCTATGGAGTATATAAATAGATCACAACCTAGATGGACTTAGACAATCTATTGGAAAGGTTGTAGTATAATCTGGTATTATTCTATCTTGACTATAGGTTTACACTAGTACACTTTGTATGTATTGAACAGGACCACTTGAGGTTGTTCTCTTTGTACTGACTACATAAGAGAACAAACACCTCTGTTATTATGGATGCTTGTGCTCTTAATCCAGATATAATAACGGATATGTATATGAAGTGTGCATTATTTTGACTCATAAAAGAATGAGATTCATTATGGATCAACAACCTCTACGAATTGGGTAATAACATTGTTTGTATGATGGGCTGTTGATTATAAATGGAATCCATGTCCCGATACATCGGGTTGATGATGTCCCCTTAAGGAGCTCATAAGGATTGTCATGTAAACCCGGCAGGTGGATTATATCCGACATGACAAATAAAGTTGAGCGGTACTACTTAAGGATAAAAGATGTCGATTCAATATATTTGTCAGTAACTTAATTTGATCAACGGACGTACGATATCTTAACATGGGGAGCCAAATGAGCATATAATAAAAGGAGCCCACAAACATAATTTGGGATTAGGGAGGTAGTGCAACAATAGCTAATTAGTAGATCGAGCTATTATTAATGGGCCTGGATTGTGTGTTCGGGCTGAACATGGGATATCCAGATCCATTTGGAGGCCTAACCCTAATTTCTTCTCATGGTCCCTACCGTAGCCTATATATATCCTCTATTCTCTGGCCGCCAGATTACTGATCAAAAATCTGAAACTTTCTCTAAATTCGTGATTCACGTAAGGAGAGAAAGAGAGGGTTGCCAAGGAGAAGAAAAGGTTGAAAGATTGTCGCCCACACGACGTCCAACTCAAGGAAAGAATACGTGCAGAAGATCTTAGGGTCGTCCGCTCGAGATTGCCAGGAATTTCTTGTCTCCTTTCCGCCGCAGATATAATTGTTAGTCCTAGTTTCCGCCTATGAAGGGTTAGAACACGTATTAGATCTGTTTCACTTTCTATCGATCAATACGCACACCAAAGGAAGGGTCCTGGGAATCCTCAGTTCCATCAATTGGTATCAGAGCCACTTTGGATCTACGTATTGATTGATACGTCCATGTTGTCCAATAAAACCTGTGCTGTGTAATAGTCGGTAGATGTAGATCTGTTCTAACTCCGTTTTGCAGGCATCTTAGATCCAACTATTATGGTCCAATGCATGTTTTTGATTGTGTTGTTTAAATGACGGACATGTCGTGGATGTTGTTGTTGCTGTGGATGTAATTAAAATCACGAGGGTTGATCGTATTTATTATTTTAATTTTTCAATCTAGATTATGTGTGAACTCCTTCGGGAGGCATAGGATTGATGTAATTTTAATTATTTTTGATCAATCGTGATGGCGGTGGTGGCTGTTTCTGAGCCAGACGAGATGTTCGTTTTAAGCAGTCCAGAGGCAGACATATAATTTTCGATGAAGGAATCGACAGCCAAAACCTATAAAAAAAAACCAAGCCCATATTAATACGATTATGCATATTTTTTTTGCTGGTTTTATGCCTACATAAAAAAAATAAAGCCTAAAAAAACTAAGGTCGAACCCCGAATAGATCTGCGCAGCGCCAGATTTTGGATTCGGATAGTTGAGGATGGAGCAGCAGAGATAACCATAATAGTTGGATATTTTTCTTATTTTTGTTATTTTACTTTTTCTGATTATGCATGTTTATTATTGTGTGGTTTTTTTTTGAAAAAACAAGCCTACTTTAATAATGGACAACATGGACATAATATCAACTAGTAGAAAAACCCTCATTGTTAAATAACTAAGTGGGAGAGGATACTTATTTAGTATAAATCCTATGGTCTCCATTACTGGTTTGTAGATGATGTAATTACACTTGCTTGTTGGCTTTAGTGCTTTCCTCTATATCGGATGAGTATAATTTTGAATCACCAGTACAAACTTCCTTAGGGATAATTGTAGAAAGTTACCTAGTATGTGTTCACTTCTCCATCTAAAGGAACTCATTACAAGGTAATGGACTTAGTATTAAGTAATGGTATACACTTAGATACAAGTAATGGTATCCTTCCCATCGGAGTCACTGCTATTATTTGTATGACCAGAGTAAGACCAGCATATTAATTTTATTTGTCATAAAGTTATGTTGACATGATAGTAAAATTAATAAGAAAAACCTACTTGAATAAAGTTGAATTTGTATACGTCCACACTATCGTGGCTTGCTAAATTCATGGTGTTCAAGGTGTTGGTGAATTTCTTATTATTATTTTGAGGGAACCAATATTTAGTTAATTCAAAAAGTTTTTTTGCCCTACATAATTTTATTTATGTGATTCTCAGGATTTCAAAAAATGGGTTCTTTCAGTCCACTTATGGTGATTCTTAAAGAAAACAAACTTACTGGACCTAATTATATTGACTGGAAACGTAATTTGGACATTGTTCTGACTGTTGAGGAGTACAAATATGTACTTGTTGAGGAATGCCCACCTAAGCCTGCTGCTAACTCTGATGAAGAGGTCAAAGGGGCTTATAAGAAGTAGAAAAAGGCAGATGAGATGGCGCGGTGTTACATTCTGGCATCTATGTCAAATATACTGCAACATCTGCATCAGGCCATGGCCACTGCTTATGACATGATGTATAACCTCAAGAAACACTTCGGACATCAGAGTAGAGCAGCTAGGCAGTTTGCTATGAAATGTTTGATGAATACAAAAATGGCTGAGGGTACACCAGTAAGGTATCATGTTCTCAAGATGATGGGTCATCTGAATGAGATGGAGATGCTTGGAGCTGAAATCGATGGGAAATCCCAGGTCGATATCATTCTTGGGACTCTGCCTAAAAGTTTTGACAATTTCTGTCTTAATTACAACATGAACAAAAGGTTGTATAGTTTGGCAGAACTTGCAAAAGAGCTACAGGATGCTGAATCTCTCTTTAGGCAGAGTGGTTATTTTTTGTTTCTGAAAAGGCTTCTACTTCTAAGCCAAAAGGCGGTTAGAAGAAGACTAACATTCAGAAACAGACAAACTCAGCAAAGAAGGGCATGGAACCTCAAGGCACGGTAAAAAAGCCGAAAGGCAAATGTGTTGGCCCATTCCATGGTCACACTCGATTTTGATAATCAACACACACTGTAGTCAATACACAAAATATAGAAAATGCTGCTAATCATTTCAGGATTCATGAAATCATATTCAACGGACGATGTACCACATCAATCAAAGCGTCAACATCATTAAATCTTCTGAAGACTCAGTTCTTGTTTTTTATTCTGTATTTTATATTTTATTGAGTCTAGGAATTACTTTGTAAAATCAATTTTGGTAATACTGGCTTAGGGTTAAAACGGTCCTTTTTTCAAAAGCTTACTTTTACCATTCGTATTTTCGATTACAAATATTTCAAAAACATATTTCGAAAATAGTCTTTTCAAATGATTTTATAAATAACCAAAACATGTTTGAAAACTGTTTTTACAAAAGAATTTTAAATATCTCCTGACAGAACTCATAGCCGAGTTCGGCCCGAGTTCGGTCCGAACTCTGACCGAGTTCGGTCAGTTTGTATTCAAACTTCTGTTGCCTCCAAATCAGCGAGCAACGTCTCTTTGCGAGATATTTGCACCAGAACTCTGCCCGATTTCTGCCCGAGTTCGGTTGGTGAAAACACCTATAAATAGAGAAGAACTTTTCGTTTCAAATCATCAATTCATTCTTCATCTTCTCTTCTCTACTACTCAAGTGTTTTCAAAATGATCTAAGATTTTTAAATCTCACCTACACTTCTCTTAGCCAAAAGCCAGTACTATCAGAGTTGATTTAGAGTCTTTTGGTTACTCAAGAGTTGTAAAGAGGTCGTTCAAGTTTCAACAACTTTTCTGTTGTGGAGCTGGTCGTGCGCTCGTCACCAAGCACGGTGTTGTGAAGCTGGTCGTGCGCTTGTCACCAAGCACGGTGTTGTAAGAGATTGCAAGCTCTCAGTTAAAGCTTGTGCCATAGTGGATTAACATCGAGCAAAAGTACTCGAGACTGGATTAGTTCTCTCAGAGGGATACCAGTATACATCGCTGTGTCACTGAGTTTGAATTCTCTATCTTTATTTACTGTCTCTTACATATCTTCCATAGTTTAATTATTAATTGGGGATTATTTTTCTGCTGCACACACGCACTCTATTCACCCCCCCTCTAGAGGTGCTCAACGATCCTACAATTGGTATCAAAGCAGGTTATATTCTTATATAACATACCCTAGAGAAAATATATATGGCAGCCGTGAAATCTATATTCAATGGTGAAGGGCAATCCACAAATAGACCTCCCCTATTTGATGGAACAAATTACACGTACTGGAAAACACGAATGACTTTCTTTCTTAAATCTCTAGATTTTGATCTTTGGTCAATAGTCTTTAATGGGTATAAGAAACCACCACCTACAGTGGTTGAAGGTATTCTTATGGAAAAGCCGCATGACAAGTATACCGATACTGAAAAAGCAAAGGCTAGTCTTGATGCTCGAGCCATCAATGCACTATTCTGTGCAATTGACAAAACCGAGTTCAACAGAGTTTCAACCTGCAAGACGTCTCACGAAATTTGGAAACTCATTGAGGTAACCCATGAAGGGACTTTCCAAGTGAAATAATCCAAAATTAGTAGACTGACTCAGGAATATGAATCTTTTAAGATGAAACCCGGTGAGTCAATTACACAGATGTTTACTCGTTTCCTTGATATAACTAATCCTTTGCAATCTCTTGGTAAGGATTACAGCAATCACGAGAAGATTAGAAAAGTGCTGCGGGCTCTAACAAAGAACTGGAATCCAAAAGCCACAACAATTATTGAAGAAAACGACCTCACCACAATGTCGTTGGAAACTTTGATGGGCAAGCTCATGACCCATGAACTCGACTTGCAAGATTTTGAAGAAGCAACACCAAAGGAGAAAACTATTGCCTTCAAAGCTCATGCAAGAAAGCCGACATACAACGATTCCGATGAAGAATCCTCAAGTGGTGATGAACAAGCCCTACTTGTGAAGAACTTCAGGAAGTACCTAAAGTTTACAAGCAGAAAGAAGAAAGATGTCCAAGAAAGCAATGAAGATAAATCCATATGCTTTGGATGTAAGAAGTCAGGGCACATGAAGAAGGACTGTCCAACCACCAAGAAGAGCAGTCCATATGACAGATCAAGATCAAGCAGAAAAGCTACAACTGGTCGAAAGTATGCCAACACAAGCATCTGGCATGAAAGTGAGGCCAGTGATTCTGAAGAAGAGGATAGACCCTGCGACAATGCAAATGTCTATCTTATGGCATTTGATAAGGTATCTTCAAACCCTCTATATGATGACTTTACTTTCGATTAGTTAGAAAATGCCTTTAGCGATTTACTTGAAGAACACAAAAATGTGCTTGACAAGTATAAGCAATCTCGAAAAGAGATTAAGGCATACACAACCGAGTTAGCTAGACTGTCCAATCTTATTCAAGATATTAAAGAGACGTCTACTACCGGTAACACGGAAGAGATAGCCAAACTCAAGGTAGACTATCATGAGGCTATCCTCACTATTCAAAAGAAAGAAAGAGATTATGGTAAGATGCAAAAACTGTATGACACAGAGAAGAGGATGCACTTAGTAACAGAACAGAGACTCTCAGTTATGACTGCTAAATATGAAGAGTCTATTGCGATTTCTAAAAAGTTAGAAATCAAGTTAGGCAAACAGGAAATGCCTGTGACACAGCCTAATTTTAGTCCTAATGCAAAGCATACACCTAAGAGGACTAAAAACAAGAAAGCATAGAAGAAACACGAGTATCATCATGCTTTCACTTATAGGTTCTCCAAGAAACCAAACAAGCATGTGAACACAGTTTCAGCCACATCTGGTTCTAAACTGACTTGCACTTATTGTGGTACACACGGACACATATCACAGTATTGTTTAGCAAGAAAGCTTGTTGACAATCACACTTTAGTCTGGAGACCTAAAGCTAATCAGTATGGACCCTTCAGAAAATGGGTACCAAAGGATTCATCTACTTATTTTGTAGGTGGACCCTCAACCCTCTCATGCTAGAAGCAAATGGATCCTCGATAGCGGATGTTCGCGACACATGACTGGTGATGCATCCTTATTCGCTACGCTATCGATGAAGAAAGAAGGATACGTCTCCTTCGGAAATAACTTGAGAGGTGATATTATAGGTAATGGTACTGTTGGTATTTCTCCTTATCCAATAATAAAGGATGTTTGTCTAGTAACTGAATTAAAACATAACCTATTGAGCATAAGTCATTTGGCAGATAATGGTTATGGTATCAATTTTGTGAAAGATAAATATACCATATATGATATGTCATCTGGTGATCCCGTATATAAAGGGATTAGAGAAGACAACATTTATGTTTTCTTTTTGGAGAATACTAATAATGCAGGAAGGTGCCTAGTAGCTAATCAAGATGAAAGCTGGCTATGGCACATGAGACTAGGACATGCAAACATGGATACTATCTCACGATTAAATACAAAGAAATTGGTAAAAGGACTCCCTGAAATTTCATTCAAGAGAGATATGGTATGTGCTGAATGTGAAAAGAACAAAGCATATAGGTCTACATTTAAATCCATCAACGCTGTAAGTACTTCGAGACCTTTGCAGTTGATTCATATGGATTTATTTGGTCCTAGTAGAGTCGCTAGTCTTGGCGGTAAACTCTATGCTTTTGTTATTGTTGATGATTTCTCTCGATTTACTTGGGTTTACTTTTTATCAAACAAAAGTGATGCTATTTTTGAATTTCAGATATTTTGTAAAAAGGTACAAAACGAAAAAGGTTTCATGATTACTCGTATCCGAAGTGATCATGGTGGCGAATTCGAAAATTCTGATTTCAAAAAGTTTTGTGATGATAGTGGATATTACCACGAATCTTCTTGTCCTAGAACTCCCCAACAGAATGGTATTGTGGAGCGGAAGAACCGAACTCTAAGCGAAATGGCTAGAGTCATGCTTAATCAGCATAATCTTCCTAAATATTTTTGGGCAGAAGCTGTTAGTACAGCCTGTCATATTTTAAATAGGGTGTTAATTCGACCAATCTCGAAAAAAACACCATATGAGCTTTGGTTTGAAAGAATTCCAAACATTTCTTATTTTAAAGTTTTTGGTTATCGCTATTTCCTGAACACCAAGGATAACTTGGGAAAGTTCGACTCCAAAGCAGATGACAGGATATTTCTCGGATATGCTGCTAAGAGTAAGGGATATAGAATTTTTAATAAAAGATTTATGATTATTGAAGAGAGTATTAATGTTACCTTTGATGAGTTGAATAGTCACAGATTTAGCGACAGTGATGATGAAGATGCACCTAAAAGGACTAAGAAGAGTTCTGAGAAAGATCCTACCCAAGAGGCAAGAACTGATAAAAGTTCCGAAGATACTGGAACTGAGAAGAGCCATGTGAAAGGTATGGCCCAAAGATTTGAATCATTGAGATTCAAGCCAGATCATCCAGAAACTCTCATTATAGGTGATGTAACCAAAGGTGTAAGTACACGTTCATCCCTTAAAGATTCTGAAGTAGCAGCTAATGTAGCTTTTATTTCACAAATAGAACCTAAAAATGTTGATGAAGCTTTCTCTGATAAATTTTGGATTTCTGCCATGCAAGAGGAACTTAATCAATTTGAGAGAAACCAAGTTTGGGAACTCGTTCCTAAACCTATTGGTCAATCGATAATTGGTACCAAATGGATGTTCCGAAATAAACTAAGTGAAGATGGACAAGTTCTACGCAACAAAGCACGTCTAGTTGCACAAGGTTATAATTAAGAAGAAGGAATTGATTATGATGAGACCTATGCTCCTGTTGCTAGACTAGAAGCCATCCGCATGTTTTGCGCATTTGCATGTTTTAATGATTTCAAACTTTTTCAAATGGACGTGAAAAGCGCATTTTTAAATGGTTTTTTAAAAGAAGAGGTTTTTGTGAAACAATCCCCTGGTTTGAAGATTTTCAAAAACCTGATCACGTCTTCAAGCTTAAGAAAGCACTTTATGGACTCAAACAAGCACCTCGTGCTTGGTATGAACGTCTAAGTGCCTTCTTACTTGAAAATAGATTTTCAAAAGGCAAGATTGATACTACTTTATTTATTAAATCCCTGAATGATGATATTCTTCTAGTGCAAATCTATGTAGATGACATTATATTTGGTTCTACTAATGAACAACTCTGTCAAGATTTTGCCAAGTGTATGCAGAGTGAGTTTGAGATGAGTATGATGGGAGAGCTGAACTTCTTCCTAGGACTGCAAATCAAGCAACACTCGAACGAAACATTCATCAACCAAGCCAAGTACACGAAGGATATACTAAAAAAGTACGACTTCGAGAATGTAAAACCAATCGGGACTCCTATGGCTACATCTACAAAGCTTGATGCTGATAAAAGTGGCAAACCTGTCGATCAGCGTAAGTATCGAGGTATGATTGGTAGTTTATTATATTTAACTGCTAGTCGTCCTGATATTATGTTTAGCGTTTGCATATGTGCAAGTTATCAGGCAAACCCTATGGAATCACATCTTAGTGCTGTTAAGCGTATCTTTCGATACCTTAAAGGAACTTCTACAGTTGGCTTATGGTATCCTAAAACCAAATCCTTTGACCTTATAGGTTACTCGGATGCGAATTTTGCTGGATGCAAAGTGGACCGTAAAAGTACCAGTGGCACATGTCATTTCTTGGGAAAAGCCTTAGTCTCTTGGTTTAGCAAAAAACAAAATTCAGTAGCATTATCAACAACTGAGACTGAGTATATCGCCGCAGGACGTTGTTGTGCTCAGATTTTGTGGATGAAACAAACCTTAGAGGACTACAATCTGCACTATACAAATGTTCCTATTTATTGTGATAACACTAGTGCAATTAATCTGACTAAGAACCCTGTTTGTCATTCACGCACAAAATACATAGAAGTTAGACATCATTTTCTTCGTGATCATCAACTACACGGGGATATTTGCTTAGAATTTATTGATACTGTTCATCAACTAGCAGATATAATCACTAAACCATTGGCTGAAGACCGTTTTAACATCTTAAGGCGTGAGCTCGGCATTCTTAAATTCTTGGACTCATAATGCATATGGTAATTAAAACTGTATTTATGACTTGATAATTTATTATTTAACAAAAATTATTTTTGGGGACAAACTTACAAAGGGTATGTCTGTCACCACGGCTACGGTCGAAGCGAAACGGTATTTAAGAGTTCCCCGGTAAACCTCCGTTAGCTGGGACAACCCCTATAGTTAACCCGAAAATAACAGCAGTTATTTAATAAACCAGTCAAACGTTATTAATTACAACTTTTATTTACCTGACTGCTTTGACTGTCTCGAGAATGCAAGTGGCCGAACTCGGCCCAAACTCTGACCGAGTTCGGACCGAATTCGGACCGAGTTCGGTCGGCGCTGTGGTAACTTCCAGAACCGAACAGCCGGCCCTAGAGGCTATATAATCGAGCTTTCCTTCCACTTTTTCTTTACACCAAAACGTGGAAAGCCTTTCTCTTCTACTAGAAGCCTCTCCTCCTCCTTCTTAGCAAGGGTTTGACGAGTTCCAGTGGGCGGTCATCTTCCTTCTTCTTCCTTTTCTTTGAAGGTATTTTCTATCCATCTCCTCATGGCCCCCAAACGTCAAAGAGGAAACTCTTTCCAAGGTGCTTCCTCATCCTCTGACTATACCCCTGCCAGTCTCTTTAGTCCAGCTAGACCTAGAGATCCTGAAGATTATGATTCTACTTTGTTTCCCGACAAAGACTTCTCGGATCTCTGGTTTGATTCCTTCTCTAGTCGTCGTATTTGCTCTGGAGCCTTCGTTAACTTTACTACTTTCTTTGAATATGCTCCAATCTTTGACCAACTTGGATACCGCGATTTCTTCGAGGTCCAAGAGAGCATTTATGACAACGTCGTTCGCATGTTTTACTGTAATCTGCAGGTAAAACCTAACGGTAATTTCTATTCTTGCATTGCTGGGCAAGAGTTAGAATTTAGCGCCACTGATGTCAGCGAATATTTTTATATTCCTGATCTTGGTGATGCATTAGTTGACATCTACCACATTCAGTTCTCTACCGATGTCACTTTGGCTTCCTTTAGGGAATTAATTTGTCACCCTAATCCTCCTCCCCGGAGAATCTTTTCCAAACATCTGAACCAAACTTTTTATGAACTTCATCGTATGGTATTTTCTGCTCTTCTTCCGAAGAAAGGATCTACAGATGAAGTTACCTTTTTGGAACTTTCTGCTCTATATTACATCCACTTTGGCATTCCTTTCTCCGTTCCCAAAACCATGATGAACTGGATGCTTAACTGCAAAAATGCAGGCAGGAATCTAGTTTATCCGATGCACCTTGCTTCGATCTTTCGACATTTCGAGATTGATCTTGAGACGTGTGCCATCTTTTCTCCACCTGTTGAGCTGACTCGTTCTCGTCGATTCCCTGCACCTCCTGGAGCTGCTCCTGTTCCAGCTGCTGATGCTGAGGCCCCTGCAGCTGATGCTCATCCTGCTCCGGCCCCTGCCCCAGGATTCGATCAGACTTTCTTCCAGCGCTTCGATGATTTTGTTGCGGTCTCTACGCAACGTCATCAGGACTCAGAGTTCAGGCACATTTCTCAGGCCCAGGTGCTGAGAAATAGTATTGCTGACCTTCACTATAGCCTGGCTCAGGATCCAGTCCATCCGGTCACCATCCTTCCTCACCCGGCTTTCTCTGGTCCTCGATTTACTGATGAGATTACTTTTCAGTATTTCGACCCGACCACAGCATACTTCCCTCATGATCCTCCAGGTGCGGACGACGCCACGATGTGACGTGGATTCAGCCATAGGATAGTAGATTTTTTATTAGTTGATGCAGTTGATGTAGTAGTTTTATTTCATTTCATGTCTAAACTGTTTAGTTTGACATTATCAGTTGTATTTTTTTTTGATTTCTAGTGGAAACTTCTATGATATTTCACTTTATTATGAGATAGTTTATTTTATTCCAGTTGTTTCCATATATATCTATGCTGTGATTATTTTTTTGTGCTTCACTTTGTCTTGTCTTTTATTGTTGGCTTCACGATTTACCGGGAAGCCTATTCATTTTACTACTTGACAAAGGGGGAGAAAAAGAGTATACCAAAGCAAGCGAGGACATATCCAAAAACAAAAATCCAAACAACATATTTTTTCAGGTATTTTTTATATTTTTGTTCTACTTGATATAAATATATTTTGGTATAGACTCAAGTTTGTCAATTATCAAAATGGGGGAGATTGTTGGCCCATTCCATGGTCACACTCGATTTTGATAATCAACACACACTGTAGTCAATACACAAAATATAGAAAATGCTGCTAATCATTTCAGGATTCATGAAATCATATTCAACGGACGATGTACCACATCAATCAAAGCGTCAACATCATCAAATCTTCTGAAGACTCAGTTCTTATTTTTTAATCTGTATTTTATATTTTATTGAGTCTAGGAATTACTTTGTAAAATCAATTTTGGTAATACTGGCTTAGGGTTAAAACTGTCCTTATTTCAAAAGCTCACTTTTACCATTCGTATTTTCGATTACAAATATTTCAAAAACATATTTCGAAAATAGTCTTTTCAAATGATTTTACAAATAACCAAAACATGTTTGAAAACTGTTTTTACAAAAGAATTTTAAAAATCTCCTGACAGAACTCATAGCCGAGTTCGGCCCGAGTTCGGTCCGAACTCTGACCGAGTTCGGTCAGTTTGTATTCAAACTTCTGTTGCTTCCAAATCAGCGAGCAACGTCTCTTTGCGAGATATTTGCACCCGAACTCTGCCCGAGTTCTGCCCGAGTTCGGTTGGTGAAAACACCTATAAATAGAGAAGAACTTTTCGTTTCAAATCATCAATTCATTCTTCATCTTCTCTTCTCTACTACTCAAGTGTTTTCAAAACGATCTAAGATTTTCAAATCTCACCTACACTTCTCTTAGCCAAAAGCCAGTACTATCAGAGTTGATTTAGAGTCTTTTGGTTACTCAAGAGTTGTAAAGAGGTCGTTCAAGTTTCAATAACTTTTCTGTTGTGGAGTTGGTCGTGCGCTCGTCACCAAGTACGGTGTTGTGAAGCTGGTCGTGCGCTTGTCACCAAGCACGGTGTTGTAAGAGATTGCAAGCTCTCAGTTAAAGCTTGTGCCATAGTGGATTAACATCGAGCAAGAGTACTCGAGACTGGATTAGTCCTCTCAGAGGGATACCAGTATACATCGCTGTGTCACTGAGTTTGAATTCTCTATCTTTATTTACTGTCTCTTACATATCTGCCATAGTTTAATTATTAATTAGGGATTATTTTTCTGCTGCACACACGCACTCTATTCACCCCACTCTAGAGGTGCTCAACGATCCTACAAAATATTTTAAGTGCAAAGGGTCAGGACATTGGAAGACTGATTGTCCACTTCTCAAATAAGGGAACAAAGAAGGTATATCTCATTTACTAGTAGTTAAAACATGTTTAGCGGTGTTATCTACCGGCACCTGGTGTGTAGGTACAGGAGCCACTAATCATGTCTGTAATACATTGCGGGGGTTCCAGGAAATCAGATGGCTCAGTAATGGAGAGATATACTTGTTCATGGGTGATGCTACAAAAGTATCAGTTGTTGCATTAGGAGATGTTACTTTATCTTTTGGTAGAAATAAGTCTTTGACATTGAGAGATTGTCTTTATGCACCTTCACTTAGAAGGAATTTAGTTTCTGTTTCTATGTTAGTTAAGGATGGATATTCAGTTTATTTTAATGACAATATTGTTATTAGAAAGAATAAACATTTTATCTGTTCTGGTGCATTGGTTGATAATTTGTATATCATAAATCCTATTTCGTCCACAATGCAACTTATGGAAACGAATAATATGTCATCTAACTTAAATAAGAGAAAATAACCTTCTTGTATGAACCAAATATATCTTTAACACTTGCGATTGGGGCATATTAACCTAAGAAGGATTCAAAGACTGATTAAAGATGGACCTTTGAGTTCATTGGAAGTGGAGGCACTACCAGTCTATGAATCCTACTTGGAAGGTAAAATGACCAAAAGGCCTTTTACGGCAAAGGGGTATAGGGCCAAAGATGTGTTGGAATTGGTTCATTCTGATTTGTGTGGACCCATGACTATCCAAGCTAGAGGTGGCTTTGAATATTTTGTCACATTTATTGACGATTATTCAAGGTATGGATACATTTATTTAATACGCCGTAAGTCTGAGTGCTTTGAGAAATTCAAAGAGTACAAGGCTGAAACGGAGAAACGTCATGGAAAATATATCAAGTCAATACGATCAGATCGTGGTGGCGAGTACCTCTTTGGAGAGTTTAAGGATTATTTATCAGAGGCTGGGATTGCATCCCAATTGACTGCACCTGGAACGCCCCAGCAAAATGGTGTAGCCGAAAGAAGGAATAGAACTCTTATGGAAATGGTTAGATCAATGACGAGTTATTCAGATTTGCCAGATTTATTTTGGGGATATGCCTTAGAGACTGCTGCTTATATTTTGAACTTGGTTCCTTCTAAGTCAGTACCTCTTACTCCCACAGAGTTGTGGATTGGGCGTAAGCCTAGTCTAAAACATGTTCGCATTTGGGGTAGTCTAGCACATGTGCTGAATGGGAAAGTAGATAAGTTGGAATCTCGTACAGAAGTACGCTTGTTTGTAGGCTATCCAAGAGGAACGAAAGGAGGTTTATTTTATAGTCCTAAGGATCAGAAGGTCGTTGTTAGCACTAATGTCCGAATCTTAGAGGAAGACTATGTGATGAACCATAAACCCACAAGTAGAGTTATTCTAGAAGAACTGAGATGTGAGACACCAAGTACTTCAGTACCAATAGTACAAGAGGATAAACCACAAATAACTGTACAACATGTCATAAATGTTACACCACAATCGATAGTGCCTCGTCGTAGTGGGAGGGTTGTGATACAACCTGATAGATATATGTTCTTGGGAGAGCCGTCAGACTTCGTCCCTGAGGAACAAGATTATGATCCCTGTACCTACAATAAAGCACTTTAAGATAAAGATGCAGAGTCTTGGCAAAAAGCAATGATATCTGAAATATAATCTATGGATTCTAATAAGGTCTGGGAGCTTGTAGAACCACCCGTTGGTGTAAAAGCTAATGGATGTAGGTGGGTCTATAAGAAAAAAAGAGGATCAGACGGTAAGGTTGAAACCTTTAAAGCTCGGATTGTAGCAAAAGGTTTTACTCAAAGATAGGGTATCGATTATGAGGAAACATTTTCTCCAGTAGCCATGCTTAAGTCTATCAGGATTCTTTTATCTATTGAAGCTCATCTCGATTATGAGATTTGGCAAATGGATGTGAAGACAGCTTTCCTTAATGGAACTCTTGAGGAAGACATCTATATGAAGCAACCAGACGGGTTCATTGAAAAGGGCTAGAAGCATCTTATTTGTAAGCTCAAGAAGTCCATTTATGGACTTAAGCATGCTTCCAGATCTTGGAACATATGTTTTGATCAGGTGATAAAATCCTATGGATTTGATCAATGTCAGGATGAATCATGTGTATATAGAAAGTGTGACGGAAACGTGGTGGTGTTCCTAGTACTTTATGTGGATGACATCTTGCTTATTGGAAACAATGTGAAGGTGTTATATGATGTAAGGGTATGGTTATCCAAATAGTTTGATATGAAGGACTTGGAAGAAGTAGGTCACATCCTTGGGATCAAAGTTCTATGAGATCGCAAGAAAAGGATGTTGTGCTTATCCCAAGCTTCCTATATCGATACTGTACTAACTCGTTTTAGTGTGCAAAATTGTAAGAAAGGTTTCTTACCTTTTAGATATAGAATTGCTCTATCAAAGAAGCAGTGTCCAAGGACACCTAAAGAGATAGAGAACATGAAGGCAGTTTTTTATGCTTTAGCAGTAGGAAGCTTAATATATACAATTCTATGTACGAGACCAGACATCTTCTTTGCCGTAGGCATGGTCAGCAGATATCAGTCTAACCCAGGACAAGAGCACTGGACTGTCGTAAAGCATATTTTGAAGTACCTGAAAAGGACTAAAGAGTATATGCTAGTTTACCAGATAGATAGTTTAGTTCCCTTGGGGTATACAGACTCAGATTTTCAGTCAGATAGGGATTCCAGGAAATCTACCTCAGGTTATGTGTTTACTTTGGGAGGTGGAGCCATTGTGTGGAGGAGTATCAAGCAAAAATGTATTGCTGATTCTATCATGGAAGCCGAGTATGTGGCAGCCTCTGAGGCAGCCAAAGAAGCAGTTTGGCTCAGAAACTTACTGTTGGACTTGGATGTGGTACCTAGTTTGTCTAAGTCTATTATACTTTATTATGATAATAGTGGTGCAGTTGCAAACTCGAAGGAACCACGAGCCCAAAAGACAGTCAAAAACATTGAGCGCATATACCACCTGATGCGAGATTTCGTAAAGAAAAGAAAAGTTGCTATGATCAAGATAGCATCAGCCGACAACCTAGCTGATCCCTTTATAAATAGCTTACCAGCTAAGGCTTTTGACAGTCATATTGAGGGAGTGGGAGTCAGATGTGTAGCAGCATGGCTTTAAGTATAAGTGAAAGATTTGTAACAGTATACTGAAATGTAATACTTTGAGTATAAGTGGGAGATTGTTAGGGTTATATACTAAAAGCATCACTTTTGTAGTAACCTTATTTCCTTAAATTTTGAATAAGAATCATATGGGCAAATGTTTGCATATTGTATTTGTTGCAAGTGTTAATACAAATGTCTGATATTCTATATTATAGATAATATGGTGTGTGGTGTCACACAGAAGATCATATTATCAGTTCCCTATGGAGTATATAAATAGTTCACAACCTAGATGGACTTGGACAATCTATTGAAAAGGTTGTAGTGTAATCTGGTATTAGTCTATCTTGACTATAGGTTTACACTAGTACACTTTGTGTGTATTGAACAGGACCACTTGAGGTTGTTCTCTTTGTACTAACTACATAAGAGAACAAACACCTCTGTTATTATGGATGCTTGTGCTCTTAATCCGGATATAATAACGGACATGTATATACAGTGTGCATTACTTTGACTCATAAAAGAGTGAGATTCATTATGGATCAA
Source organism: Iris pallida (assembly GCA_029216955.1). NCBI lineage: Eukaryota > Viridiplantae > Streptophyta > Magnoliopsida > Asparagales > Iridaceae > Iris > Iris pallida. The sequence continues at coordinate 10,678,184 of JANAVB010018599.1, forward strand.
CAACCTCTATGAATTGGGTAATAACATTGTATGTATGATGGGCTGTTGATTATAAATAGAATCCATGTCCTGATACATCGGGTTGATGATGTCCCCTTAAGGAGCTCATAAGGATTGTCATATAAACCCTGCATGTAGATTATATCCGACATGACAAATAAAGTTGAGTGGTACTACTTAAGGGTAAAAGATGTCGAATCAATATAGTTGTCAGTAAATTAATTTGATCGACGGACAAACGATATCTTAACATGGGGAGCCAAATGAGCATATAATAAAAGAAGCCCACAAACATAATTTAGGATTAGGGAGGTAGTGCAACAATAGCTCATTAATGGACCGAGCTATTGTTAATGGGCCTGGATTGTGTGTGCGGGCTGAACACGAGATATCCAGATCCGGTAGGAGGCCTAACCCTAATTTCTTCTCATGGTCCCTGCCGTAGCCTATATATATCCTCTATTCTCTGGCCGCCAGATTACTGATCAGAAATCTGAAACTTTTTCTAAATTTATGATTCACATAAGGGAAGAAAGAAAGGGCTGCCAAGGAGAAGAAAAGGTTGGGAGATCGTCGCCCATACGACGTCCAACTCGAGGAAGGAATACGTTCAGAAGATCTTGGGGTCGTCCGCTCGAGATTGCCAGGAATTACTTGTCTCCTTTCCACTGTAGGTATAATTCGTGAACCCTAGTTTCCGCCTATGAAGGGTTAGAACACGTATTAGATCTGTTTAACTTTCTATCGATCAATAAGCACACCAAAGGAAGGGTCCTGGGAATCCCCAGTTCCATCAACATAGTCATATTATACGTCGTGTACAAATTTGTCGTATGGGACGTCGCGTAGGAGTTCGCATTTTCGTATGTCTCGTCGAGTGCGAATATGTGCGAGGTACATATTTTTGTAAAAATATTTTATTTTAAAAATCTTGATTTTTCAAATAATGAATAATAAATATTTTCGATTACTTAAAGTTGTAAAATGCGTCGCATTTGGAATTTCTAAAACTTTATTTTACATCATGGAAGTTTATATAAATAGTAATTTAAAAACGAGGTTTTATGCAGATGTTCATTTTATACGAGACATATAAATTTATTCTATTTTCGAAATTTATTTAATATTAATATTTTATTATCCAAAAAACTATTTTTAAATATTGTTTTGGTTAAATTTTATTAATTATGATAAATTATATTGGAACAGCTTTTATTCTAAATGGAGTTTAAATTTAATGGAGAGTTTATCTATGATTTAAATTTGGATTGGAACGATTTAAAGTTTAAATCGAATTTAATTTAACATGATATTATCTATAGGAGAATTTGAATCCTCCCAATCCTTATACAACTGGAAATTCTCACCTCCTATAAAAGGAGAGGTAGTCATCCATAAATTTCTACATCCACCGATTGTGCATCGTGTCTGTGCCACCCATCCACTATATTTTCCCCTATTACAAATACATTTTTCCACCCTGGGTCCGAAAGATCCGAACCTCCGTCCCCGTCGTATCGGACACACCCGATACGACTTATCCAAACTCGACCCTAAAACTATTGTTATCTGCAAAAGCCTCGTCGCCTCCGTCACCAGGAGCCACCACCCTCACCATCTTCCCCCACGGCATCACTGCCGGCACCATCCCAGCCACCCGCCAAAGTCGTCTATCCTCAACACAACCACCACCACTTCTTCCAGCCTCGCCATTTCTGGCAAACCCACCTTCATCATCACCATCCCCCCACCATTGCCTTCCGGCGACAAAAGACTCCGGCCAAAACACAGACCCGGCAACGCCAACAACAACATCATCACTACCACCGTCGTCGACGGCCCATACACCCCGATACCACCCCCGTCTCTACCATCGCAAACCACCAAAATAAAATAAAACTCACCTGAGCCTCCGCCGACCTCGCGGTGGTTTAGATTCACTGCCCCGACGTTCCGCAGCGTCCCGTGCCATGGCCGGTCCCCCTCCAGCGATCCATCCTTCCTCTGGCTAATCGCCCGTGCGTCGGGCTGAGCATCGCGCGTGCCCCTCTGTCCTCCGCCACCGGCTTCATGCTGCCCATCGGAGAAATGTCCGCAACCGGAGCACCGCCCCACTCCGGTGAGGCCATCCCCCACCGCATCTCCTACGCCCCCTCCGACTTTTCCTCCGACGCCGTACTCCGGTGAAGAGCCTCCGGAAACCCTCTCCGCATCCTCCACGCCGGCGCTCCCTCCAGCGCCCCCTCGTCCGCGTCCACGCGACCATCCCGCGACCGTCGCTCCACGCCGGCCCCGACCGTCGCCAGCCGAGCCCGGCGCCCAGCGCCTCCGCACGCCCCTTCCAGTAAGTCCCTTCTCTTTTATTAATGCTTATGTACTTTTACAAAGAGTGGAAGAGAACAGCACTATGAGCTGTTCACTTTTAATTTCATTATATTTATATTTATATTAATTATTATTATTATCTTTCTGATTACAGTATTAGTTAGAGTAAATTAAGTACATTGTTATAATTTTTATTATTATTACTATTATTATTATCATTAGTATTATTATTGGTATATTTATTTATCATGGTTATAAGGTAAGTCATTATACATATAAATATTCTTGGTAGAATTTATGACCGAGTAATTATAATTTTAATTTAAATAATATTTCGAGTAGTATTCGAGTATTTACCTAAAATAATTTCAATCAATGAAATATATTCACAAATATTCATTTTTTTATAGAAAGACAGCTTCCTACCTAAAATTTATTTTTACAAAAGTTATCTTTAGTACTAAGATGTTCCTCTAGATATATATGTATTTGACAAATTATAGTTTTGGCTTAAAGGAGTTATTAATATTGTCAAATATTTATTTAATATATTTTTGTTTATAAAGTGTAGTTTTACCAATAAAAATATTTTTTACAAAAATTATAGTTAGCCTAAAGCAAATTTTAATGTATTTTTCTAAAAGCATATTTTGACTAATACGCATAAGCCTTTATCTAAAATATTCTATTTTTACAAACTAGAGCATCTTAGTGTAAAACAATTTTTGATACTTTTCTAAGAAATGATTTTAATTAATAAAAAGCTAGTTTTCAAGTATTATGATTATTTCTAAAATAGTATAAGTATTCCTGTACTCCAAACCCTTTTCGATTATTATCGTCGATCTTGACTAAATCGTGCTTTTCTATTTTTTGCGGATTGGACCCTTCACATCGATCACGTTTGTTGGACAAACTGGGACTCTTCGGAACATCGCTCTAGGCGTAACACCAGGCAAGACACCTTGTCTTTACTGTATAAATTTCTTGCTCAATATCATGCATGTTTTTTTTCTTATTTTTAGCAAATAAAATATTGTTCTTTCAAAACTAAATGTAGATGCAAATTACTATATTTTATGCAATTAGCTTAGAGTTAAGGGACTACCATATGTTTAGAGCATCTCATAAACTGTTACGATGCGCCACGGGTTGTGTGTGAGTTATGAGTCACATATAGCCTCGGCCTTGCATACCGACCGTACATCGGTACGTACAGGCCGTGCGTTAGGATATGACTGCTAATAGATTTATGTAGAAGACTTGGCAGTTATTAAGGATTAAACAGTATCATGGAGACGACCCATGTATAGTATCATGGGGTGAGAGGATAGCTATTAGCGTAGGGGCTATATTTATTTTTGCACACATTTTGGGCCGATAGTGACTCGGATGAGTGCTACTTACTGCCCCGGGCCGATAGTGTCTCGTATGATCGCTACTTGACGGCCATTCTTTATTTACTCTGCTGATCCTACAGCCCCTGCGTAGAACATTGTCCTCAAAGTGCATATCACATAGATGGTTAGGAACCTTTACTCATGTATATTTTCTATTGAACTCTTACTACTCAGTTTATGGCATGATATTATGTGTCTTGTTACGTCCCTCTGAGGACCTGATGATCTCTCCAGGTGTGTGTTTTCGTGATTCTTGCAGGTGTTCTAGCTAAGACCATTCCTTCCTTCGTGATGATTGCTCTTGGACTCGTCTCTTGCTCTCGCTCGATCAATTCTTTCTTTGTATATTTCTTCTCTATTTAAATTAGTTGGTAATAAATTTGTCTCCGTCCAACGATTGTATACATAACAAACTCAGAGTTGCTTTTATATTATTATTTATCTTTGTGGATGAGATTTAGTGTCTTGGCTTTTTATATTTTACAGCTTATGTATACATACGAGCCTTTCATTTACTCGTACGTATACAGCTGGCATGATACGTATCTAGTCCCAAGTATTTTGGGATTGGGGCATTACATATTTTTGTAGTGGCCCATGCAGGTCTCCTTTATCACTTCGGTTACGTTACTGTACCGATGTGAACCTGCATATAGGATTAGAGTCTGGAATCTCATCCGCCTACTTGACATCATTTCTTGACCTCAAATTTCAAACTCTCGTTCGACATCCTTGATTTGCATCTTGCTTGACTCCTTCTACCGTAAATTCTTAGTTTCGTGCTTAGTGACAACTAGGAAGATGACTACACTAGTATGTACTCATAGGACAAACACATGGCTAGAATGATTACATTGACAGTTAGTATGCATTAGAGTCATATTTGAGCTATAGAAGCATTTTATTTTGAAGATTAGTTAATTCCAAGTTGGGTAGTAGCAATATAACAAACTTCGAAGGTAGGACAAAATTCTATTTTTGAGACTGCAAGTGGCAAGAGATTCGTGAGAACATCTAGATGGGTGAGAAAACAAAATTGATTCCTAACTTTATAAATTTTAGGATATTTATGACTCATGGGAGTTATATATTTTGACAGATATGAAATCAACTTTGAGGAAGATTTCAATTTTTTTTAAAAATTTTGTAATATGATCTATGATTTTTAAATGGAGTTATATTTGGAGTTAAAGTTTGATTAGAAAAAAGGGGAAGAAAAATCTTAAGGTTTAAACGGAGTCGTACGATTTTCGATTTATAAGATGGCTAATTTTGATTTTCAATTTAAGGTGATGATAGTAAAATTTTGGTTTAAAATATTTTGGGCGATATGAAATCGAGTTTGAGAAAAATTTTAAAATTTTAAATTGTGTCCTATGATTGATGATTTATAAATCTATTTAGATTTTGAGTTTAAAAGTTGTGATTATGGATATCAAAAATTTTGGTAAAAGAAAATTTTATGGTTCATGAAATCTTGAGTTTATGGGTTGGATTGATAATATAATTGTGAAAAGTTAGTAGTGATATGATAAGGGTTACTTCGAGATTGATTTAAGAAAATTATGTTTTTAGTCGTGATTAAGTTGAACGGATTATAAAGGATACAAATTATGGTAGATTATTTTTTTTAGAATTATATTGAGAAAACTTTTGAGGGATTCGAACTAATAGATTTAGATATTGTATTGAGAGGCAACCAAGATGGATAGTAATTGCCATACTACTAATGACCATGATAGTTGTACACAAGTATAGTTAGTCATCTACTAAACCACGTGATCATATCTCAACATTGACTCACTCGACCTTCCCTCAAATCTAGATCTTTTATTCGGACCATCTAATTAATTGAAACTTAGAAATGATTAGAATCATTCCCTTGACCATACCCTTATCTATGAGACTATTTTCTCTCCAGAAACTATGACCCTAACTTATTTTACCTTGATCTACGAGGTTTCCTAAATTATCTTTATCTCGTGCTAGAACTTGGTCCTTTTATCTTTGTGCATTAATTAGCGCCTCATAAATACCCACTTTCTATTTTGATCATTTGGTGTCCTCCATCATGACTTTGATATTTGGAGCACAACAGTAGACTTTTTCTTCCAACAAATTTCACATGTAAGACGTAGACGACTCCACCTTCATGTAGGTATATCACGTGCCACTAAAACACGTCTCCTTGTATTTATAAAACCCCTAAATTTCTACTATATATTTTTTTATCAATTTTGGTACTGATTTAAAAAAAAATTGTATTGTATGTCGCGTAGTCATATTGTACGTTGTGCGCAAACGACGTATTTCATAATTGCTCGTCGAGTACGAATATAGATGAGCGTACATATTTTTAGAAAAATATTTTAATTTTAATTTTTATAGTTAAAAATAATTTATATAATAAATACTTTGCTATCATACAAGAATTGCTAAGTTTGTTCTTTTCATTTAAAGGCCTTTCAACTACTAATATAAATAATATTTTTATTGTATACTAGAAAAATATATTTATGTAAATATTATTTGTGCATACATATATCATAATTATTTATTACCTTATTTTTAAATAAATAGTGTAATTTTTGAAATTATTATTATTAGCATTTTTGGAAAACATATTTTTGAAATATTTGTGACAATTTAAATTTTGATTTGATTCCATGGATACATTTAAATAGTAAACTAATATCTATATTTGAAATTGATTTGATTTTAAACTAAAAGAATTTAATTAGATTTAATTGGATTTGGATTGGATTTGATTGATTTTAAATTAAATTACATATTATCTAAATTGGGTTTAAATGAATACTAATTCTCATCCAATTGGGAATTCCCACATCCTATAAATAGACAGGTACTCCTCCAACTTTTTATTAATTTCTCCACAATTCACATCCACAAATAATTCTCCAACCCTAATCCTGTGTATCGTGTCTGTGCCCCTATATTTTTCCTTTCACTATTTTTTTCTTTTACATATACAATCTCTCCCGTGTCCGACACACCGGATACCCATCCTCCACAACCCTAATAGGTGTTGCGCAGGACACAACCCCGATACAATCAATTCCAAACCGAATTCCTAACCCTAGTTGACGACCGAACTACCCCGCCTCCTAACTACCTCCCTCGACCATCACCAGCAGCTACCCTTCGCCAACCACCCAAATTCGACACACTGCCAGCCTCACCAAACAACCGTCGCAGCCACCATCCCGACTTCAACCAGCACACCGCAACCACCGTCAGCACCTTCCTGAACCCCCAAATCATCATCACCACCGCCAACCTACCGAAAACCCGACCCCCGGCCGCAGTCACCACTGCCATGGCCGACGAACACCGAGCCAACACTGGTCACCCATGACCCATAGGTCCCGTACCTCCGTCACCACAGTAGCCACCAAGGCAACCGCCGCGGCCGACTTCACAACCCAAAACCCCAAAAATAAACAAACAGAAACCACCACAGCCAACCGGCTTACCTTCGCCGGAGCCGCGCCCGGACGCGCCGCCGAGCCTCGTCTCCCATCTCCGGAGTACGCCACCCGCGCCCTCCTGGCGCGTCCGACGGCGAGCCATCAGCGCAGCCATCAGCGCCAGCGCTGAGCTCCGTCCGTGAATCCCTCCGCCGGTGCCACCCTTGCGGCCGAGACCACCGTGCTCTTCCCTCCGCCCACGACCAGCGCGCCGCGCCACGGTCGCACTCCGGCCGACCTCGTCCGCCTCTGGATCCGCGAACCCCTCACCGTCCCACTCCGCATATTCCTCCGCCTCCCGCTTCTCATCCCTTCGTGGCCGACTACCGCCTGTGGAACCCCCATACTCCGCCGCTCCCCACGCCGGAAAACCCCATCTCCGGTCTAAGCCTCTCCCCCGATTTCTTTTTCCTCCTCTCTTCCTCTCAGCATATCTCTCTCGATCTACTTTCTCTCTCTCAGCTTTTCCCTTTCTTCTTCTTTAATTTCTTTTAGGAGCAGCTAATACTGCATTTTAGTTGTTTTAATTTTAGTTAATTTAGTTATTATTATTTATTTTCTGTTTTTCTTTTCTTGGGTGTGTTTGGTTTTATTTATTTACTTATTTGTTTGTTTAAATTTTCCATCTTTCTCCTAGTATTAGCTATTGCTTAGGAATTATTATCCATTATTATTCCTTCTTTATTATTATTATAAATATTATTAGTATCATTATTATTAACATTATCATCATTATTATTCTATTATACTATTTTCGTATTCTGTAAATTATATATACAATGGTATTACTCATAATAATAATAAATTATTATTATTATCATTATTTCTTGAATTCTTGGTTTTCTTCCAGTATATTTGGCTAATGATATTTAATGATAATTTATTATTAAAAATATTATTTTTCTATTATCTTCATTTATGATTATTCTTGTTGATATTATTAAAATTATTAATTGCTAATATTATTATTTTAGGATTTTGGTAAAAATATTATTTATTTTTTCAACTATTTTCAAAGGTCGATTTTACCAAAATATTACTTTGACAAAATCTATTTTATCTATTGTTTTCTTTTTAGATTTTATAAGATATATTAGTCAATAAAAGTATTCACCAAATATACTATAAATTTCTAATTTATTTTGGCTAATAGAAATATGTAGTTTCCTACTAAAACTTTATTTTGACAAATTTAGGGTTTTGGCCTAAAAACTATTTTTGTACTCAAGTATGTAGTATATAAAATATTTTGGTAACAAAATACAGTTTTAAGTAATATAATATTTATCCATTATTTCTTTGATTTTCTCCTGTCCGTAACCAATCCTAGTATTCCTGTTCCCTTGCCAATTCTGAACTACCCTATGTCCACCCTAACTAAGTTGACCGTTCTGGACCCAATGGAACTGTCCGTACCACCATCCGAGGCTACCTTTCAAAGTGGTTGTACCGACCACCTTGATCATTGCAGTACACCAGGCGTCCTACCAGGCAAGACACCTTGCCATTTGCTGTTTATTTATTTTAGCTCATATTTCATGCATTATTTATTTTCTTTATGCAAAATAAACTGTGATACATGGCATAACCTGTTAGAACTTACTGTTTATTTCTATTTCCTGCTATGTATTATTTTTCTTACACATTAAACCTAGAAATAAGAGACCTCCTTTGTGTGTTGCATTCATGGCCTTGACACGTTGTACCACGAAGTTGTGTGTCGTATGTAGAACACGGACGTGCGTGATTGGCTGGCCACTAGTACGTACAAGCCGTGCGATAGGAATAACCGCTAATAGAATTGCATGCTAGTTTGACTTAGCGGTTATAGAGGTTAATGTTGTGGATACAACATAGTAGGTATTGGGCGGGGAGGACAATTCCTTAGTGTATGGCCTTCGATGCACTTTCCCTTTTGTAACCTGTGAGCTCCGCCGGAGATGCGGGTCAACTTACCCATGATTACTGACGGCCACTGACGTTCTGCGGAACGTTATGCTCTTATTGATTGGGCCTCTAGTTCCCCAAGGGGGGACTATGTCGATCCTATTCAGCCAAGGCCCATGCGTAGGAAGGATTGTTCTTAACTATATTTCACTTAGAATGGATAGGCACTTTTATCCGTTAAGTACGAGTACTTTTGGTTTGGGTACTTGTATCTGACCGTGACTTGGAATAATAACTTGTCGCAGATTAGTTCGTCACATCTTGTCCTTGTTTGGTTGTAGGTGTGACTTACTACTTCGATGAGAAGGTATTGAACCTTGTTGGGGTCCGGATACCATATTGGATTCATAGCATGGAAAGGTACGTCACCGTGAATTAGTTTACCATCTCCTGTCCTTATTTGGTTGGGGGATGGTACGCTCGTTCAATAGGTGCGTATTGGACCATGTTATAATTCAATTGACTTAATTATTTGAGCAATATTTATTCAGTTTATATGGCATGATATTATGTGTCTTGTTACGTCCCTCTGAGGACCTGGTTATCTCTCCAAGTGTGTGCTATTGTCTTTCGTAGGTGTTCTAGCTCTAGCCGTGACCATCGCTATTTCTTCGAGGATGATTGCATTTGGATCGTCTTCGCTTCGCTCGCCAAAATCTTTCTTTTGTTATGTATTTCTTTTCATAGTTGGTAGTGGATTTGTCTCCGCCCAACTACATGTACCAAATGACAATTTCGTAGTTGATTATACGATATCTTCTATTTTTATTTTGTGTGGATGAGATTAGTTATGGTTCTACTGCATTTTACAGCTTATGTATTCATACGAGGTTTCCATATATTGGAGTGTACTTCATATGTATACAGCTGGCATGTCTACGTTTCTAGTCCTACGTATTTTGGGACTGGGACGTTACATATTTTTGTGGTGGCCCATGCCGGTCAAGATAAATTGTTTGGTTACTTTACCGTACCAAGCAAGCATGCGTATAGGATTAGAAGTCTAGGATCTCATCCACATACTTGACCTCTTTCGTTGATTCTATATTCGAACTACCGTTCGACTCATCAATTACATCTTGCTTGATTCCTCCTATCATTATTCTTATCTTCCCTTCGTGCTTATTAGAGAGTGACCCTACTAGTTGCACGTCCCAAACACCCTTAGCTTAATCTTTTAAGTTGGGTAGACTTCTCCACGACATGACACACCATTGACCATTAAGGGAATACAAATAGTATTATCTAGACCATAGAGACTAGAGGAATTGAACCCATTTAGTCAACCAAGCCTTGGTCTATAAAACCGTAGAATAATGGTATAGGAGTAAACAAGACTTAGATCCTTATGACTCTTAGACTATTCATATTTGTTTTTATTTTCATCTACCATCGTGCATATGTTCTACTATCTAGACTAATGATGCTAATGTAGCCAAGTTTTGCAAGCTCAATTCTTTATCAAGCTTGTTCATGACATATGCTATTGAGCGCTCACTAGCCTATTGTCTAATCAGAACCGGTGCATAATGGTCTGATCAACCAAGTACACTTTGGTTCGCTTTTATCTATCGTTCTACGTGGATGGGGACATAGCTAAACTTGTCCCCTAGAGTCCCATCCGCGACTGCCTTGGCAACTCCTTTTGAAATTTTTTTTCGGTCGTCCTTGAATCACGTATTCGTATTCGATAACGCCTCCTTCGAACTCTATATTGCTTCGCCCTCACCTATTTTAGGACGGCGAAAGCGTCATATTAGAACTTCCTCTAACCTTTCCATCGGCTAAGACCATTCTCATTCGATGTTGCTATATCTTCATCCCAAACTACTCGGCCCTATCAAGACCCTCTAATCGCTTAATTTAAGTGAGTCTATTTCGTTCTCTTAATCGTGACCCTCATTCATTACCCGTGACCATACCGTATCATTTTTCTATGATCTAGATCGTGAATTCTTACGGCATGATTTGTTATAGATTGTTTCCCATCGATACCCTCTTGTGTCTTCTCACCCCCCTACTAATTCTTAATTTCGAGGACAAAATTCTTTTAAGTTGGGTAGGATGTAAAACCACTAAATTTCTACTATATTTTTTTTATCGATTTTGGTACTGATTTAAAAAAAATTTGTATTGTACATCGCGTAGTCGTATTGTACGTTGTGCGCAAACGACGTATTTTGTAATTGCTCGTCGAGTACGAATATGGACGAGCATACATATTTTTAGAAAAATATTTTAATTTTAATTTTTATAGTTCAAAATAATTTTTATAATAAATACTTTGCTATCATACAAGAATTGCTAAGTTTGTTCTTTTTATTTAAAGGCCCTTCAACTACTAATAATAAATAATATTTTTATTGTATACTAGAAAAATATATTTATGTAAATATTATTTGTGCATACATATATCATAATTATTTATTACCTTATTTTTAAATAAATAGTGTAATTTTCAAAATTATTATTATTAGCATTTTTGGAAAACATATTTTTGAAATATTTGTGACAATTTAAATTTTGATTTGATTCCATGGATACATTTAAATGGTAAACTAATATCTATATTTGAAATTGATTTGATTTTAAACTAAAAGAATTTAATTAGATTTAATTGGATTTGGATTTAGATTGGATTTGATTGATTTTAAATTAAATTACATATTATCTAAATTGGGTTTAAATGAATCCTAATTCTCATCCAATTGGGAATTCCCACATCCTATAAATAGACAGGTACTCCCCCAACTTTTTATTAATTTCTCCACAATTCACATCCACAAATAATTCTCCAACCCTAATCCCGTGCATCGTGTCCGTGCCCCTATATTTTCCCTTTCACTATTTTTTCTTTTACATATACAATCTCTCCCGTGTCCGACACACCAGACACCCATCCTCCACAACCCTATTAGGTGTTGCGCAGGACACAACCCCGATACAATCAATTCCAAACCGAATTCCTAACCCTAGCTGACGACCGAACCACCCCGCCACCTAACCACCTCCCTCGACCATCACCAGCAGCTACCCTTCGCCAACCACCCAAATCCGACACACTGCCAGCCTCACCAAACAACCGTCGCGGCCACCATCCCGACTTCAACCAGCACACCGCAACCACCGTCAGCACCTCCCTGAACCCCCAAATCATCATCTGCCAACCGACCGGAAACCCGACCCCCGGCCGCAGTCACCACTGCCATGGCCGGCGAACACCGAGCCAACACTGGTCACCCATGACCCATAGGTCCCGTACCCCCGTCACCACCGTAGCCACCACGGCAACCGCCGCGGCCGACTTCACAACCCAAAACCCCAAAAATAAGCAAACAGAAACCACCACAGCCAACCGGCTTACCTTCATCGGAGCCGTGCCCGGACGTGCCGCCGAGCCTCGTCTCCCACCTCCGGAGCGCGCCACCCGCGCCCTCCTGGAGCGTCCGTCGGCGAGCCGCACAGCCATCAGCGCCAGCGTCGAGCTTCGTCCGTGAATCCCTCCGTCGGCGCCGCCCTTGCGGCCGAGACCACCGTGTTCTTCCCTCCGCCCACGACCAGCACGCCGTGCCACGGTCGCACTCCGGCCGACCTCGTCCGCCTCCGGATCCGCAAACCCCTCACCGTCCTACTCCGTCTATTCCTCCGTCTCCCGCTTCTCATCCCTTCGTGGCCGACCACCGCCTGTGGAAGCCCCACGCTCCACCGCTTCCCACGCCAGAAAACCCCATCTCCGGCCTAAGCCTCTCCCCCGATTTCTTTTTCCTCTTCTTTTCCTCTCAGCATCTCTCTCTCGATCTACTTTCTCTCTCTCACCTTTCCCCTTTCTTCTTCTTTAATTTTTTTAGGAGCAGCTAATGTTGCATTGTAGTTGTTTTTATTTTAGTTAATTTTGTTTATTATTATTTGTTTTCTGCTTTTCTTTTCTTGGGTGTGTTTGGTTTTATTTATTTACTTATTTGTTTGTTTAAATTTTCCATCTTTCTCCTAGTATTAGCTATTGCTTAGGAATTATTATCTATTATTATTCCTTCTTTATTATTATTATAAATATTATTAGTATCATTATTATTAACATTATCATCATTATTATTCTATTATACTATTTTCGTATTCTGTAAATTATATATACAATGGTATTACTCATAATAATAAAAAATTATTATTATTATCATTATTTCTTGAATTCTTGGTTTTCTCCCAGTATATTCGGCTAATGATATTTAATGATAATTTATTATTAATAATATTATTTTACTATTATCTTCATTTATGATTATTCTTGTTGATACTATTAAAATTATTAATTGCTAATATTATTATTTTAGGATTTTGGTAAAAATATTATTATTATTTTTTTCAACTATTTTTAAAGGTAGATTTTACCAAAATATTACTTTGACAAAATCAATTTTATCTATTGTTTTCTTTTTAGATTTTATAAGATATATTGGTCAATAAAAGTAGTCACCAAATATACTATAAATTTCTAATTTATTTTGGCTAATAGAAATATGTAGTTTCCTACTAAAACTTTGTTTTGACAAAATTAGGGTTTTGGCCTAAAAACTATTTTTGTACTCAAGTATGTAGTATACAAAATATTTTGGTAACGAAATACAGTTTTAAGTAATATAATATTTATCCATTATTTCTTTGATTTTCTCCTGTCCGTAACCAATCCTAGTATTCTTGTTCCTTTGCCAATTCTGAACTACCCTATGTCCACCCTAACTAAGTTGACCGTTCTGGACCTAATAGAACTGTCCGTACCACCACCCGAGGCCCCCTTGAATAGTGGTTGCACCGAAGTCGCAGTTTGTGCCACCTTGATCATTGCAGTACACCAGGCGTCCTACCAGGCAATACACCTTGCCATTTGCTGTTTATTTATTTTAGCTCATATTTTATGCATTATTTATTTTCTTTATGCAAAATAAACTGTAATACATGGCATAACCTGTTAGAAGTTACTGTTCATTTCTATTTTCTGCTATGTATTATTTTTCTTACACATTAAACCTAGAAATAAGAGACCTCCTTTGTGTGTTGCATTCATGGCCTTGACACGTTGTACCACGAAGTTGTGTGTCGCATGTAGAACACGGACGTACGTGATTAGCTGGCCACTAGTACGTACAATCCATGCGATAGGAATAACCGCTAATAGAATTGCATGCTAGTTTGACTTAGCGGTTATAGAGGTTAATATTGTGGATAAAACATAGTAGGCATTGGGCGGGGAGGACAATTCCTTAGCGTATGGGCTTCGATGCACTTTTCCTTTTGTAACCCGTGAGCTCCGCCGGAGACGCGGGTCAGCTTACCCATGATTACTGACGGCCACTGACATTCTGCGAAACGTTATGCTCTTATTGATTGGGCCTCTAGTGCCCCAAGGGAGGACTATGCCGATCCTATTCAGCCAGGGCCCATGCGTAAGAAGGATTGTTCTTAACTACATTTCACTTAGAATAGATAGGCACCTTTATCCATTAGGTACGAGTACTTTTGGTTTGGGTACTTGTATCTGACCGTGGCTTGGAATAATAACTTGTCGCGGATTAGTTTGTCACATCTTGTCCTTGTTTTGTTGTAGGTGTGACTTACTACTTCGATGAGAAGGTATTGAACCTTGTTAGGGTCCGGATACCATATTGGATTCATAGCATGGAAGGTACGTCACCGTAAATTAGTTTACCATCTCCTGTCCTTGTTTGGTTGGGAGGATGGTACGCTCGTTCAATAGGTGCGCATTGGACCATATTATATTTCAATTTACTTAATTATTTGAGCAATATTTATTCAGTTTATATGGCATGATATTATGTGTCTTATTACGTCCCTCTGAGGACCGGGTTATCTCTCCAGGTGTGTGCTATTGTCTTTCGCAGGTGTTCTATCTCTAGCCGTGACCATCGCTATTTCTTCGAGGATGATTGCATTTGGATCGTCTTCGCTTCGCTCGCCAAAATCTTTCTTTTGTTATGTATTTCTTTTCATAGTTGGTAGTGGGTTTGTCTCCGCCCAACTACATGTACCAAATGACAATTTCGTAGTTGATTATATGATATCTTCTATTCTTTTATTTTGTGTGGATGAGATTAGTTATGGTTCTACTGCATTTTACAGCTTATGTATTCATACGAGGTTTCCATATATTGGAGTGTACTTCGTATGTATACAGCTGGCATGTCTACGTTTCTAGTCCTACGTATTTTGGGACTGGGGCGTTACAGTATTCTATTTCCATGATATGACTTTTTGGTCAAAAAGACTAAACTGTAACCTTTACCATGATATCGACTCTTGACCACAAATAGAGATTCAACCAAGACTCGAGTCCTTCGACCAAATAAACAGTTGTGATCTACTTAATTCCTTAAATGCTTAGCTTGTGCCTTATATTGATTGCTATCCCGTGCCTTTTATTTTTGTGCCTTATTTTAATTTGCTTAGACCCATAAATTTTATCCTCGTGCAATAATCAGTATTTATTATCCAAACCCTATCACGACCATTGAGCCTAACCAATACTTTCTTCTAAATCGTTTTGATTTCTCTTCAAAAATTTTATTTTGCTCTGCTATTATTCATGCAACCTTGTTCTTGTGATTCTTTGGGCATAGATGAGAATTTGACCATGGCACCCTTCAGTTATATATGGCTAGCTTGGAAAATTTCATCAAGGAGAATAAAGGTATAGTTGATTATGATGGTTGTCCAATTACAAGTTAAAAAAAAGGTCATAAGTTGAGTTATGTGCAAAAATGTACGAGATGAACAGGACTTGCGAAATTTTGTTTCAAATGATCAAGGATGGATAAATGCCAAAAAAAAGAGAGAAATGATTGAGAAATTTATTAAATTCCAAAAGTTGAGACTTACTATGAGGTATGTGATTTTTTAAAAAATGTTATAATCAAGATTAGAACTAAGGTTACGAGAGTTACGATTTGAGAATATGTTTTGAGGAACCTAAATTTTTGTGAGTTAAAATTTGAGGAGAAACTCCTATTTGAGAGAAAAAAAGGGTTTTATGGAAAATTTAAATTTTTTTTGTGGAATATGAAATTTGAAGAGAATGTATAGAGTTACTATTGATAAGACGATTCGAGATATGACGATGAAATTTTGAATCAAGAGTATCGAGCTAGTAAATTTTTGAGATTGACAAAAAAAATGTCGTATTTTGGGAGCTTGCACGTCTTGGGTAAATGATAGTCATTTTTAATTGATTAGGATGCCATAAGATATCTCCTAAACTATACCAAATTTTTATCTAGATTATTGTTGTTCAAATTGCTTGCTGGATTCCGTTTTCGAATCATCGCTTAAACTTCTTATCGTTAAACTCTCGTGCCTATGATTTTACCATCTTGACTAATAGTGTTGTTATAATCTAGTTTTGCAAGCTCATTGATTTATCGAGCTTGTTCATGACTTATGTTATTGAGCGCGCTTACTAACATGTTGTCTAATCAGAACCGGTGGATGATGGTCTGATCAACCAAGTGCACTTTGGTTCGCTTTTACCTATTGTTCTACGCAGATGGGACATAATTAAACTTGGCCTCTAGAATCCCATCCACGACTGCCTTGACAATTCTTTTGAGATTATTTGGTCGTCTTTGAACCACGTATTCGTAATATCGTCTCAGAACTCTTTATTGCTTTCGCCTTCACCTATTTTGGAAGGACGAAGACACTTATACTAGAATTCCCTCTAGCCTACCTAACACTTATGACCCTTGTCATCCAATGTGACTACATCTTCGTCTTAAACTCCTCGGCCTACATTTATATTCACCACTCAAGATTAGGAGTGAATCATTCTCGTAATCGCGCTCACTACCCTACCTATTCCTAAATTTCGAGGACGAAATTCTTTTAAGTTGGGTAGGATGTAAACTCCCTAAATTTCTACTTTAATTCTTTTTTATATAAATTGAGTATTAAAATTTTTACTTGGTATTTGTATGTTGCATAGTCATATTATACGTCGCGTACGAATTTGTCGTATGGGACGTCGCGTACGAGTTCGCATTTTCGTATGTCTTGTCGAGTGCGAATATGTGCGAGGTACATATTTTTGTAAAAATATTTTATTTTAAAAATCTTGGTTTTTCAAATAATGAATAATAAATATTTTCGATTACTTAAAGTTGTAAAATGCGACGCATTTGGAATTTCCAAAACTTTATTTTACATCATGGAAGTTTATATAAATAGTAATTTAAAAACGAGGTTTTATGGAGATGTTCATTTTATACGAGACATATAAATTTATTCTATTTTTGAAATTTATTTAATATTAATATTTTATTATCCGAAAAACTATTTTTAAATATTGTTTTGGTTAAATTTTATTAATTATGATAAATTATATTGGAACAGCTTTTATTTAAATGGAGTTTAGATTTAATGGAGAGTTTATCTATGATTTAAATTTGGATTGGAACGATTTAAAGTTTAAATCGAATTTAATTAAACATGATATTATCTATGGGGGAATTTGAATCCTCCCAATCCTTATCCAACTGGGAATTCCCACCTCCTATATAAGGAGAGGTACTCATCCATAAATTTCCATATCCACCGATTGTGCATCGTGTCTGTGCCACCAATCCACTATATTTTCCTCCATTACAAATACATTTTTCCATCCCGGGTCCGACAGATCCGAACCTTTGTCCCCGTCGTATCGGACACACCCGACACGATTTATCTAAACTCGACCCTAAAACTATTGCTATATACAAAAGCCCCGTCGCCTTCGTCACCAGGAGCCACCACCCTCACCATCTTCCCCCACGGCATGACAGCCGGCACCATCCCAGCCACTCGCCGAAGTCGTCTATCCTCAACACAACTACCACCACTTCTTCCAGCCTCGCCATTACCGACGAACCCACCTTCATCATCACCATCCCCCCACCATTGCCTTCCGGCGACCAAAGACTCCGGCCAAAACACAGACCCGGCCACGCCAACAACAACATCATCACCACCACCGTCGTCGACGGCCCATACACCCCGACACCACCCCCGTCTCTACCATCGCAAACCACCAAAATAAAATGAAACTCACCTGATCCTCCGCAGACCTCGCGGTGGTTCAGAGCTGCTGCCCCGGCCTTCCGCAGCGCTGCATCCGTACCGTGGTCGGTCCGCCTCCAGCGAACCCTCCTTCATTCGGCCAATCGCCCGTGCGTCGGGCCGAGCACCGTACGTGCCCCTCTGTCTGAAGAACAAATAGGCAACTCTAGAGGGGGTGAATAGAGTTTATGACAATAATGTCCAATTAAAAATTAAACTCTTTCACTAACAGTAAATAATCAGAGTAAATGCGGAAATAGTAAAGAGCGAAAAAGCATACGCAAATATAGCCGATTTTAACCGGGTTTCCCTCGTGGAGGACTAGTCCAGGCCTGAGAACTCTAGCTCAGGATTAAATCCACTATTTGTGAAATAGTAGTTACATCCCGTGCCTTTTCTTCAAAAGAGCATGTCAACTTCTTACAGAGATCGCAGTGGCGATGCTTAGAATTTTCCAAGCGACTTCTTGAACTCTTGCACAAACTCCTAACTGAAAAAGTACTGAGCACTTTTAGGCTTAGGGAGCTTGTGGCTAGTAGATGAGAAGGGTATGGCTTGTATAAGGCTTTAGAGAGAAGAGAAGAGAAGATTGGATGAATAAAAATGAGAGAATTCATGGCCTATTTATAGGATACCAGATAGGCAGAATTCGGCTAGAATTCTGGGTCAAATATTCAAAAATTTGGCCTTTGGACAACTTGCATCCAGCCAACCCTAAAAATTAGGGTCCTGGATTTTAGGAGGCAGAGTTCGGCACGAACTCTGTGTGGAGGCAGAGTTCGGCCTGAACTCTATCTCCAGAGCACAGAACATGTCCAATGGGTAAATGGGCTACTTGGATTTTTGTGGGGCTTTTGGTTTGTGGTATAGGTATAGGATAAGTCCCAAATTGCTCAGTACGACTCAGTTTACATATGTCTAGACTCAATAAAAGTGTAAAATACAGACTCAAAACTTTGAGCATTGCAGGTACGAGCCGTCGTCCATCTTGTACTGAGTTCAGTCTTCATGTGTCGTATTAAAATATTACAAGTATCATGTCGTCAATTGTATCAATATATCGTTGACTGTGATTTTGTGTCAACAATCTCTCCCATATTGATAATTGACAAAATAATATTTGTATATTCAATATTCATACCTGGACACATTAAAGGGCAGCGTAGCTCCCCCGTACTCAGTGTAGAGCTATCAATAGCTCTCCCGTAATCATTGCTCTGTTCCTGTTGTCCTGATACAAACATTCTTTCCCAAAGCACAGATACACAATGATATGATTAATATAGAATATAGCAAAATATTTCTCCCCCTTTTGGCATTTATCAAACAACCAGAGATAATGATTGGCAAGCACACCAAAATAATAATGATAAACTGCATAAACTGATAAACGACATAATAAAATGTCTCAAGAGTCACATGGAGAGTGCTAATACAATCAAAGTGCCAAAAGAAAAACAACTACATCAACTAAAAATACAGAAAAGCATAAACTACGATCCTCAGTAGCAGCAGCAAAGAGAAATCCATATCCATTATCGAGCTCGTAAAGGCCCAGCGTCGTCGGATGATCAGTGAAGGAACGACGAGGGTCTACGAAAGCCGCATCCTGATCCAGGTAGCGGATAAACCAATGGTTATCGATACGGTATCCATCGTGAGCAGGGTCCCACTCCATAGGAATAGGCATAGAAGGATACCGGGACAGAGAGTACCGAATATCGTGCAGTGAGTTGCTAATGGCACTCATCTGCAGGGTAGTCCGGTAGTCAAGCTGAGTCCAGCGATCATTCTCTAAAGTGAATCGATCGCGTAGCATAGTCTGGAGTGACTCAAGAGTAGCAGGAGGAGGAGGAGGAGGATCCTGTCCAAGAGGAGGTGCATCAGGCTCATCGTCAGAGTGCTCAGACGCAGGAGGTGAGCCAATCATCGCCTGAAGTTGCCGTGCCTTAGATAGGAAGGCAGGGGCAGGTAGGAACTGGCACTCATCAAGAGGTACACGAAAGGCACGAAAGATCATAGGAAGATAAAGAGCATAAACCAAGGAACTTGGCTTCTTCTTAGCATTAATCATCCAGTCCATCATGGTACGTGGAAGATTAAAAGGAATATAAAAATGGAGGTGGTACAAAGCAGAGATTTCAAAGTATGTAACCTCATCAGTTGATCCTGCTTTGGGCATAATCGTGTTAAAAACAATGCGATGAAGTTCATAAAAGTAAGGATTGAGAAACTTGGCGAGAAGCTTACGAGGACGTGTGTTAGGAGTACACAAATCGTCCTTAAAGCTTTCTAGGGATGACCCATCGGGGAATTGAAACTTGCGAGCTTCAACAAGTTTCTCCCAAGAGTTTGGCTCCGGAATTTTAAGGTATTCGGCCAAGTCAAAATCATCAAATGAAATATCAATGCCCGCAACCCGTGAAAATAGATGTGTATCATTGTGAGTAAGTTTGCAATAAAACATTTGGATGGCATTGAGATATATAATCGAATTAGTCGTGACAAGTTCATCAAGGCATAGATCATGAAATAATGCATCATATTGTGAAAAAATAGTAAAATTTATAGGATGACCCTCATACACAGGACGTGATCGAAAATCACTAAACCACTCATTGGAAGCGTCTAGTGATACAAATATCCGGTCATCGTACGTGTCGAGGATAAGTGGACGAGGTGGGTTGAACAACGGGTGAATAGGTTGTTGATTAGGTTGTACAACAGGTTGTTCAATAAGAGGAGGAGCATTCGAAGAGTACGCACCCTCGGTTCGAAGTCTCTTTTCTCTATTGAACAACTTGGGAGCCACGAAATAATAAAGAAAATTGTGGAAATTTAGATGGAGAGAAGTGTGAAAATATGCCTCAATTTGATGATGAAAGATGAAAGAGAATGGTGAGAGAATCCTTCTCCTTGAATTTTGAGAAGAAAGGTGCACTAGGATGGAAGAACTAGGGTTAGGATTTGAAGAAAAGTAGTTTGGAGAAGTTTAGAAGGTGGCAATGGAGGAAAGAGAAGATGGGAACCCAGTTTTTAGTGTAAGGGTTCGAATGGTCGGAGCAAATGTGGAACATTGGATCATATTCTTATCAGCGGCTGAGGCTGCTTTCGGTTCTGGAACAGCCAGACCGAATTCGGCCCGAACTCTGGGTCAGGCAGAGTTCAGCCCGAATTCTGGTTTCTGTAGCCAGAACAGAAATTAGCCTAAAAAGAAGTTTGATCAAATAAGATAGACTAAAAGGAGTATGGCAAAGAGTAAATGCATATAGAAAATGAGAAAAACCAAGTAGAGAATAGCAAAAAATCAATGCTGAATCAAAGTGAAGTTTGAAAATTTGAATTTTAGCATGTGATAAATAAAAGTATACCATGTAATAAACAAGGAAATATGCCATAATTCAATATTTTGAAGCTGCCATGGGGTAGCTGCAGGGGCCGGATCCCAGCTAACGGTAGTCCTGAGGACTAGTACACCGTGTCGCTTAGGCTTTTATGTCTTATTGTCAGAAGGACCCTTTCGGCTTGTACCCATAGCAATTTCATCATAAAGAATCAAGACATAATCGATATTTATGCAGGTTACTTTAATGAATAACAGCTTCATCCAAAATTCTTAGTTCACGACAAAGAAAGTTAAAATGCTCTTCGGATAGTAGTTTGGTA
Source organism: Iris pallida (assembly GCA_029216955.1). Classification (NCBI taxonomy): domain Eukaryota; kingdom Viridiplantae; phylum Streptophyta; class Magnoliopsida; order Asparagales; family Iridaceae; genus Iris; species Iris pallida. The sequence continues at coordinate 10,700,109 of JANAVB010018599.1, forward strand.
AAGAAATCTGCTAGCTGATGATCAGTGTCAATAAATTTTAAGTTAATAGTGCCATTTAGCTGGTAATCACGCAAAAAGTGGTGACGTATTTCAATGTGCTTTGTGCGCGAGTGACATATGGGATTCTTAGTGAGATTTATAGCACTAGTGTTATCACAAAATATAGGAATGTACATAAAAGATAAGTTATAGTCTTCAAGGGTTTGCTTCATCCATAGAATTTGTGCACAACAACGACCAGCTGTGATATATTCAGCTTCTGTTGTGGATAGTGCGACAGAATTCTGCTTCTTGCTAAACCAAGAGACTAGAGCCTTTCCTAATAAATGACACGTGTCGCTCGTACTTTTACGGTCGACCTTGCATCCGGTAAAGTCAGCATCTGAGTAACCAATGAGGTCAAATGATGTTAATTTGGGATACCATAGGCCCACTGTAACCGTACCCTTAAGGTATCGAAAGATACGCTTAACGGCAGACATGTGTGATTCCTTAGGATTAGCTTGATATCTAGCACACAGACAAACGCTAAACATAATATCAGGGCGACTAGCAGTTAAATACAGTAGACTGTCTATCATACCTCGATACTTACGTTGATCCACAGGTTTGCCGCTTTTATCTGGTTCTAGTTTAGTTGTAGTAGCCATTGGAGTGCTGATTGGTTTGACGTTGTCAATGTCAAATTTCTTTAGCATGTCCTTTGTATACTTCAACTGTCAGATGAAAGTTCCATTTGATATTTGTTTGACTTGCAGTCCAAGAAAGTAATTGAGCTTCCCCATCATGCTCATCTCAAACTAGGTCTGCATACACTTGGCAAAATCTTGACAGAGAGTTTCATCAGTAGAACCAAATATAATATCATCAACGTAAATTTGTACTAAGAGAATGGTGTCTTTGAAAGATTTTATAAAAAGTGTAGTGTCAACTTTCCCTTTTGAAAAACCTTTTTCAAGCAAGAAATTGCTTAGCCGTTCATACCAAGCTCTAGGGGCTTGTTTGAGGCCATATAGCGCTTTCTTGAGCTTGAAAACATGGTCAAGAAATTTATGATTTTCAAAACCACGGGGTTATTTTACAAAAACTTCCTCCTTAATAAATCTATTCAAGAGAGCACTTTTAACATCCATTTGAAACAATTTGAAATTTTAAAAGTTAGCAAATGCGCAAAGCATCCGAATGGATTCCAATCTTGCAACAGGAGCATACGTCTCATCGTAGTCGATACCTTCCTCTTGGTTGTATCCTTGAGCTACTAGACGAGCTTTGTTACGTGTAACTTAACCATCTTCATTTACTTTGTTTCGAAAAACCCATTTAGTACCAATAATCGAGTGATTTACCGGCCTAGGAACAAGTTCCTAAACTTGGCTCCTCTCGAATTGGTTGAGTTCTTCTTGCATGGCAGAAATCCAAAATTCATCATTAAAAGCTTCTACAATGTTTTTTGGCTCAATTTGTGAAATGAAGGCAATACTAGCAATGGAGTCTCTTAATGATGATCTAGTACTTACTCCGCGTGAAACCTCACCTATAACCAAATTTTCTGGATGTGACGGCTTGAAAGAGAATTTCTTTGGCAAGCCCTTCAGAGAATTGGTTTCAGTGGTGGTATTCATTGGAGTAGAAGTTGATGGCTCAATATCATCATCAAGAGTAGTTGCTGTACTGTTATCCTCATCAAAAGTTACATTGGTAGACTCTTTCACAATTAATGAGCGTTTATTGAATACTCTATATCCCTTGCTCTTGGCAGCATAGCCAAGAAAAATACCATTGTCAGCTTTGGCATCAAATTTGCCTAAGTTGTCTTTGGTGTTAAGGATAAAACATCGACAACCAAAAACTCTAAAATATGAAACATTTGGAGTTCTTCCAAACCAAAGCTCATAGGGTGTTTTCTTCGTAATAGGACGAATAAGCACCCTATTTAAAATATGGCACGCTGTACTGACAGCTTCAGCCCAAAAATATTTCAAAAGTAAAAATTTATTCAACATGACTCTAGCCATATCGCCAAGAGTCCTGTTCTTTCGCTCAACAACACCATTTTGTTGAGGAGTTCTTGGACAAGAAAACTCATGATCAAAACCATTTAAATCATAAAACGTTCAAAATTAGTATTTTTGAATTCGCCTCCATGATCACTTCAGATTCGAGTAATCATGTAGCCTTTTTCGTTTTGAACCTTTTTAACAAAAATTTTGAAAACTGAAATGGCATCACTTTTATTTGTAAGAAAGAAAATCCAAGTAAATTTAGAAAAGTTATTAACGATAACAAAAGCGTAGAGTTTTCTACCAAGTCTGGCTACTCTACTAGGGCCAAATAAATCCATATAAAGTAATTGCAAGGTTCTAGTAGTACTTACAGAGTTTATGGAATGAAATGAGGACTTGGTTGCCTTATTCAATTCACATTTGGCACATACCATGTCCTTTTTGAATGTGATGTCGGGCAAGCCTCCAACTAGCTTCTTAGTCGATAGCCTGGATATAGTATCCATATTGGCATGACCAAGACGCTGGTGCCACAGTAATCTTTCATCCTTGTGAGCACAGAGACATCTTCCTGCACTGTTAGTATCTCTAGATAGATAGAAAATATAAATGTTATCCTCTCTTATCCCTTCAAAAGCAATGTCTCCTGTTGACCTATCATAAATGTAGCATTTATTTTTGATGTTCGGAGTCAGGAGAACCTGGCGGATCCGTTCACCAAGGGCCTCAAGCGCCAGCTGGTCGATGACACAGCTTGTAAAATGGGCTTGAAGGCATTCTGATATTGTGTTATTACATTCCTACCATAAAGTTTTATGCTATTAGTTCAAAGAGAAATCTACTAGGCATCTAGCTTTTGGTTCAAGGGAGGACTATTAACCAGAAGAATATCAGGAACGGTGGGTACTTGTCCTATGTGACATGGAGAGGTTACGGACCTACAACCACTGTTGTCTACTATTGTTTTCTGCGGAAAACGGATCCTGTAGGAAGGTTGGCTTAAACGCCTTAATGAGTTCTCAGGCAGAGTGAATGTCTGGTGTGCTTTACAGAAAGCACGGTAGAGCAGCACTACAAGGAGTGAAACTCCATGCTACAGTGGGGTGACTCCACCATGAGGTTTCCAGGTAGGGATAATGCCTCGGCTTTGCAAGCTAAGTCACAGCGGAGTAGCACCGCAAATAGGCAGGTAGCCTAATGCTATATGATAATCGTAATAAAGAGGGGTAGACAGCACTACAAAGAGGACGATGTCCTCATGTTACAGTGGCATGACACCACGAAGAGGTACCGGGTAGGGTAAAGTCTCGGCTTCGTAAGCCATGTCATAGCGGCGTAGCACCGCACGGAAGCGCAAGGCTTCATGCTGGGTAGTTTGGTACTACAAAGGGGCTTGTGACCTCATGCTACAGTAGTATGACACTACGATGAGGTACCCAGGTGGGGTAAAGCCTCGGCTTTAAGCCATGTCATAGCGGCGTAGCACCGCAAAGAAGCGCAATGCTTCATGCCATGACTCTTTATAAAGAACTCACCTATAGTGTATGGAAAGAGATATCAGGCCGTCTCTTGAGGGTAAGCTTGTAGACGCCCAAAATTATACACTGAAACTAGGCTGGCACAAGGCCTTCAATGTGCAGCCAGAAGCACAGTTGATGTCATTATGTGAGTAGGAAGAATTGCAGTTATGGTGCAGAATTCAAGGCTTAGTCCATTCTTGTATCATGCTGTTATTTAACCTATGCGGGAAGATTCAAGTCGTAGCGACATCTCTCCTAATGCATGATGGACAATCACTGTGGGGAACGCTCAACCCATATATTGAGATATGTGGGGGATTGTTGGTGTTTTTTGCCTTTGGACTAGAAAAGATAGTCCCACATCGGCTACACCAAATGGTGAGTATCTCAATATAATGCATTGCTTGTGTTGAGGTGTGCACATGAGGTGTAGTGGGGCACAAGTTTGTGCCATGTGGAAGTATTTTTCTAGAAGAAAAAAGGATTAAATCCAACAAGGATGAAAGTTAATTTTTGTTGTGCGGACTCAGACTCGGACACGGACTCCAGGATGTCTCGTACATGCACGGGAGTGTTCGGGGGGTAGGCGTAGACTGGCACACTTCTATGCTGATTGTGGGATGATCTAAAATATCAAACTCTATTTTTGAGTATTGGTATTTTAGTCCCACATCGGATAGGAGAAGAGGTGAAGTCTCAACTCCACTCTATAAATAGAGCCCCTTGGCCTCCTTTGAAAGATGCACCAAGAAGAGAGTTGAGGGAGTCTGTTAAGTCCAGAAAGCCCGTTCAAGTCTCAAATATTGACTTACGAGCGTTCCAGAAGTTCTCCTGAACTTGCTGGTTCCTGGGAGCTTATCCGTACTGCGGGTATAGCTTTGAGCGCCGGTGTTCTACACCCCAGCGAGATCCGTTCTTCTTCTTCCTCCCTCTTTCTGTTGCCTTCGAGAATCTGAGACTCAACTGTTGTTGATCATCTCTTGTTGCCTTCGAGAATACCGTCGCTTCTCTTTAGAAGTAATACGGTTCGGTTGCCTTCGAGAATACCGTCGCTTCTCTTTAGAAGTTATACGGTTCTGTTGCCTTCGAGAAACATTACGAAATAATCTTTTTAGATTCTCGTAAAACAACTTCACCTTCTTTAGGGTGTTGTTGCCAGAAACATTGTCTTTACAATTGTTTCTGAACTCGTATTTTTTCCATCGATTGTTCGTCAAGGGACTAACAATATGGACATGAAGCAGTTGAGGGACTCCTCCTACGAGTAGAACCTCGTTGCCATGGGCCGGCACGTTCTTCCCTTTGTCATCATTGACGTCAGATAGGAGAATCAAGACTTGGATAACCAAGTTCTACCGGCTTTGCTATCGGGGAAGGGCTTGATCCCTCCGACAGCTTATCTTTAAAAGCCTTATGATTGGACTCGACGATCAATATCTTGAATAGTTCCTATCAGCGCAATGTGGGATTATGCCACAACTTTCTTGTTAGTGGTAAAGATGGTCCGCAACAAAGTCACCTTTTTATTTTCCATGACAAAAAGAAAATACTATTTCTTTTTAATAAAAATTTGTTATTACTTTCTAAGTACAAAGAATACTTTCTTATGAAACTTACAATAAGAATTTCTAAGTACAAGCAAAGAAAAAGTAATCTGAGGAGAATTGCAATGTAGATCAAGTCGGTTCGTGACTCCTTTACCCCTTTTACTATCCGGCATGGTGGAAGGAAAAACGTGCTAACTTCGATTCACAACATTCAGAAGGCAAAAATGGAAGCAATTTGGCCCTGGCTCAAGAATCAAGGCTTTCAATGTTTCTTGGCGGCTCAAAACTGAAGCTATTTATAGTTATTCACACTGTAATGACCAATTTTTGGAGTTTCATATAAAACCTAAGCAAAATACATTTTTTTTACTTTTTCCGCAGAATACTAATAAGAAAACTCACGCAATTACTATGTACAAAAATTGAATCTGAATGCTCATGCAGAACACTATCTACATGACACATGTCATTGTTTACAACAAAAGCTTTAATACCACTGCTGATGTCAACGTCATCATTACTTTTATTTCAATTTTGAAATGCAAAGCTTTTAAGGCATGCACTTGTAAAAGCATGAGAAATCCTATGACTCTGCCATGAAATTGGCCTTAAGTCAGTTAAGGCTCTAGGTAGATCAGATGATTGAGGCTCTATAAAAAAACATATGACTTAAGCATTATGCATGTCAGATGCTCAAAGCTATACGCAAGGCAGCTGTTCAGAACTCTACGCAAGAAAGGTGGATAGTACTATATGCAAAGCAATTGTTCGAAACACTATGCAACGCAGTGGTTCAGCGCAATACGCTGGTAATTTGGTTAGAAGTTATATGCAGGAAATTAAATATCCTTATCTGTATGCAAGGATCAAAGAACCCAGTCATATGTGCAGTTTTATTAAATGGGGTGCATTAAATGCTTTGTACTGACATTATTCCTGATAGCTTATTGTGCTTCATAACGTACGAAAGTGCCAGAACCCTAGGCGTTACAATACTTAATCAGAGTAATAATGACTCTTTTTGCCTTTAACTGCAGAGCAGAGCCACTGAGAGACCGATAGGCAACTCTAGAGGGGGTGAATAGAGTGCAACATAAATATCTATCCAATTAAAAATATTCTAAGTGAAGGCAGTGACGAACTGTATAGAAATATATATAAAAAATAAGTATTGAAAATAGCAGAGTTTAGAAAGCAAACACTGTCACGCCCCAGAACCAGAATACTGGAGAGCGGGGGCAGACATAGCCAGCTACGTATATTGAAGTGCAACCCACCTCGCTATACGGTCACGGCTGTCTAGATACATGAGGGTTTAACTACAAGCCAACAGTCTCTTAAGGTCATGAACAAGCCTAGTGTCTCAATCATAAACAAGTAAATAAATGTTACAAGATGTAATATAACCAAATATCCAATAGTAAGGCGTCCTAAATATTACATATTTAGCTGATCATGAAGCTAGTCGTTACAAAATGTCAGGACTAGCAAGAGTTTAGTCATACATGATCAACCCTAGGATCTGTTAATCATGTTACAGCCCGTAGGCAGACAATAAGTAAGGTACAATCGAGCTAAATAGGTGCTCGTCGGCTAACGCCTCAAAAGAATAATTTTACAATAAAGTGAGAGAGCCAAAAATAACCCACTCGTTGCCAGGGTTACGCCTGGTGATCACCATCTGGCTGGAAGACAGGTAGATCCTCTGCTGCTGCTCCGATATCTGGCCATACAAATCCAGCCGGGTCAGACCCCAGAAAGAGCAAGTACCACAAATGAGGCTTCACTTAGGAACTAAAACCAGCATATCACAATAAAATATTAAAGGTGATAAATGAAGAACTGATAATAATAGAGATAGCAACAGTAAACTGAGTACGAGGAAAACATTCAAGTAGCCAGGTCACAACCCTTAAACCAAACAAGGACCGGGGTTGGAACCCTTCACCTGAATAGAAACCCGTCTCAAATACTTTTGGTAAGGTAACAAGACAATAAACGAAGAGAGGACACAGAACTGCTCCGGGAGCCAGGTTACAACCCTTAAACCAAACAAGGACCGGGATTGTAACCCTTCGCCTGAACAGAACTGGACCCCTGATCTTTATTGTTAAGGCCAGTATAGCCTGAACAGAACTGGACCCCTGATCTTTATTGTTAAGGCCAGTATAAATAATCATGATATTGAAGTAAGGTAAAACATGATGAGCACGGCAAGGGGTGCAATAAGGCAATAAACGAAGAGAGGACATAGAACTGCTCCGGGAGCTAGGTTACAACCCTTAAACCAAACAAGGACCGGGGTTGTAACCCTTCGCCTGAACAGAACTGGAACCCTGAGCGTTATTGTTAGAGCAAGCATGATAATCATGTCATGTCACAATCTTCTACAGGATCAGGACAAGACTAAGCTTGCTAGATTCCATCCAATCAATCACGGCCAAGCAAAGAGTACGACTTGATACTTTAACTAACTAGGGTTATCACAGACATAGTTACTAGCAAGATGCAATGAGATTATCCCAACAGCCACAAACCCTGCAGACCATCCAGGTTATCCAGGTCGAATGTCCATTTATGAAGGATGCAACACGTGACTGTGTGCTGGAAATGTGCCCTACTCGTCGGTAGGCTACAAGTCCACTTAGTGCGCCCAGATAACGGGATTGCCTGTAGCTGGGAAATCTCTCCATGACTACTGGATTATTCTAGTTTATTAGCCTTAGTCAATTGCAGTAGGTATCCCTGACCGTGGTACTCAGGGATCCCTATCCTAGACATGATGCAAGACAATACTGGTTTATTTGCACAAACACAATCACCCACGGTGTCCAGGTCATTCATACTTGTCATGTCAGAATAGCTGTCGTAATAGCATATCGGTTATAATATGTCAAGTTTACTTGTCAAGAGTACGCCACGGCGGGCCACTACTGTATTCATAGAACAACCAAAAATTTATATGACATAAGCATAAATGAGACATTTTAATATAATATGAATAATAATAATAATCGTAATAAAATACAAGACTGTGGAAGGGGCCATGCGACTAAGAGAATAGAGCTTATAGGGCCAGGGATAATAGAGCTCATGCGGCCAAGAGATCAGATCTCATGCGGCTCAGGATCCAGAAGTCCATGCGGCTGGGGGGGAGAACAGGGTCTTATACGGCTCGAATAATATGAGTCCATACGATTGGGAAGGAGTGGGCACATGCGGCTGGAGGGGCGCGAGCTTATGCGAATGCGGGGGACTCAGGCTTATGCAGCTGGAAGTGATGTGGGGCTCATGCGGCAGCGGAGAACCCAGGCTTATGCGGCTCGAATAGGAAGGGGCTTATGCGGCTTAAAGTGCGCGCTTCATGCGGCTGAAACTCATGAAGTCCTATACGGCTAGGAGAGAACAAGCTTTATGCGATATGTTTAAGCGTGCTCATGCGGCTGATGTCACGACCCGCACCCTAGAGTAAGGGCACGAGACGTGGGTACGTCCATCCTACGCCGTAGTGTCGGTGGTAGAATGCTGTCCTAGGTCAAACATCTAACAATATAAAGGTACATGTACAATATATACTCTCCGAATGGAGGTGACATAGCAGATACGGTGTCAATCACATCTAAGGTAGAGCATGAAAAGATAGATAGATAGATAAGCAGAAATGGAAATATAGAGATACAATCCAGAAGTCTAAGTGTCTAAATAAATATATATCCCAAATAACATCTCAGAATCTCAATACAGTAATCCAGAAAAGATAATAAAGACATCCTAATCTAGGGGAGTGTCATCAACTGCTAGTGGGTCCAAGTCACAAGTGTTGTCTAAAGCTTGCACCATGCGGGATAGACACCAGAACCTCATCATTCACTGTAAAATTTTCAACAGGTCCAGTCAGGACAGGAGCGAATACAGTACATCTCAACAAAATCATAACAGGTTAGGAAATATAAACATGCTAGAGAGTAAGATACAGAAAACTGAAGAAATAACATGATGAAAAAGGAAGACTGTAAATAAATAGCTACCGTATATAAAGAACTAACAGTGACTAGTGATTAAGAGCACAAGATGGTTATGTAAACGGCACGATGTTGTACATGAGTATTCTACAGAGGTTTGTACACGAGTAATCTACTGGATTGATTACATAACCACTTCTACTCCCCAGCTCCAATCAATACACAAGGATCTAGCCAAGTTATGTTATTGTACACGAAGGTCATGTGAATACATGATTATACACGATTTCATACGTTTCGTACACGAATGTCACGAATACAAGGAGTACACGATGCTCACGATAAAGTACACGAACACGAATACCCGATGTATCCGCTAAGGGGATAACATCGCACGACAAGATCCATATAGTACTAATCCGTGTTACCAACGTGTCAGCATCATGTAAAGTAATCTAAAGCAGGAAATATAATCCTAAACAAGATATGAAATAATCAGAGAATGTACTCTCCTGTATCCTGAGTATCTGTAGAGTATCTACTGTCCGAGGAGTCGTGTCTGCTCCTATAGAACAGTACAAGTCACTATAATTCTAAAATGATATAACAGACTTCTACAATACATCTACATGAAGTTTGGGGTCAAACTGGACTAAAGTCAACTCTTGGTCAACTCTAGTCAACCAAACTAGTCAAACTAGGTCAACTAGGTCAAGCCTAAGCCAAACAAGTCTTACTAAGTCTAACCAGTCTATCCTAGTAAGCACACACCAATCACAAGTCACACAAGCACAAAATACAAGTTATATACAATAGGCATATATAGGCTATACCTATATAACATGGCACTCAAGATACAGTGTATAAAGGAAGTCAAATGTATATACATGCATTCATCAATACTTAGGCCTATATGATATGCCACAAATAAATTACACACATATATATATATATATATATATATATATATATATATATATATATATATATATATATAGGGCTAAAGAAGGTCATGTGTGTGTGAACATGGAGGTGTACAACAAAAAAAGGAAATCAAATACTAATTATAAGTTACACTACCATGGCACAAGCTAACAAGTATACATTTACATATCATGGCAATCATTTAGAGGAGGGCTAACATGGCATGGTTGTTGACATATATGAAAAGCTGAAATCAACTAGTGTAGCAACATATAGTACTAATGTTATCTAACTTGAATTTAGCCAACAATTCAATTTAAAGGGTTACACATGTACATATTTCATAAAACTAAGTTTGAACTAACATTCAACTTGAAGGAAGGGGTTCATATTACATTCAGCTCAAACTGAAATTTACCATGCAATTGTTAACATATTGCTAAATATGAATTTAACTATCATTGAATAAAAGTTGAGGGTTACATGGCATGGTTCACATGTGAAAACTGAATTGAAACTAGCATTCCACTATACCTTAACTGGATTTAACTTGGCACTCATCTAATCTTTACACAATGCAATGTGAGTTCTCAGTTTTCAGAAAAGAAGAGGGCAATTTAGAAAGTAAAATGTGTGTGTGTGTTTGGACTATAGAATACAAGCAAGGGTTTAAAGAGCACATGGTATTGGATTAATATTTAACTTCCTAATTAATCTCAGATTTCATTTAATCTTAAACTCAGTAATCAACATATGAAATTTCAGTTTATAGGTTCATGACTGAAATCTCAGGTTTCATTTCACATTCAATACAGAAATCAAAACCCACCATTCCCATGTGAATCTCATTTAACATTAAATCAGTGAATCTCATTCAATATCAGTTTTGACTTTAATGGTGAATTCAGGATTTACACTGATTTAGTTCTCAGATTTTCAGACATTGAATCTCAGGATTTCAGCTCAAGTGTTCAGGTATCAATGGAGTATGTGTGTGTGTTGTGATATGAGGGTGTAAATGTGACATGAATCAGTGAGTAATATGAAACAGTGGGCATGGCATAACCTGTATGAGAGTAATATCCTGGAAGTAATAAACAATGAAGTGTTAAGGAAAAAAAAAACAGTTCAGGTAATAGGAGAATCCATTCCCAGTTAAGGTAACGAATCAATGCTCAATGTTCAGGAATGAATGAATCATCCAATGTAGTGTACAGTCAAGAACATTCAAAAGCCAACTAACAAATTCGAATTTCACATTTGAATTCAACAATGGAACAACCAATACTAGTGAGAATCATTAAGACAACTGAACAACAATTTAAAATGGATTAACAGGTTTAACAGTTTAGGAAAAATGGGAAAAGTAATGTGGTAACTGTCAGTATCAGTGAATACAAATTGAAAGCTCAACCCAATGCCACAAAAATCCTATTTTAATCAAAAGTCTAATTCGAATATAAATTGAACCAATCATGAACAACAATTATGTGGGAAACATATGAATGAAACAATCAATTGGAATTCAAAGTAAATAGGATTATCATATGAAAAACTAAAAAATTCCATGTATCAGTCAACCTTATTCGAAAAACCAACACAATGTTCAAATTCCCATCCTCAAATCATAAAGCCTATTTGAATTGTAATATTTCATTAACATGAACTAGCAATCGTGTGGAAGTAATAACAGTTGAAAACATTTCTTAAAATGGGATTAAAAATAGGGATTAACATGTAAAAACAGAACACACCATGTATCAGTCCCTGTGTATCAATAAACAGTGTACAGTCCAATGAAATCTTCAATTTCGAATCCCCATCCACATCAATAACCTAAACTAACATGTAAACTCAATTAACATAGATCATTAGACATGTATAGGATCTAATTAGCAATTAAAATCACAATTAAAACCATTAAAAACTGAATTAGAACAGTGTACAAAATAGTACACTGCACACGCACAGTGCATTCCTCGTGCACGTACGATACAGTGTCCGACACGACAAGAGAGGTCATGTAACTCGGGAGCCTCGTGTCAGTGTCTGCCCCTAAGTGTGTGTCAATTATTTCGTGTCCAAGTGGCGTGTCCAGGAAGTATTTGCCCACGAGTAGCAGGGGACTGCTGTGCGTGCGGAAACCGCGTGTTCACGTGTCCATTCAGACACGACACTACACAATGGTCACCTCAGTCCAACAGAAATCGATAAGCGACATCAAACCCTAAATTTCTATTCAAAGAAAAACAACAAACAAGAACGAAATGCCCATTGTGGCATTTCGTCGAACACCTAGTATGCCCACTGATACGTGTCCGATATGGACACATATTGGACACGAAACCTAGCAAAACCTATACCAATAGTTAGGGTATTCCTAGGGCTTCCTATTCATGCAATTAAATCACTATTTTATGGAGAGGATTAGGAATTACCTAGGTATGTGAAAAAGCCCAAAAAGCTTCAAAAGAGGTGTTTCTCTTGCTACCCAAACTCCTCCAAATTGCCCCTTCCCTGAAATTTATCACCATAGCCATCAAATTCACAGAGATTAGAATCTATTACAAGAAATTAGGAAGAAAAAGGAGTTAAAATGGAGGAGTTATGGATTGGGGAAGAAAGGGGTTTACCTCTATTTCCAAACTTGCTATTTCCTAAAGGAGGCTAGCCCTAAGTGGTAGAGACATTAAATAGGGGTGTGGAACCCTAGGTGGCTGGCCATAAATGCTAGGGTTAGGGTTTTGGTTTCACTAATTGGGTTATGGGCCTCTATGGGCCTTAAGCCATAAGTCATGGTTTATGAAATCACAAGTCATTAACCAACCTATTCATTATCTCTATTTTCTCCAATTTAATTCTAATGTCTAGAGTATCATTAACTTAGGTTAAACTAGGGTTTCATAATCTAACCAAGTGGTCATGACTAGGGTTAGCTTGTAGGACAGTCTCCAAGGTCACTATGAGTCAAAGTCAAGAATAACACTAAATTAAATTATACTAAAATCACTTAAATTCCAATAATTCTAATTAATACTAACTAACACTAACCATGGTTAGCTAAGACTAGCTATGATTAATCTAGGTTAGATCCAAACCAAGTTAGGCTAATCACAATATATGGCAATCAATTAAATAATATTAAAATCACACCATTCTTAATAATATATTAAATTCCAAATAATATATATTAAATTTAATTAAATTCGAAATGCCAAAAATACCCTCAAAATGGAAATGATAAATGAAACACCCTAATCACATGGCTAGGCTCTAGGTCAAGCTGTCTCTAGTATTACACTAGCAAAATACCAAAATTACAAGTCTTGGTTTAAATAGTTTAAAAATGATTAAAAATCACCAAAAATTATAATATGAAATAAATATCAATAATTAATAATTATAATTACAAAATTTCAAAATTATCCTCATCTGGAAAACTGGGTGTTACCATCCTACCCACCTTAGAAAAATTTCGTCCTCGAAATTAAGATGATCGTGCCCCTTCTAGGTCAAACCCCAACAATCAAGGTCAATAGAAAACTTATCTAAATCCTGCAATTAAAAAGATAGCATATAGGATTTTGGTAAGTGGCATCAGTCTGAGGTCTCATCTAGTCATTCTAGTCATATTAGATCAAAAGCAATCATAAGGTATCAAAACATAGAACAATATGGTAGGGTGCATCAATTATCGAAGACTGGCTAAGATATAGGTCAAGGACTCACCTCCAACTAGGTCTGGTGGCTGGAACTCCCTCCCGAAGGCAGAGACTTGGCTGGGATAAGTATAGCAGGACAGTCTCGCAGCATGTGTGCAGCTGACCCACATAACAGGCACACCCCTCTTCTCTTCCTACAGTAGTCCCATACATGTCCAGGCTTCTTACAGAAGGTACAGGTAGGCACTCTCCCAGCTGGCCTCTGTTGAACAGGAGTCTGGACTGGGTAGGCTGGTCTAGGCTGATAGTCTGGGTGCTCATAGGGCTCTGGGTATACACTGCTCTTCGTCCTCTTAGAACTAGGCTCTCCTCCTAAATGTACCAAATCCCACAGCAGTTGGATCCTGCGGCCCTGCTCCTTCAGGATCTCAGCCTGAACTCTCTGTGCCTCTAACAGAGAAGTCTGAATATCTGAGCTCCGTCAGAAAACAAACATGCTGAGGGTATAGTATTGGATACCGCTCCTGGAGGCAGAGAAGGAGGTAGGAAAGGACTCTCGGTCTCAGATGAGACTGCAGCTCTCTCCTGAATAACAAGTGGTGGAGAGAAACTCTCTGGTGAGGATGCTAACACCTCCTCGATGGCGGGAGGTGCCACTACCCTTGGGTCGGCCTGAGGGGTCACTACCTCCTGAGCAATAGGAGGTGGGAGCACGCTCCTAGTCATGTCCGGAGCTGCAGCGGCTCTCAGACGACGGGCTCGGGTCATAGGTGCCATACTGAAAAAAAAGAGTAAATCAATCATCAAGGCTGTAAGGCAGTCTATCATTCCATATGAAAACTGGTAAATATAACAAAGGAAAACCAGCTACAAGAGTCACTATTTTAAAGCCAGGCTATACTATCATCCCTAAGATAAGGGCCTAATCACAAGTCATCAAATCATCATACTAAGAAAGAACTACATATGAATAAGCTCTATAAAGCTAAACTATCCCTACTCCTAAATTATTTGATGATGGAAAATAATTTATAATAACAGAAGGGTACGATAGAGATGATATGTTCAAAAACCTCCTCAAGATATAGTCTGATAATCATATGCGTCTGTCCAAAATCATGTTACTCAGAGTCCTCGCCATGCCAGTAAGCAAGGCTACGATAAACGATAGATTCGATAACTGGGGCATGCACCTCTATAATCATGTCGTCTGGAATTCTCACTATGCCGACTAGTATAGCTGCGAGAAATTCTAAATCTCATAACCAAGATACGTACATCCGAAGTCAGGTCTCTATGTTTTCGCCACGCTAGCTAATATGGCTGCGATAAACTATAGGTTCCATAATCAAGTAGACGTTTTACCATCCCTGTTATTCCCGTGAACATATGTTATCAGAAAATATCGTAACTCAGGCCATAAAATTCATCTCGATAGAAAAATCAAAATCAACAATGATCCATCAAAATCAAATTGAATAACCAAGGAGTGAGAGCGAACAAAACAAGAGAAGGGATTTCAAATTGAAGTTTAAATAAGATTCTCAAGGGTCGTCCCAGAAATCTCTCAAGGAGTCCTAACTGTGATTGAGTAACTTCAAAAAAAAATATCCTAATCCTACTGCAGGCTATAGTGATACTCTAGTTCGAATACCACTATATAAACTCGACCTGCATGGGCCACCACTAAAAATGTGTCATGACCCGCACCCACTGTGAGGGTACGAGCACGTAACAACGCCCAGCCTACGCCGCAGTATCTGCAGTAGAACGCTGTCCTAGGTCAAACATCTAACAATATAAAGGTACATGTACAGTATATACTCTCCGAATGGAGATGACATAGCAGATACAGTCTCAATCACATCAAAGATAGAGCATGAAAAGATAGATAGATAGATAGATAACCAGAAATGGAAACATAGAGATACAATCCAGAAGTTTAAGTGTATAAATAAATACATATCCCAAATGACATCTCAGAATCTCAATACAGTAATCCAGAAAAGATAATAAAGACATCCTAATCTAGGGGAGTGTCATCAACTGCTAGTGGGTCCAAGTCACAAGTGTTGTCTAAAGATTGCACCTTGAGGGTAGACACCAGAGCCTCATTATTCACTATAAAATTTTCAACAGGTCCAGTCAGGACAGGAGCGAGTACAGTATATCTCAACAAAATCATAACAGGTTAGAAAATATAAACATGCTAGAGAGTAAGATACAGGAAACTGAAGAAATAACATGATGAAAAAGGAAGAGTAAATAAATAGCTACCGTATATAGAGAACTAACAGTGACTAGTGATTCAGAGCACAAGATGGTTATGTAAACGGCACGATGTTGTACACGAGTATTCTACAGAGGTTTGTACACGGGTAATCTACTGGATTGATTACATAACCACTTCTACTCCCCTGCCCCAATCAATACACAAGGATCTAGTCAAGTTATGTTATTGTACACGAAGGTCATGTGAATACATGATTATACACGATTTCACACATTTTGTACACAAATGTCACGAATACAAGGAGTACACGATGCTCACGATAAAGTACACGAACACGAATACCCGATGTATCTGCTAAGGGAATAACATCGCACGATAAGATCCATATAGTACTAATCCGTGTTACCAACGTGTCAGCATCATGAAAAGTAATCTAAAGTAGGAAATATAATCCTAAACAAGATATGAAATGATCAGAGAATGTACTCGCCTGTATCCTGAGTATCTGTAGAGTATCTACTGTCTGAGGCGTGGTGTCTGTCTCCTATAGAACAGTACAAGTCACTATAAGTCTAAAATGATATATCAGACTTCTACAATGCATCTACATGAAGTTTGGTGTCAAACTGGACTAAAGTCAACTCTTGGTCAACTCTAGTCAACCAGACTAGTCAAACTAGTTCAACTAGGTCAAGCCTAAGCCAAACAAGTCTCACTAAGTCTAACCAGTCTATCCTAGTAAGCACACACCAATCACAAGTCACACAAGCACAAAATACAAGTTATATACAATAGACATATATAGGCTATACCTATATAACATGGCACTCAAGATACAGTGTATAAAGGAAGTCAAATTTATATACATGCATTCATCAATACTTAGGCCTATATGATATGCCACATATAAATTACATATATATATATATATATAGGGCTAGAGAAGGTCATGTGTGTGTGAACATGGAGGTGTACAACAAAAAAAGGAAATAAAATACTAATTATAAGTTACACTACCATGGCACAAGCTAACAAGTATACATTTACATATCATGGCAATCATTTAGAGGAGGGCTAACATGGCATGGTTGTTGACATATATGAAAAGCTGAAATCAACTAGCATTCAACTAGTGTAGCAACATATAGTACTAATGTTATCTAACTTGAATTTAGCCAACAATTCAATTTAAGGGGTTAAGGGTTACTTTGCACACATGTACATATTTCATAAAACTAAGTTTGAACTAACATTCAACTTGAAGGAAGGGGTTCATATTACATTCAGCTCAAACTAAAATTTACCATGCAATTGTTAACATATTGCTAAATATGAATTTAACTATCATTGAATAAAAGTTGAGGGTTACATGGCATGGTTCACATGTGAAAACTGAATTGAAACTAGCATTCCACTATACCTTAACTGGATTTAACTTGGCACTCATCTAATCTTTACACGATACAATGTGAGTTCTCAGTTTTCAGAAAAGAAGAGGGAAATTTAGAAAGTGAAATGTGTGTGTGTGTTTGGACTATAGAATACAAGCAAGGGTTTAAAGAGCACATGGCATTGGATTAATATTTAACTTCCTAATTAATCTCAGATTTCATTTAATCTTAAACTCAGTAATCAACATATGAAATTTCAGTTTATAGGTTCATGACTGAAATCTCAAGTTTCATTTCACATTCAATACAGAAATCAAAACCCACCATTCACATGTGAATCTCATTTAACATTAAATCAGTGAATCTCATTCAATATCAGTTTTGACTTTAACGGTGAATTCAGGATTTACACTGATTTAGTTCTCAGGTTTTCAGACATTAAATCTCAGGATTTCAGCTCAAGTGTTTAGGTGTCAATGGAGTATGTGTGTGTGTTGTGACATGAGGGTGTGAATGTGACATGAATCAGTGAGTAATATGAAACAGTGGGCATGGCATAACCTGTGTGAGAGTAATATCCTGGAAGTAATAAACAATAAAGTGTTAAGGAAAAAAAACAGTTCAGGTAATAAGAGAATCCATTCCCAGTTAAGGTAATGAATCAATGCTCAATGTTCAGGAATGAATGAATCATCCAATGTAGTGTACAGTCAAGAACATTCAAAAGCCAACTAACAAATTCGAATTTCACATTTGAATTCAAAAATGGAACAACCAATACTAGTGAGAATCATTAAGACAACTGAACAACAATTTAAAATGGATTAACAGGTTTAACAGTTTAGGAAAAATGGGAAAAGTAATGTGGTAACTGTCAGTATCAGTGAATACAAATTGAAAGCTCAACCCAATGCCACAAAAATCCCATTATAATCAAAAGTCTAATTCGAATATAAATTGAACCAATCATGAACAACAATTATGTGGGAAACATATGACTGAAACAATCAATTGGAATTCAAAATAAATAGGATTATCATATAAAAAATTGAAACATTCCATGTATCAGTCAACCCTATTCGAAAAACCAATACAATGTTCAAATTCCCATCCTCAAATCATAAAGCCTATTTGAATTGTAATATTTTATTAAAATGAACTAGCAATCATGTGAGAGTAACTAAAAGTTGAAAATATTTCTTAAAATGGGATTAAAAATAGGGATTAACATGTAAAAATAGAACACACCATGTATCAGTCCCTGTGTATCAGTAAACAGTGTACAGTCGAATGAAATCTTCAATTTCGAATCCCTATCCACATCAATAACCTAAACTAACATGTAAACTCAATTAACATAGATCATTAGACATGTATAGGATCTAATTAGCAATTAAAATCACAATTAAAACCATTAAAAAATGAATTAGAACAGTGTACAAAATAGTACACTGCACACGCACAGTGCACGCATGATACCGTGTCCGACACGACACGAGAGGTCGTGTAACTCGGGGAGCTTCGTGTCAGTGTTTGCCCCTAAGTGTGTGTCAATTATTTTGTGTCCAAGTGGCGTGTCCAGGGAGTATTTGCCTCCGAGTAGCAGGGGACTGCTGTGCGTACGGAAATCGCGTGTTCACGTGTCCATTCAGATACGACACGACACAATGGTCACCTCAGTCCAACAGAAATCGATAAGCGACATCAAACCCTAAATTTCTATTCAAACAAAAAAGGCAAACAAGAACGAAATGCCCATTGTGGCATTTTGTCGAACACCTAGTATGCCCACTGATACTTGTCCGATACGGACACGTATTGGACACGAAACCTCGCAATACCTATACCAATAGTTAGGGTATTCCTAGGGCTTCCTATTCATGCAATTAAATCACTATTTTATGGAGAAGATTAGGAATTACCTAGGTGTGTGAAAAGGCCCAAAAAGCTTCAAAGAGGGGTGTTTCTCTTGCTACCCAAACTCCTCCAAATTGCCCCTTTCCTGAAATTTCTCACCATAGCCTTCAAATTCACAGAGATTAGAATCTATTGCAAGAAATTAGGAAGAAAAAGGAGTTGAAATGGAGGAGTTATAGATTGGGGAAGAAAGGGGTTTACCTCTATTTCCAAACTTGCTATTTCCAAAAGGAGGCTAGCCCTAAGTGGTAGAGACATTAAATAGGGGTGTGGAACCCTAGGTGGCTGGCCATAAATGCTAGGGTTAGGGTTTTGGTTTCACTAATTGGCTTATGGGCCTCTATGGGCCTTAAGCCATAAGTCATGGTTTATGAAATCACAAGTCATTAACCAACCTATTCATTATCTCTATTTTCTCCAATTTAATTCTAATGACTAGAGTATCATTAACTTAGGTTAAACTAGGGCTTCATAATCTAACCAAGTGGTCATGACAAGGTTTATCTTGTAGCTCCAATGTCACTATGAGTCAAAGTCAAGAATAGCACTAAATTAAATTATACTAAAATCACTTAAATTCCAATAATTCTAATTAATACTAACTAACACTAACCATGGTTAGCTAAGACTAGCTATGACTAATCTAGGTTAGGTCCAAACCAAGTTTGGCTAATCACAATACATGGCAATCAATTAAATAATATTAAAATCACACCATTCTTAATAATATATTAAATTCCAAATAATATATATTAAATTTGATTAAATTCAAAATGTCAAAAATACCCTCAAACTGGAAATGATAAATGAAACACCCTAATCACATGGCTAGGCTCTAGGTCAAGCTGTCTCTAGTGTTACACTAGCAAAATACCAAAATTACAAGTCTTGGTTTAAATAGTTTAAAAATGATTAAAAATCACAAAAAATCATAATATGAAATAAATATCAATAATTAATAATTATAATTACAAAATTTCAAAATTACCCTTATCTGGAAAATTGGGTGTTACAGCTGATGGTGCTGGTATTTATGCGGCTCAACCCAAGTGGGGGTCCCATGCGGCAGAACAAGAGATGGGTCTTATGCGACCGAGAATTGGCAAGGCCTTAGGCGGCTGAAGATGTAAGTGCTCATGCGGCTAGAGAGGAATGCGCCATGCGGCTGAGAAAGACTTGCCGCATGAATGTTCATGCGGACAAGTACTCCATGCGGCTGAGAGACTGTACTTCTTCTCTATTGGTCCGAGAAGATGTGCCATAAAGTGCATTTCATGCGGACAAGTACTCCATACGGCTGAGAGACTGTACTTCTTCTCTATTGGTCCGAGAAGATGTGCCATAAAGTGCATGGATTCAAAGCTCATAAATCCTTCATCCGAAGTCGAAATTCAGACTTCCATAGGTCAAAATGGGCAGAACAAAATTCTTTACAATATGAAACCATCAAAACTTGGAAATAACAATGTTAAGTAGATCAAAACCCAAGAAATCCGAAAATACAATAAACTTATATCTACACAAATTGAACCTTGGAAATTAGAAATGCTAAATATTAAAGTGTGTTAGAATCTCGTGGAGAAGAATATGGAACAATAAAATTTGGGTTCCTCCATGAAGCAAGATGCACTTACCTAAGCTCTCTTCCTGGTAGGTGGAGAAGTAATGGTGGAGAAAAAGAAGTAAATGAAGAGAATTAATGAAGAGAGAGAGTGGGCAGCTATAAATAGGGATGGTGGTGGTAGGTAGGTAGGGGTTCTCCCCTTGGTTCATGATGAACCAATAAGCAACCCAAGCCGAACCAAGCCAACCCAAACAAGCCGAACCAAGCCAGGAGACACGCAATACGAGTCAAGATACATACACGTATCCCAAAATACGTATTACGAACTATAGGCATTACAACTATACCCACCTTAAAAGAATTCCTCCTCGAAATTTAATCAAGAGGCTAGAGATGCAAGGACAAGCTATACGAAACACAAGCAAGCTATAACTAGACAATCAATCAAGCAATCATTCATTCAGGCAAGGAACTTAGGGCATAAGGCATAAGAAGGGCATTAAACCTTACGAGTCAAACAGGTCGGGATATCGCGAGGGATATCATCCTCACGCTCCCACGTTGACTCACCCAAAGAGTGATGACCCCAAGCAACTCGGACTAACTTGATAGTCTTGTTCTTGAGTGTCTTCTCTCTTCGGTCCAATATGGACACGGGCCTCTCCTCATACGAAAGGTTGGTACCAACAACCAATTCGAATGATCCAGAATATGGCTCGGGTCTGGGATATACCGTCGTATTTGGGATATATGGAACACGTCATGCACCTCACGTAACGACGGCGGAAGAGCGAGACGATAGGACACATCTCCTACTCGCTCCAGAATGTCAAACGGTCCTATATACCTAGGACTAAGCTTTCCCCGTACGCCGAAATGAATAATGCCATGGTTAGGCAAAATCCTCAGGAATACATGGTCGCCGACAGAACACTCAAGAAGGCGCCGATGAGAATTGGCCCAATGGCGCTGGCAATCTTGGGCAACTCAAAGATGTTCCCTGACTCTTCTGACCACTTCAACTGTCTGGGAAATCATTTTCGGACCGAGCATCTGCCTCTCTCCAACATCATCCCAGGCTAGCAGAGATCTGCACTTCCTGCCATATAGTGCCTCGAACGGTGCCATCTGGATGCTGGCCTGGAAACTGTTATTGTACGAGAACTCCACCAGATACAGGTGATCTTCCCACGAACCACCGAAGTCGAGCATACAGGACCGCAACATATCTTCAAGAGTCTGGATTGTGCGTTCTGACCGACCATCTATCTACGGATGATAAGCTGAGCTGAACTGGAGGCGAGTCCCTAAACTCTCTTGCAGGCTACACCAAAAGTGCGAGATAATCTGAAATCTCAGTCCGAGGTGATATTGACTGGAATACCGTATAACCTGAATATCTGCCTAAGGTACATCTCCGCTAACTGAGCCGTCGGCTGACCGACTCTGAATGGGAGAAAGTGAGCCACTTTCGTGAGGCCGTTAACTATAACCCAAATAGCATCTCGACCAGCCGGTGATCTAGGTAATCCAGTCACGAAATCCATGGTCACATGCTCCCACTTCCATTCTGGAATCGGCAAGGGCTGAAGAAGTCCAGTTGGCCTCTGATGTTCAGTCTTAACTTGTTGGCAAACCAAACACCGAGAGACAAACCGGGCTATCTCTCTTCATGCCATTCCACCAAAAGTACTACCGGATATCACGGTACATCTTCGTACCACCGAGATGAATGAAATACTGAGAATTGTGAGCCTCTGCCATGATCTCCTGTCTGATATCTCCACAGGGTACACAAAGACGCTTACCAAGTCGAAGTGTACCATCTTCATGAACGCATAATTCTGGTCTTCGTCCTGTCTCACACTCTGCTCTGAGTCGCTGAAGCTTGGAATCTGTTGACTGCGCCATCCGGATCCTCTCGACTATAGTGGACTGAACTCGCATAGTGGCCATCAATGCCACACAAATAGGACGGACAACTTCTATGCCCATCTTCTGAAGATCTGCTAACAACTCTAGTCGGTCTGTTAGGATATAAACTTCGGCTCTCCTGCTCAATGCATCTGCAACGACGTTGGCCTTCCCAGGATGATACTGCAGGTTGACATCATAGTCTACAAGTAGCTCCAGTCACCTCCTTTGACGCATATTAAGGTCCTTTTGGGTTAAAATATACATCAGGCTCTTGTGGTCGGTGAAATCTCCACCCTATCTCTATACAAGTAGTGCCTCCACAACTTAAGTGCAAACACTACTGCTGCCAGCTCCAAGTCATGGATTGGGTAATTCTTCTCATGATCACAGAGTTGTCGTGATGCATAAGCTATTACCTTCCCATGCTATATCAGAACACATCCTAAACCTCTGCCCGAAGCATCACAATATATTGAGAATCCTCCGGTTCCATCTAGAAGCGTGAGAATATAAGCCGTTATCAAGCCTCGCTTTAACATCTCAAAAGAATCTTGGCACTCTGCTGTCCAAGCAAACTGCACATTCTTACGGGACAACTGGGTCAATGGTGCCGAAATTCGAACAAAGTCCGAAATAAATCGCTGGTAGTAGCCGACCAAGCTAAGAAAACTGCAAACTTCTGCAACTGTGCTAGGTACCAGCCACGACTCAATAGCCACGATCTTCTGGGGATCCACTTCTACTCCTCCTCTGGTGATGATGTGACCCAAGTACAAAATACGATCGAGCCAAAATTCATATTTACTGAACTTGGCATACAACTGGTGCTCTCGAAAAGCCTGAAGAATCATACGGAGATACTGTTCACGCTCCGCTTTGCTCTTGCTGTAGACCAGGATGTCGTCTACGAACACAATCACGAACTGATCCAAGTAAGGCATGAAGATTCGATTCGAGGTCTATGAATACAGTCGGCACATTGGCTGCTCTATATGGCATCACAAGGAACTCCCAATGCCCATATCGGGATCTGAAAGCTGTCTTTAGGATGTCATGCTTTCTGACTCTGATCTGATGATGCCCTGATCGCAAGTCAATCTTAGAGAATACTGCTACCCCTCTAAGTTGATCAAACAAGTCATCTATCCTCGGAAGAGGGTATCTGTTCTTAATTGTCACTGAGTTCAAGGTACGATAATCTACACATAATCTGGACGTACCATCCTTCTTTTTTACAAGAAGCATCGGGGCTCCCCAAGTCGATCCACTAGCACGGATGAATCCTTTGGTTCTGAGTTCTTCAATCATCTTGTACAATATCTCTAACTCTAACGGTGCCATCTTGTAGACTCTCTCTGACACTGGAGCTGATCCGGAAATCAAGTCTATAGTGAACTCGATCTCCCGCTCTGGCGGCATTCCTGGAAGCTCTTCTGGGAATACATCTAGAAACTCCTCAACTATCCGAGGTAACTGTACTGCTGCTACTGTAATCCATAACACTGGAGGAGAAGGTTCGACTTTGCCTCAAAAAAAGGAAAACTCCGGCTCGCCTAGAATGCTAAAAACAACCTTGCCAATGTGGCAGTCTATCCTAGCATACTGGTCCCTCAACCAATCCATCCCTAAGACCACATCATAATCGGCCATTAGGAACTCTATCAATCTAGCAGGAAACTCTCTACCGCTAACTACGATCCGATACGAGGAAAATATCCTATCTACTCCCATAAGTCCATTACCAGTAAGTATATTGAGCCTTACTGATAATGACTCGGGCTTGAGTCCTATCCGTGTCGTGAATCGTGCAGACATAAATAAATACGAGGCACCAGAATCAAATAATACTGAAGCTGGAAAGGTGTTGACGAGAATAGTACCTGCTACCACCTCACCTGGTGCTATTCCTTCTTCTTCCATGGTCAAGGCCAGCACTTGACCATGTTCCCTAGGTGCGGGTCCCTTCTGCTGAAAATTTCTCTGCCTACTCTGGATCAAGGCTTAGGCTTGGGCGTACTCTGCGGCCTCTGCTGCTGGAATGCCTGGGCCTGCGTCGACAACGGCCTCGAGAATGGGTACTGTAGCTGCTGTTGCTGGACTGTTGCTGGTCCTCTAACTGAAGGACTAGAGAAAGCTGACGATGAACTCCCTTCTTTCGGGCAGTTCCCAACCCTGTGGTTCGGGGCACCACAAACCAGACACAACCCCTGTGCCCTGCGATACTCCGATACCACATGCCCCGGCTTCCCGCAGTATGAATATCCCACTGCGGAAGACTGCTTCTGCTTATACTGATGAGGGTGTGTCGGGGTTGAATGTTGAACCGAAGTCACTGAGGTCGTCCGCCTCGGAGCTCCAATGGTCAAGGCCCTAGCTGCTGGGGCTGGTGCTGAAGACTGATTCATCTGGCCATGGGATCGCTTCCGACCCCTGGTCCTATCCATGATCCTCTGGGAGGTATACACATGCCTCCAAGCTGCTCTCAATACCGTATCAAAAGTCTGATGCTCAAACTGCTCCACTGCCAATAATATCTCGAGATGGAGCCCCTGCTGGAACTGCTGGGCTTTATCGAACTCGGTTGCTACCAAGATGGGAGTAAACCGACTAAGTCTCGAAAACTCGGCGGCATAACCATCGATCGTCCTGTCCATCTGCTTCAGATTGGTGAACCTCGTCTGTAGATCGTACCGAGCTACAGCATCAAAGTACTTGGTTTGGAATCTCTCTCTGAATACTGCCCAAGCAATGGGTTCCACTAATCCAACGGCCTGTACCGCCCACCAGCTGCAGGTAAGATCTAATAACTGCAGGCGTACCACGACCACCTTCTCGGCTTCGGGAGTCTTGGATGCTTCTAGAATCACCTCTGTGTCCTGAAGCCACGCATCTGCAGTGATAGCATCTTCGCTGCCATCGAAGAATGGAGGGTTCAGGCGCTTGAAACTGTTCGCTGTACTGTTACCCTGATGACCTCCTCTGGTCAGAGCATCTGCCACCGCCTGGTACAAGGCATCTCCTCGACGATCCTAGAAAGCTAATAATGACCTGATGAGACCCACCAAAGTGCCATCATCAGGCTCTACAGGGTGAACTGGCTGGATTGGTGGCTCTCCTCCAGTAGGCACGACTCTGAAAGCTATTTTCGAATGCTGGGCTTGATCTCCAGGTTACTGCTGGTCCACGGGAGGTGCTCCGCCTTGCTGATCGGCAGATCCAGGAACAATGTCGCTGAAGAAGATGACATAGGGAACAATAAGGAAGGACCACGACAGATCAACGATACAAGCATGTGATCAGGTCAAGAATCCAGAGATTTAGAAGATACGAGCAGAGATCAAGGGCGGGCACTGATTGAGACATCTATTCGGTAAATGTAACACCCAGTTTTTCAGATGAGGGTAATTTTGAAATTTTGTAATTATAATAATTATTATTGATATTTAATGCACATTATGATTTTTGGTAATTTTTAATAATTTTTAAACTATTTAAAAACTACTTTGAGTCATAACTTGTGATTTTGATGTGCTGTTAGTGAAACCCTAGTGACTGTATGACCTAGAGCCTAACCATGTCATTATGATGATTTAATTATTATTTTTATCCTAGGAGTATTTTGATCATTTTGGCTTATTTGAATTTTTAATTAATTTAATGAATTGGTGAATTCTAGTTTGACTTTGACTTGTTGAGACCTAGTGGACTAGCCTAGAACCTAACCCTAGCTATGGTAACCCTAGTCTAACTTAGGTTAACCTACTTTTAGTCATTAGAGACTAATTTTGGAATAGGAGGATTAGTTTGAGTGAAATCATTTCATGATTTATGGTTTAATGAAATAACTTATGATTTCATGACTCAATGACTTATGACTTGGCCCATGGCCCATAACTAGAAGCCCTAACCCTAACCAAACCCTAAATGACCAGACACATAGGGATTCCCACCCTATTTAAATACTTATTCATTAGGGTTGCCTCTTTTTATCATTCCAACACTTGGAGAAAAGAGAGGTATTCTTTCCTCTTCCAAAAATTCCCATTTATTCATTTGATCTCCTTTTTCATCCTAGTCTTTTGCATTAGGTTCTAATTTTTGTATATTTAATATTTCTGGAGGTTAATCTCAGTTGGGCTCAATTGGAGTATTTGGCCATCAAGAGGAACACCCCCCATTTGGAGCTTTTCTTGTAAATTGCACCTATAGGTAAAACCCTTTAAATTGCATTATTATTTTGATTTCTTTGCATATTAGGCTAGGTTTAGATGTCCCCTAGCTGTACCCCAAATTTGGGTGGATTTCATGTCCGTTTGGTGTCCGTATCGGACACGTGTCATAGGGTATGTAACGTGTTTGATGAAATGCTTGTGAAAAATAAATATTGTTAATTTAAAAAACTAATTACATGATTTTGAAGCCCTTGGCATGCTGATCATGAATCTATCACACTGAGCACATTTTAGAGCCGTGTCCGTGTCCAAAATAGACACGAACACGCTGTACGACACTGTCGTGCAGTGTCCTGCTGCTCGTGCGTCCTAGCGGACACGACACGACGACTCAAGCCACGAAAATTGGTACACGTGTTGTCCTAATTACTGACATCCTACCCACAAAATTTTGTAGGATCTCGTCGACTGTGCACGAAGAAATCGAGGCTGCACTGTCTCGTGCTCCCTGTGCACACACGTGAAAACCCTTACTGACACGCTTTCGTATCTTGGACACGACACAGTTTGATGGCGGTATAGACACTTGAACACGAGCCCCTATACCCCTTCTACCTATGTGCACGACCACGACATACTAGGTAGGACACACGTGTCCCTAGCTCACTCGACATACGTGCACGAGGCTGTACCTTTGCACAGTTTCTGTCACATATTGACACTCGTGTTGACACGACTTGGACACAGTTTTGACATACCATAGACACGTGTGTATCACACACACTCGACTCCCCCCCTCTGACACATGTTGTATGTTTTGATTTTGAATGATTTGGTTTCGAATATGCAATGTGTATGGGCTAATTTCAGTTCTCGGTTTGACAGTATTTGAAAATTGGGTTCGATTGAACTAACAGTAAATGGGAACCTGATTTTCGAGTCACTGATTCATTGTTTACTGTTTTTAATGTTTCCATGGATTCAATTCGATTTCAAATGAGTTTATACATATGCCTGAGTCTAGATTGAAGTATTGATAGGGTATTCAACTGTTTTCTGAATTTGAATGTATAGTGAGATATATATATATATTTTTTGGGTGAGTATATATATAAGTTTTGGATATTATCTACTTATATATGTTCAGCTTTTTGTGGATTGAGTGTGGGTTCATATAGTGTCATGTATATGTTTCGTATTGGTATCATAGAGGGAGCTGTGAGTTGGAGGGCAGTAGGCAATGCCTAGTCTTAGCTTGTCCTGTCTTGGTTTGCATTGCATAGCAGTAGCAGGACTGCCCTCATGAATGTTTGATTTGGAATTAGTTTAGTTCATTAATTATTCAATCCCTTGGCCTTGTATCAGTCTTTAGGATAGGGTCATCTTGATTTCAGTCCCCTTCCAATGCTCCCTGTTTTGAATGTTCTAAAATTAAACTCAAAAAATGTCACATACACACCTATACACACACTCTTTCCCTCATTGCCATTGCTAGCCTTGAATGTTCAGTCCCAACGTTGGCTGAAATTCATGTGTTTGTTCAGTCCAGCTTTTGGACTTTTAGTTCATTCCACATACTCTTGAGTATCAACTCCATTGCGAATTGGTATCAGCTGAACTGAGGTTTGGGGGTTTGAATGGCTATTCAATCTCAGGTTTTGGGTTCTGTCATTGTACTTCCTAAAACATTGTTAAACTATTTTTTTGAAAACTGTCATCTGCTCACAGTTTTCCTGAGAACAGTCATATTAATTATGTTCAATATACTTGGTATCTTTTGTTCAGTCCCTATATTGTTTGCTTTAGCTTATTTGCTATGGTATCATCCCCTTCCTATTACCTAAACTGTCAAACACACACACCAACTGATTTCTGGGTTGGAGATTCACTGGATTCTTAATATAGGTTGTTTGGGTCTGTTCTCAGATTTCTGAGGCTGAGAATAGAGATTATGTGTAGGTGTTTTCTCTACACTATCTGAACCTGTCCATATATGGACTCTTATAACACACACACCCCTGTTTTTCCTATGTCACATACACACATGCCTATACAAACCCACACACACTCATTTTTTAGCATATAGTTCCTGAGAACCTATTTAAAATATCAATTGTTTTCACTGATTTCAGTCTACACATCACTAATCCATTTTCCCTGTGTACACTTCCTTTCACTGTTTTGATGAACACCTAATACACTAGACACAAATACACTATTAGCTGGTAGTTAGCATTGTCATATTGATTTCCTATATCCCTGTACACTACCACATCCTCACAGGTTCACACATGCCACCTAATGTTCACACACACACAATTATGAATCCTGAGAACACACCCCTACATACCACACCATGCTTCTCACACACTCTTAGCCCCTCTCTTCATCTCTCTATATATGTGTATATATGTTTAAGGGCAAACATGTTTGATATAGGTTGTTGTGGTCATGCAAGTATGCTAGACATGTAACTTTCAAGTTATCTATGCAATGTATAGTGTAAGCATGCATGTACTCTTGAATGGGGATTTCATCTAAACATGTGTATATATGTAAATATGTTAGGTAATGTGGGTAATGAGTTGAATGCACACCATAGTCACCATTAACCTATACCCACACACATATCCTGTATATTGCCACACTTGACACATACACTCTCTTTTCCCTCACTCTCTCTACACACTATATATTATATAATGTTATGCATGTATGTGTGCAATGTATGGAGGAAAGGTATGTATTTATATAATATCTAAGTTATTATGCATTATTGTTGTTCACATTGCCTTGTGATTGTGTTTGTATGCTAGCCTAGGCTTGGTTTGGCCTAGTGAGTCTTGACTAGACTAGGATCGACCTAGTTGTCTAGTGTAGTTGACGCAGAGTTGACCAAGTTTGACTTTGACCTAGTTTGACCTAGACAGTTGACCATGTTTGACTTAGAGTTGACCTTGACCTAGATTGGCCTAGAAATCATGTAGATTGTATTGTAGCTTTCATTTTCCTTGTATTGAACATGTCATAACCCATACTGCTCTATTTAGGACATTGTGACTCCGGTGCAGACATCTGATAATATATTACTCTTTTCAGAGTATCAAGCAAGTATATTCTCTTATAGTTCTCTCATTTACTTGTCAATTACTGTACTTCAGTTTTAGTTAGTTGTATGCGATTCTCTGTTACAAAACGTGTAGATATTTCTGGATTCATGTATATGACACACATTTATTTTCTGGCCTCTATTACTAGTATCATTATTTCTGGCTTCTATTACTGGAATCACCTACTGGAATCATTTACTGGAATCATTTACTAGAATCATTTACTGGTATCATTATATTTTGGCTGGACTCATCTTGAATTATTGTGTCAGAATTCTGGATTCACTTGCTGGGAGGGAAAATACTACAGTAAGACATGTAGACATACCCCAATCTGGAATCTCCCAACTGGAATCTACTGGAATGATAGCCATCTCACACCCGGCCAGGTGTGTGATGTGTCGTATTACCTACAGCCGTTTACATGTCAAACTTGGTATTTTAAAACACAATGCTAGAGTATAGGCTGGACTCACCCTAGAATTATTGATCACTATAACTGGAATCGTCCCTTACTGGATTCATCTTGTATTAGATTCATCTTGTACCGGACTTACATTGGAGTTACACTGGTCTACATTGCTGTCTGGACTTTATATCATATTACCCTGGTTCAGCTAGTTCTATTTTTACAGTCTTCATTGCTATGATTCTTCTCTTGTTTAGTTATTTTCTTTCCTTGTACTTTATCTGTCTTTCTTACCATCACCTGAATATAAACTGCCATTTCTATCAATATAACTGTCTATAACTGATGTATAGTTTTTTGTCATTTACTTGGGTTTTTTAGATGAGATTGTGCTCGTTCCTGTCCTGACTGGACCTGTTGAAAATTTTGCAGATGATTGCCCTGAGGACACATGCCCTACATATTACAGACCAGGAGATGGTTTAGCTACCTTTGGCCCTGACACTCAGGAGTGATCGGGAGTTTAGTTAGTCTGTCATGTTTTAGTTTTCCTGTTTAGAACTGGAGTTGTATATAGAGATTTGAGACTTGAGATGTATTTGAGATTGTTTGAGTTTGTTGTTATTTTATCAGTATTTTTGTTATCTTCAAATTTCTTAGTGATATTTCTGTGTTATCTTATCGTGCTTAGATTGTGATTGAGTTACACCATATCTTACACTTGTCCTCCGTTCGGAGTTGATCATGATGAGTACATTATATACTGCATGAGTTGATGGTTAGTTAGAGACTTCGAACAGCGTTCTACCGCCGACACTGCGGCGTAGGCTGGGCGTTGTTACGTGCTCGTACCCTCACAGTGGGTACGGATCGTGACACGTTTTTAGTGGTGGCCCATGTAGGTCGAGAGTCGTATTAGTACGATATCGTGGTAGTACGGCGACTTAGTTGTACTGCTGCGAGCCTGCGATAGGATTGAGAGATAGGCTTTACCGGAGAGGCACTCAATCACAGTTAGGGCTACTTGAGAAGATTCCTGGGATGACCCTTGAGAATCTCATTATAAACTATCTCAAAATCTGATTCTGACAGTATTTGTCTATTTTCCTTGTTCATCGTTGAATTTGATTCTTGGTATTCATTATTGACTTGATTTTCTACCAAGATAGCATTATGGGCTAGGTTGCCTCAGTCATGGAATCTAGAGTCTTCTACGGCCATATCAGTTGGTTGGGCGATGAGATAGAGTCTGATTTTGGATGTATTTCTCGGGTGTGGGAATTTAAAGTTTTCGCAGCCAAGCTAGCGGCAATGCGAAAATTTTAAATACCATGATTCTAGATGTATGTACATTAGTTGTGGACTCTATGGATTATCGCAGCCATACTTACTGGTGTGACGAGGATTCTGGTGGCATGGTTCTCGATAGACGGGTATGATTATTAGATTGCAGGATAGATACCATATAGATGGTACCCTAGAGAATTTGAGTGGAATATCAGGATGGATATTACTTGAGTGTCAAGGATTAAATAGAGGGAGCTAGGCCACCTGTAGCGCAGTACCGTGCCCCGCACCAACAGAGGGATACGCCCCAGAGGGGCAGGGCTTCTGTGCTGACAGTCGAGTAGACCGACGCTACGGGTGACGGGTTAGCAGGTTTGTCCTTCTCATTCTTCTTTCCCACTTTTCTGTGTGATTCCATTAGTACCTGCCCGGATATTGTTTTGATTGCTAGATAGTGCAACTACCCCGTTCGAGACTGTGAAATCACGACCAGTAGGATTGTGTTGCTTCGACCTTGATTTAATGGGGGTTTGACCTAGTAGGGATACGATCATTTTAATTTCGAGGACAAAATTTTTCTAAGGTGGGTAGGATTGTAACACCCAGTTTTTCAGATGAAGGTAATTTTGAAATTTTGTAATTATAATAATTATTATTTATATTTAATTCACATTATGATTTTTGGTGATTTTTAATAATTTTTAAACTATTTAAAAACTGCTTTGAGTCATAACTTGTGATTTTGATGTGCTGTCAGTGAAACCCTAGTGACTGCATGACCTAGAGCCTAACCATGTCATTAGGATGATTTAATTATCATTTTTAGCCTAGGAGTATTTTGATCATTTTGGCTTATTTGAATTTTTAATTAATTTAATGAATTGGTGAATTCTAGTTTGACTTTGACTTGTTGAGACCTAGTGGACTAGCCTAGAACCTAACCCTAGCTATGGTAACCCTAGTCTAACTTAGGTTAACCTACTTTTAGTCATTAGAGACTAATTTTGGAATAGGAGGATTAGTTTGAGTGAAATCATTTCATGATTTATGGTTTAATGAAATGACTTATGATTTCATGACTCAATGACTTATGATTTGGCCCATGGCCCATAACTAGAAGCCCTAACCCTAACCAAACCCTAAATGACCAGCCACATAGCGATTCCCACCCTATTTAAACACTTATTCATTAGGGTTGCCTCTTTTTATCATTCCAACACTTGGAGAAAAGAGAGGTATTCTTCCCCCTTCCAAAAATTCCCATTTATTCATTTGATCTCCTTTTTCATCCTAGTCTTTTGCATTAGGTTCTAATTTTTGTATATTTAATATTTCTGGAGGTTAATCTCAGTTTTGGGCTCAATTGGAGCATTTGGCCATCAAGAGGAATACCCCCCATTTGGAGCTTTTCTTGTAAATTACACCTATAGGTAAAACCCTTTAAATTGCATTATTATTTTGATTTCTTTGCATATTAGGCTTGGTTTAGGTGTCCCCTTGCTGTACCCCAAATTTGGGTGGATTTCGTATCCGTTTGGTGTCCGTATCGGACACGTGTCATTGGGTATGTAACGTGTTTGATGAAATGCTTGTGAGAAATAAATATTGTTAATTTCAAAAAACTAATTACATGATTTTGAAGCCCTTGGCATGCTGATCACGAATCTATCACACTGAGCACGTTTTAGAGCCGTGTCCGTGTCCAAAATGGACACGAATACGCTGCACGACACTGTCATACCGTGTCCTGCTGTTCGGGCGTCCTAGCGGACACGACACGGCGACTCAAGCCACGAAAATTGGTACACATGTGGTCCTAATGACTGACATCCTACCCACAAAATTTCGTGGGATCTCGTCGACTGTGAACGAAGAAATCGAGGCTGCACTGTCTCGTGCTCCCTGTACACACACGTAAAATCCCTCACTGACACGCTTTCGTATCTTGGACACGACACAGTTTGATGGCGGTACAGATACTTGAACACGAGCCCCTATACCCCTTCTACCTATGTGCACGACCACGACACACTAGGTAGGACACACGTGTCCCTAGCTCACTCGACATACGTGCACGAGGCTGTGCCTTTGCACAGTTTCTGTCACATGTTGACACTCGTGTTGACACGACTTGGACACAGTTTTGACACACCATGGACACGTGTGTATCACACACACTCGACCCCCCCCTCTGACACATGTTGTATGCTTTGATTTTGAATGATTTGGTTTCGAATATGCAATGTGTATGGGCTAATTTCAGTTCACGGTTTGACAGTATTTGAAAATTGGGTTCGATTGAACTAACAGTAAATAGGAACCTAATTTTTGAGTCACTGATTCATTGTTTATTGTTTTTAATGTTTCCAAGGATTCAATTCGATTTCAAATGAGTTCATACATATGCCTGGGTCTAGATTGAAGTATTGATAGGGTATTCAACTATTTTCTGAATTTGAATGTATAGTGATATATATATATATATATATATATATATATATATATATATATATATATATATATATATATATATATATTTTGGGTCAGTATATATATAAGTTTTGGATATTTCTACCTATATATGTTCAGCTTTTTGTGGATTGAGTGTGGGTTCATATAGTGTCATGTATATGTTTAGTATTGGTATCATAGAGGAAGCTGTGAGTTGGAGGGCAGTAGGTAATGCCTAGCCTTAGCTAGCCCTGCCTTAGTTTGCATTGCATAGCAGTAGCAGGACTGCCCTCATGAATGTTTGATTTGGAATTAGTTTAGTTCATTAATTATTCAATCCCTTGGCCTTGTATCAGTCTTTAGGATAGGGTCATCTTGATTTCAGTCCCCTTCCAATGCTCCCAGTTTTGAATGTTCTAAAATTAAACTCAGGAAATGTCACATACACACACTCTTTCCCTCATTGCCATTGCTAGCCTTGAATGTTCAGTCCCAACAGTGTTGGCTGAAATTCATGTGTATTTTCAGTCCAGCTTTTGGACTTTTAGTTCATTCCACATACTCTTGAGTATCAACTCCATTGCGAATTGGTATCAGCTGAACTGAGATTTGGGGGTTTGAATGGCTATTCAATCTCAGGTTTTGGGTTCTGTCATTGCACTTCCTAAAACATTGTTAAACTATTTTTTTTTCTGAAAACTGTCATCTGCTCACAGTTTTCCTGAGAACAGTCATATTAATTGTGTTCAATATACTTGGTGTCTTTTGTTCAGTCCCTATATTGCTTGCTTTAGCTTATTTGCTATGGTTTCATCCCCTTCCTATTACCTAAACTATCAAACACACACACCAACTGATTTCTGGGTTGGGGATTCACTGGATTGTTAATATAGGTTGTTTGGGTCTGTTCTCAGATTTTTGAGGCTGAGAATAGGGATTATGTGTAGGTATTTTCTCCACACTATCTGAACCTATCCACACATGGACTCTTATAACACACACACCCCTGTTTTTCCTATGTCACATACACACACATGCCTATACAAACCCACACACACTCATTTTTTAGCATATAGTTCCTGAGAACCTATTTGAAACATCAATTGTTTTCACTGATTTCAGTCTACACATCACTAATCCATTTTCCCTATGTACACTTTCTTTCACTGTTTTGATGAACACCTAATACACTAGACACAAACACACTGTTAGCTGGTAGTTAGCATTGTCATATTGATTTCCTATATCCCTGTACACTACCACATCCTCACAGGTTCACACATGCCACCTAATGTTCACACACACACATAATTATGAATCCTGAGAACACACCCCTATATACCACACCATGCTTCTCACACACTCTTAGCCCCTCTCTTCATCTCTCTATATATATGTATATATGTTTAAGGGCAAACATGTTTGATATAGGTTGTTGTGGTGATGCAAGTAAGCTAGACATGTAACTTTCCAGTTATCTATGCAATGTATAGTGTAAGCATGTATGTACTCTTGAATGGGGATTTCATCTAAACATGTGTATATATGTAAATATGTTAGGTAATGTGGGTAATGAGTTGAATGCATGCCATAGTCACCATTAACCTATACCCACACACATATCCTGTATGTTGCCACACTTGACACATACACTCTCTTTTCCCTCACTCTCTCTACACACTATATATTATATAATGTTATGCATGTATGTGTGCAATGTATGGAGGAAAGGTATGTATTTATATAATATCTAAGTTATTATGCATTGTTGTTGTTCACATTTGTCACGACCCGCACCCACTGTTTGGGTACGAGAACGTGACAACGTCCAGCCTATGCCGCAGTGTCAGCGGTAGAACACTGTCCTAGGTCACAACATCTAACAATATAAAGCTAAGCAGTTTATACTCCCCGAATGGGGGTGACATAGCAGATACAGTCTCAATCATATCTAAGGTAGAGCATGATAAGGATAGATAAAACATAAAATCCAAAAGAGATACAGGAGATAGAAGTCTAAGTGTCTAAGATACATAAACCCAGAAATACATCTCAAAACTTAAATACAGTAATCCACAAAGTAAATACAACTCCAGACAGAAGAAATACTATCTAAACAACCTCTAATGTGTCTCCTCTAGGCTAGCAGGCACCTCCAGGCTATCTGTAAAATTTATCAATAGGTCCAGTCAGGACTGGAGCGAGTACAGTACATCTCAACAGATCATAGCAGGTTAGAAAATATAATCATACAGTAAAGTAAGATACAGGT
Organism: Iris pallida; assembly: GCA_029216955.1. NCBI lineage: Eukaryota > Viridiplantae > Streptophyta > Magnoliopsida > Asparagales > Iridaceae > Iris > Iris pallida. Next base: position 10,736,450 of record JANAVB010018599.1, read on the forward strand.
ACTGAAAGAAGTGCAGTATATAAATAGAGAGAGAGAGCTGTAATAGAAATATCTGCTATAAATAGAGACTAACAGTGGCTAGTGATTCAAAGTACAATATAGACATGTAAATGGCCTGGGATGATTCTGATAAGACACTACAGAATGATTCTGATAAGATACTACTGGTGTATTATTCACATTTCCAATTCTACTCCCCCGTACCCCCAATCAATACACAAGGATCCAACCAGGTTATGTTATGATACTATGTACAGCCCCCGAAGGGTGGTAGCCCCCGAAGGGTTGTAAGCCCCCGAAGGGTGGTAGCCCCCGAAGGGTGGTACATAGTAGACCCATAAATGGGATAAGGATTCCAGGAAGACTCTGTGATCATAAGTGTATATGTCACAAGTGATCGAAGAACCAACGAAGCATAGTGATATGCCATGTAAGTGAAATGCACAGAACATAGAGTACCCGATGCTCCCTAAGGATAACATCTCAAGAAGGGATCCATATAGTACCAATCCGTGTGACCAACGTGAAGTACAAGTAAAGTAATCTAATACAGGATATGAAATGATCAGAGAATGTACTCGCCTGATATCTGAATATCCAAGGTAAAGATACTGTCCGAGGAGAGGTGTCTGGCTCCTAATTAGAACAGCACAAGTCACAACATGTCCAGAAGGGTAATATAAAGCACTACAATGCATTCTACATGAATCTAGGTCAAACTAGGCCAAAGTCAACCCTTGGTCAACTCTGGTCAACTGCCCTAGTCAAACTAGGTCAAACTAGGTAATGTCCTAACCCAGCAAGTCTTATTAGGCCTAACCAAGACTATCCTAGCAAGCACACATCAATACAAGGCTATACAAGCCAACATACACCCAACTCTTTATAGCATGCAATTATTCAATACTCAAATAGGCAAGAATTCACATTGGATATACACTAGGTAATCAATTACTTTAAGCTATATATGTCTACACATATATACACATGCATATATTGGTATTCAATATTAGGTCTATAATCATGGCATTTCAAATGGTTATATAAACTTATATATTACAACACAATATGCTAACATATATATAATATACATACATAGCTAAGTTAACTATATTCATAAATACTTATTTAAGAGGCTATGTGTATGTATGTGAACATGGCAAAGGGGCAAGTGAGGGTTAAATGGGCATACATAGTGTATATATATCAAAGAGTGTCAAAGTGTAAGTGAACAAAGTGTCAAGTGTGATAGTGTCAACATAGTGTAAGGGGTACATGAGGTAATATAGGATTTGTGTTAACATAGAACATTACATCTCATTAACTTGTATATTGCATACATTACATCTATTATTACATTACATTTATGCTTGTATTCATTCATCATTCATTTATTCTCTTGCACTACTATATGCACCATACATTACATACTATGGAACCTATATATTTATTACAAGCCATACTTATACATGTTTACATTAGATAGGATACTTACATCTCATACATCATTTATTTAACCATTTACTCATGCTTGTATTCTCTATTTAATTACATAATGTATATACATTGACACGGGTTAAAATCAAATAGAACATTATATTACACACAAGGGTGCACAAAATGCATATGCCGAATAGTAACTCCTACTAATAATCAATACTATACGATCTCAGCATGAATTAAAATCTAGGATTAAAGTATGTTATAGATCTACGTGTTAGCTTTCCGAAACTTCAAACGGATCGCGTTTTCGTTTCCGAGAACTCCCGGAATCGCAAAAACACTGAGAACGCGTTTGTCTTTCGTACAGCTGACACTCAAATAATTCTCCAGAAAGTTACAGAAAGAATTAGGCCTATTAATACATGTTTTTGGAAAGCTAACTTCAATACGCTTCTTTTAAAAAAAAATAGGGATTAAACCGAGCTTTGAGCTAGAAGTTATGACATTTCTAATTTAGGGCTGAAATTAAAAACGTGGATAAAAATTATGACGGATTTAGATAGTTTGAGCCAAAAGAATACATAATATATATCCTAATTATCCACAACAATAATGACAATAATAATATGAGGAACCACACTCACAAACTTGATTATATAATCATCATGAACCATTTATTACATATATAAATATAGATACACTCTCATTACAATATATATATATATATATACATGCACAAATCTATATATGTAACATGAACACATCTATAAGAGATACATGAATGAAATGTAAAGTACTCAAGAACACATCTCTACATATTCAAATCTGAGATTTAATATGAATTAATTCATTTAATCAATATTTTAAATATAAAGTGTGTCCAAGTTTGGGGGTTTTCCCCATGAACACAAGACACAACAATAATACAATAGAAATCCCTAAAGCACACATAATGGACACAAGAGGACACAAAATAGGGACACAACAATGGGGGTCATTCCTATGGTTAAAACTTTCCTAAATGCAAAGTGGAGAAATAAAAGAGAAGGAAATATTACCTAAAGGAGAGAAAATCCAAGGAGAAAAGCTTCTTCCTTGGGAGAGCTTGAGAGCACTTGGGGAAGAAGACTTCTCAAAGAAAGGAAATGAGACAGGAGTCCTATTAGGGCCGGCCACAATGGTTATCCCCCCCATTGAATATTACAAGTTTGCCCCTCCCTTAATTACAAGTGTTTAAAACAATTTTTGGTTAGGGTTTGGGGGTAAAAGGGTCAAAATAAAAACTCTAAATGGTTAACCTAATAATTAGGATTATGACTAATCTTTCTAACATGACTAATTAAAATGTCGGCCATGGCTAACTAATGCATGGGTCCAACTAGAGTCTAAGTTACCCCGGGTCCCCGTTACAAGTCGAATTGAGATGAAATTCGAACCCGACTTAAATAATCCCAAAACAATATCATAAATAATAAAATAATATCAAAATAATTCAAAGAGGTAAAATGCAAAATATCTTTAGGCCAGAAATGACATTAAAATATCATAATCACATGGTTAGGCTCTAGGTCAAACCGTCTCTAGGGTTTCACTAGCAAAACGTCAAAACCACAAGTCATTGATTTAAATAATTTTAAAATGATTTAAAATTACCAAAAATCATATCATGAATTAAATATCATTATTAAAATAATTATAAACACAAAATTTCAAAATTACCCTCATTTGGAAAACTGGGTGCTACAACTCTACCCGCCTTAGAAAAATTTCGTCCTCGAAATTTTAGATCGATAGTACTCCTTCTAGAGCCTCTAACCTACCCAATATTTAAGATAACACTTCCTAACACTGGAATAATAAACGGACATCTAAATAGTGTCAATCTAGGAATACCTCCAACACTTCTCTGCTGTACGGCGGTAATAGAACTTCAATAAAATATGGACTGGAACCTATATCCAAGGGACTGGACCTATCTTAAAGTGGTCTTAACTAAGGATGAAAAGGAACTGATCATAGGCTATAGGTATGCTCAAACTATTATCTTCCTATTAACCATCTATTAATATATTCTATTACCATAGGAACGATGCATTACTAAGACATATAGGCCCCTATCTCTCATAACACATTTATACTCACCAAAAGACTAGTACATCCTATCAAGACTGATACTATAATCTCTCATAAATCTCATAAGCTACATGTTTATTGACACACATCCCTACATCAAGGACTAACCTATATATATCTACAACTGATACTAATGGGGTGACGTCCCTATTTTCCAACAATCAAGGTCTAAAATATTTTATCTAAATCATGCAATTTGAAGGAATAGTATACAAGATCAGGGCATACCGTAGCAGTCGGAAGTCTCACCTAGGTACACTAATCATTCTAGGTCAAAGCAGTACTATAGTATCAACACACAAACAATCTAGGGTGTCCTAATTGGGAAGGTAAGAGAACAACAATCATCAAGGTTGTAGGGCTGTCTACCATCCTATATAAAAATTGGTCATTAACAAGCAACTAAGAAATTATTAAAAGGTTACTATTCCATAAAATGGCAAAAATTGAAAATTTAGGCACAACAAATCACAAATAGATTTTTGTCTTGACACGATCTAAGTTGATCAATTTCAGGATAAAACGAGATTTGGGCAAGAAGGGAAATCAATAAAATCAAAGTATGAGCACGAGCATCCAATGATGGAGGTTCAGGTCATGATTAAATTTAATTCGACTGAGTACGAATACGAGGTTCATAGGCGATGAAAAGATTTCAAGGAGAATTGTCAAGGCTGTCGCGAATGAGACTCTAGGGTCAAGTTTAACTATGTCTCCATTCTCGTAGATTGATACACGAAAAAGCGAACCAAAGTGCAATAGGTTGATCCGACCATCATGTACCGGTTCTGATTAGATAATATGTTAGTGGGTGGCCACCCAATAAAATATGTCATGACCAAGCTCGAAAATAGATAAGCTTGCAAAACTAAGGCTAATTTAGCAGCACAAGATATAAGGGTGGTAATGATGAAAGGAATTACATAGTCCAAGTTTCTTAACCAACGGGTCAAGTAATCAGATAAGGTACAAGGTTAAGCATCTAAGGAAACAAGCAGAACACCATCACATGTCGGGTCGAAAGAATTGAGTCAAGGCTGGATTTCTAATTAAAATAAGAAGAAATTTAGTATAATGGTAGAGGTTATAGTTTAGCCAGATGACCAGAAAATCATATCAAGAAAATAGAGTACAAGAAGACGGATTTTAGTGGGACATGATATACCTACACGAAGGTGAGCTCGTCTAGGTCTTGCATATAAGATTTGTTGGAGGGTAACAGCTAGTATTACATTCCGAATATCAAAGTCACGATAAGGAACGTCAAGGATCTCAATTAGAAAGTGGGAGTTCAAGAGGTGGTAATTAATGCACAAAAATAATGAAGATCGAGTTAGTCATCTGCTTCTGATACTCTTAAGTTCATCTGGTCATAACTTGCCAATCATATCTTTACCTCACCAGTCTCCATATGAAAATTTAACCATTACTTAAACCCTTACCATGACTACCGTAGGCAATTTCCAATTTCCAAACATCACTCTTGAAGCACAGCCCTCACATTTAGGAATCAACATTAACCATTTATTTAAATTTCCAAGTTCTTTCACCTTGTCTTAAATTTGACCCAAAACCTCTAAATCCCGTTTACGAATTCCTTGAACTTGTTCAAATTGTTCTCCTCATATTATTTAATTTAAATCTCTAGGCCTTATAAAACTTATCTTCCATCATAAAATCAACTTTCGTATTTTCTTCGACATACACCCTTGAATATTATTCTCCTAAAAATATTTCACAACAATCTCTAAACTTCCATAACTTTGTGTTCTCTCTATCCCTAGTCATTTCCTTACAACATCTTGTTTAATATCCTTATTAAACACAATTAACTTCTCTTTTTCATTACTAACCTTCTACATAGCCTCAGAGTAAAAGTTTTCCCCAGAATCAATAACCAAGATTTTCTAAGTTCTCAAAACTAGGTTGACCTCTGATATCCTCATTAGTTTTGAATACACCTATAAACTATCTCATAACCCCAAAATTTCTCTAAATGTAATTGTTTCCAGATTGGCAGTATACATCTCTTTATTCTATTCGAGACCTTTACCACATTTCTATCTCAAGTTTCCATATGGAACACTCCACATTTGATTTCCTTTAGATCATCATAAAATAACCAGTTACGTCTTCTCTGAGCTACATAATTTACGTCACTTCCTTAGCCTTCCCCATGCAAAAGATACGAAGATTCAAGGGTTTCGAAGTACATCTGGTAGGGACGACAAGATATGGGTAGTTAATGTAATGAGACAGAGTTTAAGATAAGAGGTAAATAAGAATGCAAGGGAATAATGGCGAGAAAGAATAATAAAGATATGTTCCTTCTCATCGGTTCAAACGAGAGGAACCCATCAAGCTTAAATTCAATAGCAAGGAATGAGGATGAATCCAAACAAGAGGAAAATGAATTCCAATTGAAGTTCAAAATGAGTTTCTCAGGGGTCGTCCCAGAAATCTCTCAAAGAAACCTAAGTGTGATTGAGTACCTTGGATTTGAAAATATTAATCTAAATACAAAATTAAATCAACAACTACAAAATTTTATCAAAATCATCAACTAATACCAGGATTCAAAGTTCTACAATGAATCCACAAAATAAAATTCAAATCAAGGAAAAAGGTGAATCAAAACGAGGAAAAGGAGTTTAAATCGGAATTCAAAATGAGATTCTCAAGGGTCATCCCAGGAATCTCTCAAGGAATCCTAACAGTGATTGAGTATCCTCTCATCTTAACATCTTAATTTATATATCCTATAGCAGGCTCGTAGTAGTACAACTAAGTCATTGCGCTACTACGAAATCGCACTAATGCGAATCTCGACCTGCATGGGCCACCACTAAAATGTGTCACGACCCGCACCCACTGTTTGGGTACGAGAACGTGACAACGCCCAGCCTACGCCGTAGTGTCGGTGGTCGAACATTGTCCTAGGTTACAACATCTAACAATATAAAGCTAAGCAGTTTATACTCCCCGAATGGGGGTGACATAGCAGATACAGTCTCAATCACATCTAAGGTAGAGCATGATAAGGATAGATAAAACATAAAATTCAAAAGAGATACAGGAGATAGAAGTCTAAGTGTCTAAGATACATAAACCCAAAAATACATCTCAAAACTCAAATACAGTAATCCACAAAGTAAATACAACTCCAGACAGAAGAAATACTATCTAAACAACCTCTAATGTGTCTCCTCTAGGCTAGCAAGCACCTCCAGGCTATCTGTAAAATTTATCAACAGGTCCAGTCAGGACTGGAATGAGTACAGTACATCTCAACAGATTATAGCAGGTTAGAAAATATAATCATGCAGTAAAGTAAGATACAGGTACTGAAAGAAGTGCAGTATGTAAACAGAGAGAGAGCTGTAATAGAAATATCTACCATAAATAGAGACTAACAGTGGCTAGTGATTCAGAGTACAATATAGACATGTAAATGGCCTGGGATGATTCTGATAAGACACTACGGAATGATTCTGATAAGATACTACTGGTGTATTATTCACATGTCTAATTCTACTCCTCCGTACCCCCAATCAATACACAAAGATCCAACCACGTTATGTTATGATACTATGTACAGCCCCCGAAGGGTGGTAGCCCCCGAAGGGTGGTAAGCCCCTGAAGGGTGATAGCCCCCGAAGGGTGGTACATAGTAGACCCATAAATAGGATAAGGATTCCAGGAAGACTCTGTGATCATAAGAGTATATGTCACAAGTGATCGAAGAACCAACGAAGCATAGTGATACGCCATGTAAGTGAAATACACAGAACATAGAGTACCCGATGCTCCCTAAGGATAACATCTCAAGAAGGGATCCATATAGTACCAATCCGTGTGACCAACGTGACAGTACAAGTGAAGTAGTCTAATGCAAGAAATAATTCTAAACAGGATATAAAATGATCAGAGAATATACTCGCCTGATATCTGAATGTCCAAGGTAAAGATACTGTCCGAGGAGAGGTGTCTGGCTCCTAATTAGAACAACACAAGTCACAACCTGTCCAGAAGGGTAATATAAAGCACTACAATGCATTCTACATGAATCTAGGTCAAACTAGGCCAAAGTCAATCCTTGGTCAACTCTGATCAACTGCACTAGTCAAACTAGGTCATGTCCTAACCCAGCAAGTCTTACTAGGCCTAACCAAGACTATCCTAGCAAGCACACATCAATACAAGGCTATACAAGCCAACATACACCCAACTCTATATAGCATGCAATTATTCAATACTCAAATAGGCAATAATTCACATTGGATATGCACAAGATAATCTATTACTTTAAGCTATATATGTCTACACATATATACACATGTATATATTGGTATTCAACATTAGGTCTATAATCATGGCATTTCAAATGGTTATATAAACTTATATATTACAACACAATATGCTAACATATATATAATATACATACATAGCTAAGTTAACTATATTCATAAATACTTATTTAAGAGGCTATGTGTGTGTATGTGAACATGGTAAAGGGGCAAGTGAGGGTTAAATGGGCATACATAGTGTATACATATCAAAGAGTGTCAAAGTGTAAGTGAACAAAGTGTCAAGTGTGATAGTGTCAACATAGTATAAGGGGTACATGAGGTAATATAGGATTTATGTTAACATAGAACATTACATCTCATTAACTTGTATATTGCATACATTACATCTATTATTACATTACATTCATGCTTGCATTCATTCATCATTCATTTATTCTCTTGCACTACTATATGCACCATACATTACATATTATAGAACCTACATATTCATTACAAGCCATACTTATACATGCTTACATTAGATAGGATACTTACACCTTATACATCATTTATTTAACCATTTACTCATGCTTGTATTCTCTATTTAATTACATAATGTATATATATTGACATGGGTTAAAATAAAAAAGAACATTATATTACACACAAGGGTGCGCAAAATACATATGCCGAATAGTAACTCCTACTAATAATCAATACTGTACCATCTCAGCATGAATTAAAATCTAGGATTAAAGTATGTTATAGATCTATGTGTTAGCTTTCCAAAACTTCAAACGGATCGCGTTTTCGTTTCCGGAAACTCCCGAAATCGCAAAAACACCGAGAACGCGTTTGTCTTTCGTACAGCTGACACTCAAATAATTCTCCAGATTGTTACAGAACGAATTAGACCTATTAATACATATTTTTGGAAACCTAACTTCAATACGCTTCTTTTATAAAAATGGGATATTAAACCGAACTTTTAGCTAGAAGTTATGACATTTCTAAGTTAGGGCTGAAATTAAAAACGTAGATAAAAATTATGACAGATTTAGATAGTTTGAGCCAAAAGAATACATAATATATATCCTAATTATCCATAACAATAATGACAATAATAATATGAGGAACTATACTCACAAACTTGATTATATAATCATCATGAACCATTTATTACATATATAAATATAGATACACTCTCATTACAATATATATATATATATATATATATATATATATATATATATATATATATATATATATATATATATATACATACACAAATCTATATATGTAATATTAACACATCTATAAGAGATACATTAATGAAATGTAAAGTACTCAAGAACACATCTCTACATATTCAAATCTGAGATTTAATATGAATTAATTCATTTAATCAATATTTTAAATATAAAGTATGTCCAAGTTTGGGGGTTTTCCCCATGAACACAAGACACAACAATAATACAATAGAAATCCCTAAAGGACACATAATGGACACAAGAGGACACAAAATAGGGACACAACAATGGGGGTCATTCCTATGGTTAAAACTTTCCTAAATGCAAAATGGAGAAATAAAAAAGAAGGAAATATAACCTAAAGGAGAGAAAATCTAAGGAGAAAGGCTTCTTCCTTGGGAGAGCTTGAGAGCACTTGGGGAAGAAGACTTCTCAAAGAAAGGAAATATGATGGGAGTCCTATTACGGCCGGCCACAATGGTTATCCCCCCCATTGAATATTACAAGTTTGCCCCTCCCTTAGTTACAAGTGTTTAAAATAATTTTTGGTTAGGGTTTGGGGGTAAAAGGGTCAAAATAAAAACTCTAAATGGTTAACCTAATAATTAGGATTATGACTAATCTTTCTAACATGACTAACTAAAATGTGAGCCTTGGCTAACTAATGCATGGGTCCAACTAGAGTCTAAGTTACCCCGGGTCCCCGTTACAAGTCGGATTGAGATAAAATTCGAACCCGACTTAAATAATCCCAAAACAATATCATAAATAATAAAATAATATCAAAATAATTCAAAGAGGTCAAATGCAAAATATCCTTAGGCCAAAAATGACATTAAAATATCATAATCACATGGTTAGGCTCTAGGTCAAACCGTCTCTAGGGTTTCACTAGCAAAACGTCAAAACCACAAGTCATTGATTTAAATAATTTTAAAATTATTTAAAATCACCAAAAATCATATCATGAATTAAATATCATTATTAAAATAATAATAAACATGAAATTTCAAAATTACCCTCATTTGGAAAACTGGGTGCTACAACATTGCCTTGTGATTGTGTTTGTATGCTAGCCTAGGCTTGGTTTGGCCTAGTGAGTCTTGACTGGACTAGGATCGACCTAGTTGACTAGTGTAGTTGACGCAGAGTTGACCAAGTTTGACTTTGACCTAGTTTGACCTAGACAGTTGACCAGGTTTAACTTAGAGTTGACCTTGACCTAGATTGGCCTAGAAATCATATAGATTGTATTGTAGCTTTTATTTTTCTTGTATTGAACATGTCATAACCCATACTGCTCTATTTAGGACATTGTGACTCCGGTGCAGACATCTGATATTACATTACTCTTTTCAGAGTATCAGGCGAGTACATTCTCTGATAGTTCTCTCATTTACTTGTCAATTACTGTACTTCAGTTCTAGTTAGTTGTATGCGATTCTCTGTTACAACACGTGTGGATATTTCTGGATTCATGTATACGACACATATTTATTTTCTGGCCTCTGTTACAGGTATCATTATTTCTGGCTTCTATTACTGGAATCACCTACTGGAATCATTTACTGGAATCATTTACTAGAATCATTTACAGGTATCATTATATTTGGCTGGACTCCTCTTGAATCATTGTGTCGGAATTCTAGATTCACTTGCTTGGAGGGGAAATACTAGAGTAAGACATGTGGACATACCCCAATCTGGAATCTCCCGACTGGAATCTACTAGAATGATAGCCATCTCACACCCGGCCAGGTGTGTGATGTGCCGTATTACCTACAGCCGTTTACATGTCAAACTCGATATTTTAAAACATACTGCTAGAGTATAGGCTGGACTCATCCTGAAATTATTGATCACTATAACTGGAATCGTCCCTTACTGGATTCATCTTGTATTAGATTCATGTTGTACTGGACTTACATTGGAGTTACACTGGTCTACAATGCTGTCTGGACTTTATATCATATTACCCTGGTTCAGCTAGTTCTATTTTTACAGTCATTATTGCTATGATTCTTTTCTTATTTAGTTATTTTCTTTCCTTGTACTTTATCTGTCTTTTTTACCATCACCTGAATATAAACTGCCATTTTCATCAATACAACTGTCTATAACTGCTGTATAGTTCTCTGTCATTTACTTGGGTTTTCTAGATGAGATTGTGCTCGTTCCTGTCCTGACTGGACCTGTTGAAAATTTTACTGATGATTGCCCTGAGGACACATGCCCTACATATTACAGATCAGGAGATGGTTTAGCTACCTTTGGCCCTGACACTCAGGAGTGATCAGGAGTTTAGCTAGTCTGTCTTGTTTTAGTTTTCCTGTTTAGAACTGGAGTTGTATATAGAGATTTGAGACTTGAGATGTATTTGAGATTGTTTGAGTTTGTTGTTATTTTATCAGTAGTTTTGTTGTATTCAAATTTCTTAGTGATATTTCTGTGTTATCTTATCGTGCTTAGACTGTGATTGAGTTACACCATATCTTATACTTGTCCTCCGTTCGGAGTTGATCATGATGAGTACATTATATACTGCATGAGTTGATGGTTAGTTAGAGACTTAGAACAGCATTCTACCGCCGACACTGCGGCGTAGGCTGGGCGTTGTTACGTGCTCATACCCTCACAGTGGGTGCGGGTCGTGACAGTAAACCCTCACATATATTGATTTACAAGACCTGCATGGGCCACCATTTAAACCATGTCACGCCCCAGAACCAGAATACTGGAGAGCGGGGGCAGACATAGCCAGCTACGTATATTGAAGTGCAATCCACCTCCCTATACGGTCACGGCTGTCTAGATATATGAGGGTTTAACTACAAGCCAACAGTCTCTTAAGGTTATGAACAAGCCTAGTGTCTCAATCATAAGCAAGTAAATAAATGTTACAAGTTGTAAGATCACCAAATATCCCATACTAAGACATCCCAAACATTATATATTCAGCTGATCATGAAGCTAGTCGTTACAAAATATTAGGACTAGCAAGAGTTTAGTCATACATGATCAACCCTAGGATCTGTTAATCATGTTACAACCCGTAGGCAGACAGTAAGTAAGGTACAATCGAGCTAAACAGGTGCTCGTCGGATAACGCCTCAAAAGAATAATTTTACAATAAAGTGGGAGAGCCAAAAATAACCCACTCGTTGCCAGGGTTACGCCTGGTAGTCATCATCTGGCTGAAAGACAGGTAGATCCTCTGCTACTGTTCCGATATCTGGCCATACAAAACCAGCTGGGTCAGACCCCAGAAAGAGCAAGTGCCACAAAGGAGGCTTCACTTGGGAACTAAAACCAGCATATTAAAATAGAATATTAAAGGTGATAAATAAAGAACTGATAATAATGAAGATAGCAACAGTAAACTGAGTACGAGGAAACCATTCAAGTAGCCACCTTAAACCAAACTAGGACCGGGGTTGGAACCCTTCACCTGAATAGAAACCCGTCTCAAATACTATTGGTAAGGTAACAAGACAATAAACGAAAAGAGGACACAGAACTGCTCCGGGAGCCAGGTTACAACCCTTAAAACAAACAAGGACCGGGGTTGTAACCCTTCGTCTGAACAGAACTGGACCCCTGATCTTTATTGTTAAGGCCAGTATAAATAATCATGATATTGAAGTAAGGTAAAATATGATGAGCAGGGCAAGGGGTGCAATAAGATAATAAACGAAGAAAGGACACAGAACTGCTTCGGGAGCCAGGTTACAACCCTTAAACCAAACAAGGACCGGGGTTGTAACCCTTCGCCTGAACAGAACTGGACCCCTGATCGTTATTGTTAGAGCAAGCATGATAATCATGTCATGTCATAATCTTCTACAAGATCAGGACAAGACTAAGCTGGCTAGATTCCATCCAATCAACCACAACCAAGCAAAGAGTACGGCTTGATACTTTAACTAACTAGGGTTATCACAGACCTAGTTACTAGCAAGATACAATAAGATTATCCCGATAGCCACAAGCCGTGCAGACCATCCAGGTTATCCAGGTCGAATGTCAGTTTATGAAGGATGCAACACGTGACTGTGTGCTGGAATATGCCCTACTCGTTGGTAGACTACAAGTCCACTTAGTGCGCCTAGATAACGGGATTGCCTGTAGCTGGGAAATCTCTCTATGACTACTGGATTATTCTAGTTTATTAGCCTTAGTCAATTGCAGTTGGTATCCCTGACCGTGGTACTCAGGGATCCCTATCCTAGACATGATGCAAGATAATACTGGTTTATTTGTACAAATACAATCACCCATGGTGTCCAGGTTATTCATACTTGTCATGTCAGGATAGCTGTCATAATAGCATATCGGTTATAACATGTCAAGTTTACTTTTTAAGAGTACGCCACGGTGGGCCACTACTGTATTCATAAGACATAATCAAAAATTTACATGGCATAAGCATAAATGAGATATTTTAATATAATATGAATAATAATAATAATCATAATAAAATACAAGACTGTTGAAGGGGCCATGCGGCTAAGAGAATAGAGCTTATGCGGCCAGGGATAATAGAGCTCATGAGGCCAAGAGATCGAATCTCATGCGGCTCGGGATCCAGAAGTCCATGCGGTTAGGGAGGGGGAGAACATGGTCTTATGCGACTCGAATAGTGCGAGTCCATGCGGCTGGGGAGGAGTGGGCGCATGCGGCTGGAGGGGCACGAGCTTATACGGCTGCATGGGACTCAGGCTTATTCGGCTGGAAGTGATGCGGGGCTCATGCGACAACGGAGAACTCAGGCTTATGCGGCTTGAATAGGAAGGGGCTTATGCTGCTGAAAGTGCGCGCTTCATGCGGCTGAAACTCATGAAGTCCTATGCGGCTAGGAGAGAACAAGCTTTATGCAACTATGTTCAAGCGAGCTCATGCGACTAATGGTGCTGGTATTTATGCAGCTCAACCCAAGAGGGGGTCCCATGCGGCTGAACAAGAGACGGGTCTTATGCGACCTAGAATTGGCAAGGCCTTATGCGGCTGAAGATGTAAGTGCTCATGCGGCTAGAGAGGAATGCGCCATGCGGCTGAGAAAGACTTGCCGCATAAATGTTCATGTGGTCAAGTACTCCATGCGGCTGAGAGACTGTACTTCTTCTCCACTGGTCCGAGAAGAAGTGTCATGAAGTCCATGGCTTCAAAGCTCATAAATCCTTCATCCGAAGTCGGAATTCAGACTTCCATAGGTCAAAATGGGGCAGAACGAAATTCTCTACAGCATGGAACCATCAAAACTTGGAAATAACAATGTTAAGTATATCAAAACCCAAGAAATCCAAAAATATAATAAACTTAGATCTACACAAATTGAACCATGGAAATTAGAAATGCTAAATATTAAAGTGTGTTAGAATCTCGTGGAGAAGAATATGGAATAATAAAATTTAGGTTCCTCCATGAAGTAAGCTGCACTTGCCTAAGCTCTCTTCCTGGTAGGTGGAGAAGTAATGGTGGAGAAAAAAAAGTAAATGAAGAGAATTAATAAAGAGAGAGGGTGGGCGACTATAAATGGGGATGGTGGTGGTAGGTAGATAGGGGTTCTTCCCTTGGTTCATGATGAACAAATAAGCAACCCAAGCCAAACCAAGCCAACCCAAACAAGCCGAATCAAGCCAACCCAAACAAGCCGAACCAAGCCAGGAGACATGCAAAACGAGTCAAGATACGTACACATATCCCAAAATACGTATTACAAACTATAGGCATTACAAACACAAACATCGAGAATTCTATCCTGGTTTTCCTCTGAGAGGACTAGTCTAGGCTCGAGAGCTCTTGCTCGAAGTTGAATCCACTATAGTCACAATAGTCAAACACAATCTTTGAATCCGAAGCACTTGCAGCTCCTACAACTTGTGCCTTTATCTATAGAACACAACGACTTCTCAAACACGAACTTTGATCCGAAGAAATCGTAACTTTAGCAGCAGAGATAAGCTTTTATAAACCAAGCTTGTACAACTCATTACAGACTTCTAGCCGAGATCGTACTTGGAACTAGAAGGCTGAGAGAGTTGATCTTGGAGATAAAAAGGTTAAATCTCAGAGATTACTTTATAGGATGAGAAATATGAGAAGAAATGAGTAAGAACGTGAAAATCCAAATATATTTATAGTCTTTTTGTGGGCAGACTTTGGCCAGAATTCGGGCATATATTTGAATTTTTTCGAACTTTAGAAGCCACAAAATCTGGGATTTCACAACTGTCTGGAATGTCTAGATATATCTGGACTGAATTCACCAAGATTTCGTCCCAGAGTTCGGTCACCCAAGTATGGTATAGTTTTTAGCCTATTTTGGATGGAATGAATTGAATGGTTAGGCTTATTGTAGTTGGCCTTTGGGCTGTATAGGTGGACTGATGGTTGAGTAGACTTCTGGTACCAAGTGCAACTCGATGTACATAAGTCCTAGACTTAAGAAATGTAAAATTTCATAGTTGACCAAGTACAACTTTCAAGCACCGCAGCATAGTTGAATCTTAATGTGAGTCATATTGGTGACATATCGAGATATGGTTTAATTAACTACCAAAATCAAGTTGACTGAGATTGAATGGACCAACAATCTTCCACATTTTGATAATAAACAAACTATGAATGATATAGAAAACAACTTTGAATAGCAGAGATCCCGTAACTTGTGGAGCAATTTGATACAACAATGTGATGAGATGTCTTATTTGCACATATTTATCTCTCGTTACCGAGTAATTTGTTTGATAAAGAAACAAGAGAGTTGAGCGCACAATTGTAAACACCCAAAATTTTTGAGGATTTTTTAATATATATTTTTCTTAAATAATTTGTTTTGAATTTTTTTATAAATTTAGTCTTAGTATGCTTAATTTTGGTTATACACACTGACTAGACAACATGGCACGACTAGTACAGTCAAGTGCCTTGACTAGCACATTAGCAATAGGCGTCACTAGGATTTATGTATCGTAATAGTCGGTTCATTAAATTTATCAAAATCATATCTTGGTTATCTTTTAAATGTTTTAATATTTATTTATCTATCTATTTATTTATCTATTTAGTTTTTCTTTGAAAGGATTTGAAAATTTATATTTGTTTATGAAAATAGTACTAGTAGTAGCTGTACTCCCCCAAATTATGATACCCTATTATTTGTGGTGATTATTATTATTATTATTATTACTACTACTACTACTACTACTACTACTACTACTACTACTACTACTACTACTACTACTACTACTACTACTACTACTACTACTACTACTATTATTATGGTTATTGTTATTTTAATACTCCTATACTAGAAAAATGCTACATGCGTATATTAATTGTACAAGTTATGTATGAATAATTTATAGTTATTGATAAGCCTTGTATTTAAATGAAAATTTTGTTTAATTGCCATGATATAATTATAAAAGGTAATATTGGTACAAAATTTTTGTTCATATACTTTAGGAAATTTCTATATATTTATTTAGATTTTTTGTGTCAATATATATATGTTTATATATGTTTTAGAAAAAAAAAAGAAAAAAAAAGATGAAGAAATGAAATATGGGTGGACAATAGCAACTGCTACTGTTCTTCTTCTCAAGTGAAACCCCGAGACCCCCTCCCCCCGGGGGGGCTACAGAAGCCTTTTTTTTGGTTAATTTTTTTTAAAAATTTTTTGTCAAGGCTGAAATTATTTAAATGTACATCAAATCAATCCAAATCTTTTCCTATCAAATCCATATTAGGTTCTCTCCCAGATCGAATTGAATCTAGCCCAAGAATCTTGGGTTAATTCGATACAAATCTAATTGGAAATCAAATAAAAATTATCATATTTATCTTTCGAACGACCCATGCCTTCCCGATACCTCAATTGAAACCCACCTCTCGACCTCTGGCCACCCTTTTTGCGTCTTCACGCGTGCACTGTCTGCCTGTCGACCGCCACAGACCGGCCAGAGCCGCCGCGGCAGTGGCCACAACAGAGCAACTGCAGCAATCACAGCAGCGGTCACAGCAGCAACATGCAGTAGCATCCCGACTTCGCAGGTAATTTTTTCGATCATCTCGTCATGAAATCTTGACCTAGTTTCTTCATTAGATTCACAACATAACCACCATCATATCCCATCAAATAGGTTAAATTTAATCAGTGATAAATTCGGGGAAAAATCGAACCAAAATATTAAGAAAACATAGGTTTTTGGTTTCAGAAAACTAATTTTTCTACTAATGTTAGAAGGCAACAATTTACCGATCTAGGAACCTTTCTAGAAATCTTTCTAAACCAATCCACAAACAACCTATAGGATATGGAAACCCAACTTGTAGTTTAAATTTTCGTTTATTTTAGTGACCAAAAATTAGTTTCAAAATTTAGGGAAAAATTGATTTTTAAAATAGTAAATTCAATAATTTTTACCGATATGACTTTGCTCCGACAAACCTGACGATGTGGTCGCGAACCTAAAGCATCGAAATGTGCGTATCGACTTCGTGGACGTGTGGACTTTGACAGAATTCAAATTGGTCGCGTGTGCAAGATGAATTTGATGAGTATCTGTTGAAATTTACCATATCGACCTCCTTGCAAACTAGCCCATAATTTTGTACACGTTCTTCGTATCGAGACAAAAATTGCACCAACAGGATCGAATCATTTTTCTGGTCCTATATGCCATGTTTGGTCCAATTCTGAGAAGGTCGACCGAAATGCCTATTTGGCGTGCCCGCGACCTAATCCAACGGGCAAAATTGTGCACTGCCCATCGGAATCCAATTTTGAAATATGGTTGGGTTCGTCTCATTAAATTGGACCCGTAGACATATAGTTTGATGACTTTAGAGACCATAGGTAGTGGAATACTTTTCTATGCAGAAAGGGTCCAATGGCGGACACTGTTTTGACCCAAAATTATGATTTTGCTCATGTATCCAGAATTAGACTTTTGGGTAGTCTATTCTTGCTATTTTCCTTATTTTGGAAATGAACGTGGTGTTTATTTCAGCATCTGAGGAAGTTTGTGAGATTTGAACTTCTGTGCTTCACTATTATGTCGATTCGAGCTATTGGATGTCGTCTTTTCTACACACAACCTCAGGCAAGATACCTTGGCATTTGCTGTTTATTTTACTTTAGCTCATATTCATGCATTTATTTATTATTTATTTTTCTGTAAAATAAACTGTGCTATATTGTAGTAATTAGATAGATTATACTGTGTAGTTCTATTTCTCGTACTTATTATTTTATGCTTATTAACCTTAGATTTAAGGGACCACTCTTTGTGTGTTGCATTTATTGGCCTCGACACATTATGCCACGAAGTCGTGTGTCACATATAGAACTCAGACATGCATGACTGGCTGGCCACCAATATGTATAAGCCGTACGAAAGGGTTAACCGCTAATAATATTGCATGATAGTTTGACTTAGCGGTTATAGAGGTTATTTGTTATCAAGGCAACATATAGGCATTCGGTGGGGAGGACATATCCTTGGCGTATGGGCTACTATGCACATTTTTTTTGTGACCGCACGCTCCACCGGAGATGCGAGTTAACGACCCTTTATTTCTTTGCTTGCACGTTCGAGGAATGGTTATGCTTGAGGCCCTTGGTGCCCAAAGGGGGACTATGTCGGTCCTATTTCTAGCTAGAGAGCCCATGCATTGGAGGGATGTCCTTAAACAACATTCACTTAGAACGGTTAGGCACCCTTATCCGTTAGGTCCGAATACTCTTGGATTGGATACTTGTATCTGATCGTAGCTTGGAACAGTAACTTGTCGTAGACTAGTTTGCTACATCTTGTCCTTGTTTTGTTGTAGGTGTGGCTCACTACTCCGATGAGAAGGTACTGAACCATGTTGTGGTCCGGATACAATATTGGATTCATAGCATGGAAAGATACATCATCGTGAATTAGGGTGCCATCTCCTGTCCTTGTTTGGTTGGGGGATGGTACGCTAATTCAATGGTGTGTATTGGACCATGTTATATTCTAATTGACTTATTTATTGAGCAGTTTATATTCAGCATTATGACATGATATTATGTATCTTATTATGTCCCTCTAAGGACCTGGTGATCTCTCTAGATGTGTGCTTTTCATGATATTTCGTAGGTGCTCTAGCAAAGATCATGGTCTCCCTTTTCTATCGAGGAGGATTGCTCTTGGATCATTCATAGCCACATTATCTATCCGTTCCTTGTACATTTTTCTTTTCATTTAAATGGTTGGTAGTGGATCTGTCTCCGCCTAACATCTTGTAAAATGATAATTCAAAGTTGACTTATGACATATCTTTTATTTTTTTATTTTGTGGATGAGATTATTTTACTCTTGGTTTACTATATTTTATAACTTATGTATACATACGAGGTTTTTATATATTGGAGTATACTTCGTATGTATACAGCTGGCACGTCTACGTACTTAGTCCTAACGATTTTGGGACTGGGAGTTACATATTTTTGTGGTGGCCTATGCAGGTCCACGATGAATTGTTTGTTACTTTACCGTACTAAGCAAGCCTGCATATAGGATTAGAGTTTAAAATCTCATTCACATACTTGACCTCCTTCTTCGATTCCATTTTTGAACTCTCGCTTGACTCCTTTATTTGCATCTTGCTTTATCCCTCCTATCTGTTTGCCATTGATTGTAAAAGTACAGAACAATTATCGGAGGACTGAACTTAGACTCACAATACAAACTCGCTCGTACAAAGAAAGCCTAAGGACGAAAACCTAGGTACAGCAGTCTAAGTACGATTGTTTATTTTAGATTCTGGAGGGTGACGATAGAGGCTCGGGAAAGCGACGGTCGCTCTGCCTTACTCCTTGGACGATCGGTACGCAGCCTTGACTCGGGGAAGATCTGCTTGGTCGTTGACGAAGAAATGCCTTCTTGCTCTCTCTCTGATTGCTCTCCGGGCTTCTCTCTCTGTGTATATTCTCTCTCTGACTATGGGGGAAGTCTCCCTGTGTATACATATTCTTCTCTGGCTTCTTTTTTTGTATATCTCTCTATATATCACAAGGGAGTGGCACCTTGCTATTTATAATAGTGGGATGTGATCGCTAGGGTTGCCAATGATTAGCTCTTGGAGATGGCGGCGGCCTGGGGATTGATCAATCCAGGCCGTTCGTTTCTGATTGTGACGAATCAGAACCATTAAGGGTAGATTACACCAAATCCCCATTAGCAATTAATGCTGATTGGCATAAATCTTCCTTATAATGATTCTCTCATACATACGAATAAATCAAATTTATTCTCCTGCCACGTGCCCCAGATCATTGGGATTCGACCCGATCTTGGATTGCCATAAATCTGGGAGATTGGTCGGCTGAGGACACGTATCCTGAGAGCCAATGGTGAGACTGGAACCGCATGCAGATTGGGCCGCATGAGATTTGGGCCGCATAAATTTTGGGCCACATAAGACTTGGGACACGTGTCAGGGCTGTCTGGGCAGTGGCCCCCTCCTTCAGACTTCTGAACCATATGATGAGCCGCATGAACCGTATAATGGTGTGTCTGCTTGAGCCGCATGGACATGATCTTCTTGAGCCACATAGGGATGATTCCACTCGAGCCGCATGGGACAGCTTCACTCTGAACCGCATGGAAAGTCTTCACTTCGAGCCGCATAAGCACACCCACGTGGCAGGGCCACGTGGTATTTTGTTGTTCTCAGGGGATCGTGTCAGAGATTTCTTTCTCTTCCCTAGAGATTCATCATCATGACAGAGTCATAATTACCTGCTTTGGTGTCAGGTCTGTCAACTTTTCAGAGGGGTCAGCCGTCAAAGCAATTAATGCAGCATGGATCGGAGGGGTGCACTGTCATGCCACGTGTCTTCTGAGCCGCATGGAATGCCTCCGGCCGCATAGCTCCTTATGCCGCATGACTCCCTGAGCCGCATGCGTTTTATGAGCCGCATGGGTCTTTCTTGGCCGCATGAGTCAATTTCTTTAGTATTTTCCATGCTTCTACAGGACCCCCTTCAAAGTTTTTAATTTGTAAAATTGAAATACTTTGAATAAGAAGCATGGCCGTGCTCTTCTAACCGCATATGAAACCCTGATCGCATAGAGATCGTGGCCGCATAGATTGTTCAGCCGCCTAGCTTCTCGCCACGCTATTATGTCATGCATGAAAACCTTTTTGGGGCAGGATCCTAGGAGTTTCTGACCTCTAATTAACTAGTCAGTATCGATAGCCGAAGAGTCGACTACTTTGTACGAAGCGTCGGTCTTGGTCCTCCTTTCTCTATAAATGGAAGGGTATTTAGAAGGATTTCTCTCTTAGACTCTTTCTGATTAAGATTTCTTTCTTGCTTTCTTCTTCCAACTGACAAACCATGATGGCACCTAGGGCTTCCAAGGCAGTGAAGAAGGTTGTGGCTAGGAGCAGGAAGTCGGCTTCGTCTTCAATTGCCGCATCCCCGTTCGTCTTGATGTTCATGTTGTCGTCGAAGGTAAGGACTGTGCGGAAGATTGGGTGCTTCTGAAACCCTAACAGATGCTGCTCTGCTGCATTGCTTCGTGCATAATCATTTTGATGCGAGCTTTTTGGATTACGTGGTCCGCATACACATCCTATGAGCCGCATGGAATATATTCCATGCCCAAGCCGCATAAGCGTTGTCTTTAAACGAGCCGCATGAACACTTTTGAATATCTTCTGACTGTTTTCAACATTTCTTATTACTTTTTTCCATCTTTTGGTTCTTATAGTGTCTCCACCGAGTGCTGATATTGCAGTGGTAGAGGATCCGTCGCTCCCTGGCGTCAATCAGGGGCCTTCCTCTGTTAAGAAGGAGACAATGAAAGAAGAATCAGAGCCTGAGAGGGACGATGTCCTCCCCACTGTCGAGACTGCTGAGGGTGACACCACTGGGAATCCTGATTCTTCCATTCTGGATGAGGATCTTCCTCCGTTGCACCCTTCATACGTAATGTGGTTGAAGGAGTTGTATACGTATTTTTGTAACTAGGGGCTTGAGGTGTCTTGTCTGTAATGAAGAACTTTCCTGTAACCGTGTGGATGTAACCGATTTCTGACTGAATGGAATATATATTTGCTTCACTCTTTTGCTTTGTAATAATCCTTTTATCGGGTCATTTTGCGTGGACCCATTGTCCCTAACATACCCTGGTTTTGGATACGGACAATAAGTTTAAAAGAAAGGAACCAATCAGACTGACTCAGAGGTGCTGAGGACATGGTGAGCATGAGGGTCTCTTTGACAGGGGGGGTACATAGAACAACTCAGAGGTAATAAGGACATGGAAGTTCTATGTAGGGGTGATTTGTTTTTGACGGAAGTGGAACGACTCAGAGGTAATGAGGACATGGCCGTTTTGGAAATTTGTGGATCGATTACCCTTTTTGTGCACTGGGAGTGTGGGTATTAGATCATGAGGGGGGATCTCCTTCGGGAAGGAGGTTCAGAGGTATGATCATACATAACTTCCTACCTGAAAGAGTGACCGGGATGTGAGTTCAGAGGCACCATCGAGTACATGACTCGAGAATCTGGAGAATGGTGAGTGTGAGTTCAGCGGTACCAGCGGGTACATGACTCGAAAATCTGAAAAACTATGAGGGTGAGTTCAGTGGTATCAGCGGATACATGACTCAAAAATCTGTGAATGTTGGAATCAAAGTGTAAGTTCAGAGGTACCAGCAGGTACATGACTTAGGAATTTGGGATATGTTTATGGAAGAAGGGCATGAGTTCAGCGGTACACGCGGGTACATGACTCGAAAATCTGAGAATATTGGAATCAAAGTGTAAGTTCAGAGGTACCAGCAGGTACATGACTTGGGAATTTGGGATATGAGTTCAGCGGTACAAGAGGGTACGTGACTCGAAAATCTGTGAATGTTGGAATCAAAGTGTAAGTTCAGAGGTACCAGCAGGTACGTGACTTGGGAATTTGGGATATGAGTTCAGCGGTACAAGAGGGTACGTGACTCAATAAGTTGGAAAATTAGGGGGTTGAGTTCAGTGGTACCAGCGGGCACATAACTCGAAACTCTGGAAAATATTGTTTAAACATAGTATTTCTTCAGGAACTTGTCGTTGACGGGCAACATGAGCAAGTCTCCGTTCTGCTTGGCGAGGCGGTAAGCACCATTGGAGAACACGGCCTCGATGATAAATGGGCCTTCCCATTTTGGCTGGAACTTGCCAGTGGTCTTGTGAGTCATGACCATTGGCCTCCTGACTGCCAAAACAAGATCGCCCACTTGGAATGTTTTGACTTTGACCTTTTTGTTGAAGGCTCCTGAGATGCGTGCTTGGTATAATTCGATCCTTTGCTGAGCTAGGATGCATTTTTCATCTAAGGCCTCTAACTCTTGTAGTCGATGTCGGTAGTTATCATCCGTTGTCAATTGATAAGTGAGGGCGACTCGGAGTGAGGGAATCTGAGTCTCTAATGGGAGAACTGCCTCACTCCCGTACACCAGAGAGAATGGTGTATTCCCGGTGGCTGTTCGAACCGTGGTACGATAAGTCCATAAGCACTCGTCGAGCTTCTCATTCTAGTCGCGTTTGTTAGAGGAGACAAATTTCTTGAGGAGTTTGATGATTGTTTTGTTGAATGCCTCTGCTAACCCGTTTGCTGCCGAGTTGTATGGTGTCGAAGGGACATTTGAATGCGGTGTTTGTCGCAGAATCGGTAGAATGCGTGGCTTATAAACTGTGGACCATTATCATGGATGATCCTTCGGGGCAGTCCAAAGCGGTAGATGACGTGGTGCTTCAGGAAGCTGATTACGTTCCAAGTCTTGACTTCGGTGAGTGGGACAGCTTCTGCCCACTTTGAGAAGTAATCAGTGATCGCAAGTATGAAGCGATATCCTCGGGAGGAAGGTGGGGTGATTGGACCAATGATATCCATTCCCCATGCTTCGAATGGCCAGGACGCCACTGTCAGATATAGGAATTCGGATGGTTGGTGAATGAAGTCTGCGTGGACTTGGCAGGCCTTGCATTTTCGGGCATAATCTATTGCATCAGCCACCATCGTGGGCCAGTAGTAGCCCATCCGGCGAAGGCGGTCTTGCAGCTTAGGGCCAGGCTGATGGGCCCCGCAGACACCGTCATGAGCCTCTCGTACGGCTTTTTTGGCTTCTGCGTTTGACAAGCACCGAAGTAGTAATCTGTCATAGGAGCGGCGATACAGCATTTTCGTCTCTGTATCGTAGAAGAATCTGAGAGAACGCCGTCTGATAGAAGTAGCCTCCTTCGAGTTCTCGGGCAGGATGTCGTAGACCACGAAGTCTATGAATGGTTGTCTCCAGTCTGGCGCTTCGTCGATTATCTGAGCAGAATAACTCGCCATGGCTTGAACGTTGTTCTTGGGGCAGACCAGCTCATGGCCGATTATATCGACCGAATGATGAGAGTGGTTTGGCACTGCTAGGGAAGCAGCCAGGCCTGCTAGGGCATCAGCTTCGATATTTTGGAGACTGGGGACGTGTTCGATGAAGAATCCCTCGAATGATGAGATAATGTTGATCGCTATTTGGTGGTAGGGGATCGTGTATTCATGGCGGACTTCGTACGTCCCCCGAATCTGGTTGACGATTAATTGCGAATCGCCGTATGCTTCAAGGTATTCTACCCCCAGTTCTCTTGCGAGTTGGAGGCCAATGACCAAAGCGTTGTACTCGGCCACATTATTAGAGCAGGGTTCCGTGAGAGAGTAGGCGCGATTGATCACTAGCCCGGTAGGAGAGACCAATACTACTCCGACTCCGACGACGATGTTTCCCTTGGGTCCGATTCTTGAAGCGCCATCGAAGAACATCTGCCATATGTTATCGTGGGTGGTTGTATTTGAATCGGCGACCTCATCTGGGATTTCTTCGTGATGATTCCGATCCTGGATGGGCCGCCAAAAAGTCTGCCAGGGCTTGACCTTTGACAGCCTTCTGCGGGACGAAGATCATATGATAGGGGGACAGCAATATCACCCATGTAGCGAGGCGGGAGCTGAGTGCCCCTGGTTTGGTCATGAGGACCCTGAGAGGGTTGATTCGTGAGATCATATGTATGGTTTGCCCCGTGACATAGTGTCGCATCTTTTGAATGGCGAATACCAGGACGAGGCATTCTTTCTTCACAGCGGTGTATCGGTGTTCGGGCCCGACCATCATTCGACTGAGATAGTAAATGGCCTGCTCGTGGCCTGCATCGTTGTTTTGTGCCAGCAGGGCACCGAGGGAGTGTTCCATTGCTCGTACATAGAGCAGGAATGGTTTTCCAGGGACCGGGGCCACCAGGACTGGAGGATTTGATAAATATTCTTTGATGTCATCGAAAGCGCGCTGGCATTCCTCGTCCCATATGAATGAGACTCCCTTCTTCATGAGGTGGGTGAACGGTCGGCATCGCCCGGAGAGGTTGGAAATGAACCTCCTGATATAAGCTAGCCTCCCTTGGAGGCCTCTAAGTTCACGGAGATTTCTCGGGGGACCCATCTCCATGATTGCCCTCGTTTTCTCGGGGTCTACATGGATACCCCGTGCAGTGATGATGAAGCCCAAGAACTTCACGCTGGATACGTCTAAGAACAATTTTGTAGGGTTCATCTTCAGATTGTGGGCTCGCATTAAGTTAAACACCGTTCTCAGGTCTTGCAGATGATCCTCCTTACGGCGACTCTTGACGGTGATGTCGTCGACATAGCATTCCACTGTCTTGCGCAAATGTTCTCTAAAAATGATACTCATGGCTCGCTGATATGTAGCGCCAGCATTCTTTAGACCGAATGTCATGACTGTGTAGCAGTATGTGCCAATCGGGGTTCGGAATGAAGTGTGCTTTTCGTCGTCGGAAGACATCTTGATTTGATTGTACCCCGAGAATCCATCCATGAATGATATACGTTCAAAGCCGCATGTATTATCGATCATGATGTCTGTGATAGGAAGGGGGAATTCATCTTTGGGGCATGCCTCGTTCAGGTTGCAGAAGTCGATGCAGATTCGAATCTTCCCATTCTTCTTGAGGACGGGTACTATATTGGCGACCCAATCAGGATGTTGCTTTTCACGAATGAAGCTGCGGGCTATTAGCTTGTTGACTTCGGCTTCGATCGCGTCCATGATGCCTGGACGGAAGCGTCGTTGTTGCTGCTTGACTGGCTTTGCATCTGGCCGTACGTTGAGTTTGTGGAGAGCGATGTCAGGATTTAACCCCGGCATGTCTTCATAGCTCCAGGCGAACACATCAATGTATTCTCTGACAAGTTCTAACAGCGACTCTCGTTCTTCGTCAGTTAGGCTTTTACTGATAAAGATCGGTTTTGGAGAAGATTCGCTGCCGAGATCCACTTGTATGACCTCATCTTCAGTAGGAGGTTCTCTCAGTTTGAACCTCTTTTCCCATTGTGCGTCTAATTGCTGGGCCCATGGCTCTAGCTCAAGGATTTCGAGGATGTCTTCGTCTTCCTTGTAAGCGTCGGTGAATGCCATATTGACTGACATGACTCGTCTGAACACATCTCCGATGCTGGTATCTGAGTCGGAAGTCGGTGATCCGGTTGAATGTGCCTGCCAGTCGCATTCTTCATCTGAGCTTTCAGGGGTCGTAGTAGGCGTTACATACCCTAAACCGCATCGGGTTTTGTTATAGTAGTTCCGTGGTTTGCCCGCCGGGGCTGGCGTCTTCAAAGGTAATCGTCGTCCAGTGCCATAGTTCAATCCTGGCGTTGTCTCTAGATCATACCCCTGTTTCTGCATGAGATATTTGGATTGAGGGCTAAAGAGATACAAAGGCAGTCTTCCAGCATTTGACCCGAAGTCGACTTCTTCCATGGCGAGGGGATGCGGGTTGTTCGTCCGGCCGAAGATGATTGGGTGGTCCCCTCCCTCGATTATTCGGTAAGCGTCATCTACTGGAGTAAGTTGGATAACGGTGTACACATTTGTCACCTGTGTATGTAGGTGAGTGCCTATACCGTGTTCCATAGCATACATTGTAGATAGCTTATTGAGCTCAGTGTAGTTCAAAGATAACCCTTTATTATTGAAGTAAGGTATCTTTTCTAGAGGGATTACATCATCTGCGGAGGGAGCGTCAGTGTGGGCAGCCACATACTTGGCTAGCTCTGGTTCCTCTTCGGGTACCCCCTGTGTGAATGAAGATTGAGAGGGCGTCCTAGTCAGCTTGATCTTCAGAGGTTCAACCGACGGAGCGGAGCGTGGGGTTGTCGGTAGACTAGCAACCCCCAGTCTGGCACTTGATGTGGAGCGAGGGGTGGCTGGTTCGCTTGAAGTGTCAGACCTCGCATCGGGGTGACGACCTTTCTTAGGCAGGCGTATCGTCCGAGGTCTATCGGAGGGATTGAGCTTCTCTGTTTGGGATTGACCGACTCTCGACAATTTGATGGTAAGTGGCCCTGTCGTGGGTCTCGGTACCTGGCCGGACCTTGGCAGCCGAATTCTCAACTGCTCTTCCTGTACCGAGAGGCTGATCGCGTCCTTACGCAGCGTGGCCGTAAGGGGTACGGAATTGCCTGGTTTACGAGCCTGGAGGTGGATTATCAGAGGTTCTTCTGATCCCATGGTTGCTTCAACATCAGTTTGTTTATTTCCTCCTTCAAGGTGCCTCTTCGACTTTTCGTATAGGCAGGAGTCCGAGTAATAAGATTCAACCCCTTTGAAGGGATCGATGTCAGCAAATTCTGTCCTCACGAAGTCGTACTTGTCGACATATTTGAAGCATTGGTGTAGCGTGGAAGGCACGATCATGTAATCATGTATCCAAGGGCACCCCAAAAGGATGTTGTATGAAGTGTCGGCATCTATGACGTAGCAAGTGACTTCTGATTGGAGATCGCCAATCTGACATTTCAGACGGATCTTCCCGATTGGGTAGCTCCTGCCCGAATTGAACCCGCTGATGGCGGTATTTGTAGGGGTCAGGCGATGCATCGGGATGCGAAGATGATGCAATAGTCCTTTTGGAATGATGCTTATGGAAGACCCAGGGTTAATGTGCATCCGGTCCACCTTTACATCGCCGATGTAGCCTGTGTAGTATAATGGGCGATCGTGTAGATTAGTCTTGATGAGCATGTCTTGTGGAGTGAAGACGATGTTGGGCATTGCTCCCGTACAGGCACTGTCTTGGAGGTCTGCGGGCTGATTTTCTCCCGTGAGGTTGACCTGAGCCAGGTACGCGTCGGCATTTTGAAGTGCATCGCTCAAAGCTGTACGGACATCCTTCGAGAGCCTCAGAAGTTCATATAAGGACAATTTGGCCGGTGTATTGGCCAATTGTGCCAAGATGTCGAAGTTGTAGGGCCTCTCCAGCCCCTAAGATGTTTCCTTTCGGAGGGATTTGTCGAAGCGAGTCTTCTTCGGCCTAGGCTTGTCGGTCGTCGAAGGCTGAGCCGGTCCCGGAGCATCCGTGGTAGTGGGCGGATGATCATCAGTCGAGTTTTTAGCCACAGGTTGAGATTGTGCTCCGGATCGAGTAGCAACGGCCGTGACTTCCTCTTCATCTACTGAGGTGGTGCGGCAGGATCTGACTTTTCCACTTTTCTTTTTAGAAGATAGAGTGGACTGAGTTACCTCGTGGACTAGGTCCAGATGGACCCATATGATTTTCCCTCGTGATGTGGTGAGGGGTACTAGACCAGCAGCTTGAGCAGGCGGGAGATTAGCAATCTCCATCGTTGCCACAGGGATGGGTATAACCCCGTCCTGGGTCTCTGTTGGAGGGAAGCTGCCGAATTGTACGGACACCATGTTGGCTGCCACGGTTACCTCCTCGAAATCGATGGCCAGAGCGTTCGAATCGATGAGGTTCTGGATATATCGTTTCAGTTGGTAGCAGTCATGCGTAGCATGGTGGACGTAGCGGTGGTAATGGCAGAACTTTGGGTTCTCCAGATCAGCCGGCCGAGGCTCCCGTCTTGGTGGAGGAAGCTGAATCCTATCTCCTTGTATGAGCATGTCCAAGATAGGCTTCACGTGACCGTCTTCAAAAGAGTAAGTGATTTGAAGCCATTGTTTGTCCGCAGGTTGCGACTCAGGCTTCTGGGCTGTATCGGCCACTATAGCCTGCTTGCCTCTGTTGTCCCCGTTGTTGGAGGGGCTACCCCCATTGTCGTTGGTGGTGCTGGGACGCTTGCTCTTGTTCTCTCCCTCTGAGATATGTAATCCCAGTTGGCGAGCCTTCTTTAATCGTTCTTCGGCACTTGTAGCACTAATAATAAAAGCCTTCCAGTCCTTGAATTGACTCTCGCCCATCCAGAGACTGATTGTTGGGAGTAGTCTCTTTTGGCAAATTTTGATCTAGGAGGAGTCCGGGTTGCCAGATGGTAACTTCATTGCGGTTTGACGAAATCGCTCAATTTAATTCCTCGTCAGCTCTTTCTCTCCTTGAATGACGTCCATGAGGGTAGACATCGTGACGTCCTGCCCTACCTCATAGAACCTCTCCAAGAACAGGCGTTTGAAGCCAGCGAAGAAATGGATGCAATTGTCTGACAGGTTGCGGTACCAATCGAAGGCGACTCCTTCCAATGCCCCAATGAATAACCGTGTCAGGATAGCGTCATCATGGAGCAGATGGTCGGTAGTGACCTCGAAGTAAGTGATGTACCGACTTGCTGAGGTCTTGCCATCATAGGGGTTGATATTGAACGACTTATATCTTGGTGGGAATGGAACATCCCTCCATTCAGTAGGATATGGTTGCCGTATTCTGAAGTCTTGAGAGTTTTCTCTGGCGTGGAACATGGCTCGGAGCTCTTGAACTTCTCTCCTTACTTCTCGGGTCTCATCTGTCGCAGTCGGAGCCGTTGCTTCAGGAGGATTATTGCCCGGGTTCGGTGTCGCCGAATTTGAATCTACGTTGATTGGGGGACCCGTGCTTGTCTGGCCAGGTGTCACCCCCTGCAGATTAGGAAGCGCCGCTTTGATCTCGTCTACAGACTTGACCAAGGCGTGTAATATGGCCTCCAAAGTGTCGATGCGCTGGCGATCACCGGAACCACCTTGATTGCTATCTGTCATGAACATCGTCTTCACATGGGAAGTGACGGAAGGAGTGGTGGAGGATGTACCCTCTGAGTCGTACCCGTGCATCGAGAAATCATCAGGATATGTGGGGATGTTCTCTTCAGGTTCAGACTAGGAAGGAACACTACTCCCGGCTTCGGAGCTTGCTTCGTCTAAGATGTCCTTGGGGACGTCGGTATCTGTTGTATCCGTCGGAGGATTTGCTTCCTCCAGTCCGTATTCCTGGAATATCGGATTGTCGTGGATGTTTGGAGGAGTGCTACCCCCAGTTCCGACGACCCCCAATATTGCAGACGACGAACTTCCTACTGCAGAAGTTTTCGTCTTCGAATGGGTGTGTTGAAATACTCCAGTGGAGGATAACCCTTTAGACGACGGTTTCTTAGCTGCAGTAGTTGACACCATTGGGCTGGAGATGTTCGTTTTCTTCCCTCTTCCCTTGGCGAGAACTTTCTGCGCGGACTTGCAGGAGACAACAGGAGGTGCCTCGTCTTCTGAGCTCGGGTGATATAGTCTTTGGAAGACGGATGGCCGGCCTTCCGTCACCGCCGCGTTGCTGCAACAGCAGTTGACGATGATCTGGGTGCATTGATGTCCGTGTGAGGGCTCTTCACACCCCGAAGCTCCTTCTCTTTCCTTGCATTTGTGGAGGATAACCTCACACAGGTCAGAGGAACCACTTTGTCTGTTTGCCGCCGGGGGCTGGACTTGAGTGGTTTTATATAAGTTCCCATCAGAGGCCCGCATGATAATCAGCAGGACGCCCCGATAGTCAGAGGTTGGGGCAGTCGTCTGGACTTGATGAGCCCGCGCTGCCCTAGACTTCCTCCTTTTAGCACTTGTGGGTGCGTAATAGGAGGAGTCTAAGTCGAATAACACAGAGTCTGGATTATCATCCAGAGAATGATCAGAGTCAGGACCGCATGAGAGCCGGTCGAAGACTGATCGAGACAAGCATGGGACGGATGCTATGCGGCCAGCATTGGGTACCGTGCAGGCTGTCTGCATGCGGCTGTCTTTTGTTGTAGGATGAGACTTTATGCGGTTAGGAGTCACGACCGTGCAGGCTGACCGCATGCGGTTGGCATCTGTGGTCGCATAGGTTTTCTGCAACCGATTGACTTTAATAGCCGCATGAGTCTCATCCGTGCGGTTGGCAACTGTAGCCGCATAAGTTATGCGGCTGACAGATGTGGCCGCATGAGTTTTCTTTATGCGGTCGGCGGTTGTAGCTGCATGGGTTTTCTCCCTGCGGTTAATACTCTTCTGCGGCTCAGATCGCGTAGAGTTCCTCTTTGCCCCTGCAAGTCCAGCATCATAGTATTTTCTTCTGCCGGACTTGGGGACAGCAGAATTATCTACGGTCTGAAGTGGGGCCGCAGGAGAGTCTTTCTCGCCATCTTGAGCAATATAGAGCACCCCATCAAGGGCTTGCGGAGGAGCAAATGATTTTGGCCTCCACTCTTTGCGAGCCTTTATGGCGCGGGTGCGCTTCTGGACCGGGCCAGTGCTACCTTCAGAGAGCATCTCTTCGAACGCCTGTTGGTCGAAGCGTACGACCTTCTTCTGTTGTGTAGAGCCAAGTTTGGCTGCGTCCGATTGTGTCACCAACTCCTCAACCGTGGAGAAGTTAGTCCCCAGCAGAGTCGCCATCGTATTTGCCATTGATTGTAAAAGTACAGAACAATTATCGAAGGACTGAACTTAGACTCACAATACAAACTCGCTCGTACAAAGAAAGCCTAGGGACGAAAACCTAGGTACAGCAGTCTAAGTACGATTGTTTATTTTAGATTCTGGGGGGTGACGATAGAGGCTCGGGAAAGCGACGGCCGCTCTGCCTTACTCCTTGGACGATCGGTACGCAGCCTTGACTCGGGGAAGATCTGCTTGGTCGTTGACGAAGAAATGCCTTCTTGCTCTCTCTCTGATTGCTCTCCGGGCTTCTCTCTCTGTGTATATTCTCTCTCTGACTATGGAAGAAGTCTTCCTGTGTATACGTATTCTTCTCTGGCTTCTTTTTTTGTATATCTCTCTATATATCACAAGGGAGTGGCACCTTGCTATTTATAATAGTGGGATGTGATCGCTAGGGTTGCCAATGATTAGCTCTTGGAGATGGCGGCGGCCTGGGGATTGATCAATCCAGGCCGTTCGTTTCTGATTGTGACGAATCAGAACCATTAAGGGTAGATTACACCAAATTCCCATTAGCAATTAATGCTGATTGGTATAAATCTTCCTTATAATGATTCTCTCATACCTGCGAATAAATCAAATTTATTCTTCTGCCACGTGCCCCAGATCATTGGGATTCGACCCGATCTTGGATTGCCATAAATCTGGGAGATTGATCGGCTGAGGACACGTGTCCTGAGAGCCAATGGTGAGACTGGAACCGCATGCAGATTGGGCCGCATGAGATTTGGGCCGCATGAATTTTGGGCCGCATAAGACTTGGGACACGTGTCAGGGCTGTCTGGGCAGTGGCCCCCTCCTTCAAACTTCTGAACCATATGATGAGCCGCATGAACCGCATAATGGTGTGTCTGCTTGAGCCGCATGGGCATGATCTTCTTGAGCCGCATAGGGATGATTCCACTCGAGCCGCATGGGACAGCTTCACTCTGAACCGCATGGGAAGTCTTCACTTCGAGCCGCATAAGCACACCCACGTGGCAGGGCCACGTGGCATTTTGTTGTTCTCGGGGGATCGTGTCAGAGATTTCTTTCTCTTCCCTAGAGATTCATCATCATGACAGAGTCATAATTACCTGCTTTGGTGTCAGGTCTATCAACTTTTCAGAGGGGTCAGCCGTCAAAGCAATTAATGCAGCATGGATCGGAGGGGAGCACTGTCACGCCACGTGTCTTCTGAGCCGCATGGAATGCCTCCGGCCGTATAGCTCCTTATGCCGCATGACTCCCTGAGCCGCATGCGTTTTATGAGCCGCATGGGTCTTTCTTGGCCGCATGAGTCAATTTCTTTAGTATTTTCCATGCTTCTACACTATCGTAATTATCATGTTTCCTTCGTGCTAGATAGATGTTAGGAAGGTGACTCATACTAGGTAAGACATATTCCATTATCCTATCACACTACTAGTTTAACTCTTATAGGTTGAGTAGAATGCCTCACGACTTAACATTCCTTGACCTTAACCAAGGCCTTAGACAAGAAGACAGTAGGACGACTGTATAGGCACGAACACCGGACACAGAACTTGAACTATTTACACTTTTTTTTATCATTATCTCGCGTACTCATATTTTGAACTATTTTGACTAATGCTGCCATTATAGCCTAGTTTTGCAAGCATATTCTTTTATTAAGCTTGCCCATGACATATATGTTATTAGAGGTACCCCACTAACATGTTGTCTAATTAGAGCCGGTGCATGATGGTCTGATCAACCTAGTACATTTGGTTCGCTCTTCGTACTCAGAGTGCATTGAGATACAGTTAACAAATATACTTGCCCTCTAGGATCTCATCTGCGATGCCTTGATGAGTCTCTTTTGAACTACTCAATCATCTTTGAACCAGATATTTGTATTTGACCTTACCTTCCTTGAGCTCCTTATTGTTTTCATCCTTTCACCTATTTTAGAAAGATAAATGCTCGTACATGATATCCCCATTAGATGCCCTATCACCTATGGCCAGGATAGATGTATATACACAAGTGTAGCTAACCATCGGCCAAGCCAGGCGAATACAACCTTGCCTTGAGTTACTTGTCATTCCCTCGACCCTAAATATATTATCGTGATCTTCTAATCATTCGAAATTAAGATTGAATAAAATCATTTCCTTAATCGTGCCCCTAACCTAGACGACTATCATACAAGCTTCCCTTTAAGGAATTATGTACCCTTGATCCTTAATCATTTATCTTGATTTATTAACCCTTAGTCTCTATATCTATTGCGTTAAACCAACATTTATTTACCAAACCCTTACACGACTAAGCAATACAGTTAGACATGAGATAAATAGATAAAAGTAAGGATAAGCATTTACCATTGACATGATAGACACCCATCCCGAGGTTAGGGATCTAACAGATAATTTTGTCACGACCCGCACCCAGCGTAGGGGCGCGAGAAGTGGGTATGTCCAGCCTACGCCGCAGTGTCGGTGGTAGAACAATGTCCTATGTATACATTTAACAATTATAAGGTACATGTACTGTATATACACTCTAAACGGAGGACAATATAGAAATGTACAGCTCAATCACAACTAAGGTAGAAGTACGATAAGATAGATAGATAGATAATAAAAATTATCAAATGAAATACAAACAGGAGAAGAAGTCTAAGTGTCTAAGATAACATCTCCACAAACATCCAGAATAATAACAAGATCCAAAATATAAACATAAATGTATCCAAATGAGACAAGACATCAAAATAAGATAGAAGTCTTAGCTAACTAGCCTAAACTATAGGAGGGACATCCTCTACTGCTGATGGATCCTGCTGCAGGTCAAAGTCGCAAGTGTCATCTATGGCAGTTCCATAATAGGTAGGACAAAGGTCCTCGTCATCCTCTATAATATTTTTAGTAGGTCCAGTAAGGATAGGAACAAGCACATAATCTTAATAGTTCATATCAAGATAGGAATATAAAGCATGCAATAGAGTAAAATACATAAAACGCTGAAAGAAAATACATGTAGTAAAAGAGAGAGAACTGTAATGTAAATAGCTACTATAAGTAGAGAACTATCAGTGACTAGTGATGTAGAGTACAAGATAGACATATGAACGGCCTGAACTTGCACATGATTACACTAAAGAGTTTATACAATGACTACTTGGAATTGTTCACATGACTGCTTCTACTCCCCCGTACCTCAATCAATACATAAGGATCCAGACAAGTTATTTTATTATACAATATTTCACATGAGGGGCCCATAAATGGGTGCACATAAAGGTATACATGAGGGCTCTGTGAACATATGAGTACATGAATCATAAAAGTGTACATGAATAATGAAAGCATAAGAGTACATGATAAAAGTGAAACGCACATGACATGATGTACCCGATGCTCCCGAAGGGGATAACATCTCAATGTAAAGATCCATATAGTACTAATTCGTGTTAACAACGTGACAACATCAAGTAAAGTAATCTAGAGCAAGAATATAAATCCTAACAAGTATGAATTGATCAGAGAATATACTCGCATGATATCCTGAGTATTTGCTAAGCGTAGATGTCCAGACAGAGTAGATGAGTCCTATTTAGAGCAACACAGGTCACAACATGTCCAAAATGGTAATATTGAAGATTGCAATGCATTCTATATGCTTTCTAGGTCATTCTAGACTAAAAGTCAACTTTTGGTCAACTCTAGTCAACTACACTAGTCAAACTAGGTCAACTAAGCCATACTAGGTCCAATCCTAGTCTAACAAGTCATTCTAGGCCTAACCAAGCCTACACTAGCAGTCAAACATATTACCAAGCCAAAATGAACCACAGAAGTCTATATACCATACCTAAATACGTGTATACATACATGTATACATACCTACATTACATGTGTTCTTACATTGAATCTATACCTTACATACATATATTATATACATGTATTCATATCACATATATATAGTTTACATTATTCATTACATTACATATATCCATCTATCTAGACATATCACATTCATTCATTAATGCTTTCATTATATATATAGAGAGAAGGGGGAAAATAAACAATGTGTGTGTGTGTACATATTGGGATTTTAGTTAAGGGGGGTCTATGTTCAATCATGGTTCTCAGTTCAAGCATTTATTCATTTCATTCATGCATTACATACATGCTTACATTACATACATGTATACATTCATACATGCATATTTACATACATACGTATATACATCCATACATGCATATTTACGTACATACATATTCATAAATAGAAAGAGAGAACAAAGGATTAGAAAGGGGCTGAAAAACTGTGACAGTGAGAGCAGGTTAGAGTGTGTGTGTGTAGTCTAGTGTCAAGGCATGTAAATTAGTGTCAAGTGTCAAGTGAAAGTAGCATGTGTGTGGGTAAATACGTAAGACAGGGGGTGTGTGAGTGTTAGTGTGTGGTATATGTGTATATCAGGCAGCAGGTTATAGAGTATAGGTTTAGTTTTAGTGAATCAATCATACATATAAATTGACATACATGTTAACATTCAAATTTTAGTTAACAGTGTACATATTTCATGTGGAGTTCATAACAGTGTATATAGTGTACCATCAAAGTGTGTGTTTGTGGACATTAGTTTCAGTGGTGTGTACATGTTTGGATTAGTGTATGAGTTACATTACAGTGGGTAGTTCAATTCTCAGGTAGGTTTAATAGTGTGCAGTCCAGGTAGTTGTGTAGGTAGGTGTTTAAACTTCATATATGCAACATGCCTATAATCATACAAATACATTCATGCAAACCTATTTTAACAAACAAATTCCAAATAAACCTACATCAGTGTATCAGGAACCCACATACAAACCCAAATTAAACCTACAGCAGCGTATATGAGTGTAGGCAGGTTAGGTAAACAAGGTAGTATGTGTCATAGGGTTACAGGTGTCGTACAGGTCGTATCGTGTCTAGATAATAGGACACGTGTCTGTGCACACGAAAACACACCCAGACATGCACAGACCGCACTATCTCGTACGGCTGGTACACAAGCTTATGGACACAACATGGCTCACATGGAGCCACATGGTTATGTCCACGTGTATCCCACATATAGGGCTACACTTTCGACACAACACGAAGTGTCCACGACGTGTCCTGTGCAGACACGAGACCCGTATCAGAAGCAAATCTTGTGCACGCGTGTCAGTACGAAACAGTGCAGACTAGATATCATGTCCGACACGAATCCTAATAACACGAGACTTAGGGCCGGCCTGTTAGTCATGTTCCCCACCTCAATGCCAAGTAGCAGCTGCCCACGTGGCCTATACGAGGAGAAAACCCCCTCGAGCAGCAGGGCACTGAAATACTATCTGGTTCACGGGTTCGTGTCTGATTTGGACACAAAAATTGATATGATTCATGCTTAGTCCATACAAAAGTCAAAGTACAAATATAGGGCTACAATCCTATTCAAATAGATTTAAAAAATAATAAAATAAATTTCATTCAAATATTTCATCGAACACTTATGCACACACACGGATACGTGTCCGATACGGACACCAAACTAATTCTAATTCCTACCAAACTTTACCTATAGCTAGGGGTCACCTAGATGGATGCATCTACGGAAAGAAATCAGGATTTAGAGGTGATTTGAAGGGATTACCTATAAAGAGCCAATCCTAATGAAAAAGCTCCAAATTGTGAAGTCTCCTTCCTCAAGCAAAGTCCAAATGAGCTCTCCTCCTTGCAAGCTAGCCTCCTTCAACCTCTATTCCATATTTAGATCCAAATGAAAAATATTGGGATCAATTTGGTGGAGGAATGGTGAGATTTGACAATTTGGGGAAGAAATTAGGGTTTCCTAAAGGGGGTGTTCTAAAAGAGGCAAGTGGTCTTGAAGAGAGACTTTATAGAGGAAGAATTAGGTTATAAGCGGCTGTAGTGGCTGACCAAATGAAGGTCTCGGGTTAGGGTTTCTCATGGTGGGCTTTGGGCCAAGATTGTTAACTAGCTAGCTCATCTCCTTAGCCATAAGTCTAAATGCAAAACTCTCCCAATCCTCTCATGAAACCTAGCCACACTCAAGTCAACTATGACCAACATAAGTTAGATTAGGGTCCCACACCATGCTAACTAAGTCACCAATATCAAAGTCAAACTCTAGGCTAGTCTCTAAAGTCTCAACTAGCAAAAGTCAAAAATCACAACACCAATGTAATAAATAATTCAAAAAATCAAAATGACCAAAATACCCTTGGGCAAAAATATAGAAATAATTCACCCTAATCACATGGTTAGGTTCCCATGGTCATGGTTAGTCTCTAGGTCAAGTATTATCTAGGGTTTCACTAGCAAAATACCAAAATCATAAATTACCAATTAAAATAGTTTTAAAAGAATTAAGAATAACCAAAAATCATTACATGATTTAAATCTCATTATTAAAAGACTAAAATTAAAAAAGTTCAAAATTACCCCCATTTAGAAAAGTGGGTGTTATAAATTTTCTAGTCATACCATTTTTATTTAATTAGACATGAGTTAGCATTAGAACCACCCGTTCACTAGTTAGTTAGTATGCCTAGCGTAATTACTTCGTCTTACCATGATTTACGAGTTATCTACGGCAATGCATGAGCACTACATTCGACACCATTAGAAACCTTATGATAATAGTTTAGTAGACTTATCACAAATAGAAATCTATGATCTAATCGTTAGATATTCTTGCAAGAGGGACCTTACAATTTTGTAACCCCGTCGATAACCCTCGTATGATATAGAAGAGAGAATCATTCAATCTCTTCGTACACCATTTTGAACTTGACACATTTTCTCCGGTTGGGTTAATATATCAAGTGGTTTATAACGTCTATTTCTACCGGCATCATTTTGATACCTCTACCGTGACTTTAATGTTTGGAATACAACACTAGCAATTTTCTTGTAACAAATTTTACCCTCATGAACTAGACAAGCCACTCAACAACATGACATACATGTCCCACACAAAAACACTCCCCTGTGCTCTATTTTAACTATACCACATGTACGAAACATTTCCCCTAAGAACAAACCACGGATGCCTAATTTCGACCCATTTGATTTTTTAACCAGGCAATATCGAGCCATTCCCTCACATGAACTAGATATCCATGATCCATGCAAGATTAAGAATACCCTACCTTGTAGATTATGTTGTCAGTTTGGACTCCTTCTATAACTACAACCTACATCTTTTCGAGAACCGATTTATGATTTGATGTACTTACTCTCCCTCTATATTTAGCCTCATTGTATTTTTATTTGTTATATTAAATTTTATTTTAATTTTGAGGATGAAATTTTTATAAGTTGGGTAGGATGTAAACCCCCAAAAGTTTCGAGGATTTTATGATTTTTTTTCTTAAATAATTTGTTTTGAATTATTTTTATTCATAAATATAGTCTTAGTATGCTTAATTTTTGTTATGCACACTGACTAGACAACATGGCACGACTAGTGCAGTCAAGTGCCTTGACTAGCACATTAGCTATAGGCGTCACTAGATTTATGTATCGTAATATTTGGTTCATTAAATTCATCAAAATTATATCTTGGTCGTCTTTTAAATGTTTTAATATTTATTTATCTATTTATTTATTTAGTTTTTCTTTGAAAGGATTTGAAAATTTATATTTATTTGTGAAAATAATACTGGTAGTAGGTGTACTCCCCCAAATTATGATAACCTATTATTTGTGGTGATTATTATTATTATTATTGAGTATGGATTAAATTATTTTGGTAAATGATATATGTACCTATATATAGGCTTGGTGGTTCGCCCACGGCCCCCGGTCCAAGCGGTGGCTGGGTGTTTTCGACACGGCCGCTTGGTTTTATTAATCAACCGACATGGCCGCTTTGTTTTAAAATATATATATATATATTTGCAAAACCCCCTTATTTTATTAATCAAGGCTCAAAATGCCGAAGCCTGAAACCGTATACAAGGCAAAAGAGGACGCCTATACAAGTATACCACCAAAAGGAAAGAACAAGGGGAGACAGCTCAACCGCCACAGATGAGGGGTGGAGCGAGGACCAGAATGCTCTCGGGCTGTGGGAGCACAGGATGCTCCGTTTGCGGGATTGGCAAAAGACTTCCCGCAAGAGCTGGTCGGTTGAGTATTGGTGACCTTCGTATCTTGCCTTGTTGCAATTCTTCCAAATCGCCCACGTAGCGGCCGCTGCGACGATCTGGTGGCCGTGGAAAGATATACCTCAAGAGTCTGCAAGATCGTAGAAGCGACCACCCCCCGGCTCGATACTGTAGTGCTGGTTGAGGGTCCTCTAGATACTGCCAGGCAGGCTTCCTTGACAGAAGATGTGGTCGATAGTCTCCATCTGACGAGCAGAGCAGCAATTGCAGGCTGATGCTTAGCTAATCCCAATGGTGTTGAGGATATCGTCAGTTGGCAATTTCTTTCTAATGACTCTCCACATGAGAAAAGACTACTTCTTGGGATGCAGGTGTGCCAATAGTGCACAGTGAAATGATGATGCTGCCCCAACCCTTGGACAGCGATTCTCGCCGACCTCACCGAAAATGCCCCCGAAGCTCGAGCGTCCACCTCATCGCATCGGCATCACGACCGATTCTTAATCCGCTCAATCGGATGCTCTCTGCCATATCGTTATCGGTCCATTCGCGAATCTTGTCCCAGTTCTAGTCATTAGTAATAGGGTTCCACAAGTCTTTGATCCTACTGTCTCTCGGGGTTTCCGTGATACTCGGAATCAAGCTATCTCCGATCCATCTCTCCAGGAATGGATCCGATTCGCCGTCACCCAGTTGGAGTCTTATCGCAGGCTCGGCAAGGTCTCACCCGATAAGGATACGACGCCAAGCCACTGAGGATCTGATGTTGGATATGGCCATTGATGTGTGGATGTGCTTGAAGTACCTGGTCTTCATAAACCTGGTCCATAAATTCTTGCTCGTGCGGAGATTCTACCATAATTTCATCGAGAAAGCTTTAACGATGTGAGTGAGTTTGGTGAATCCCAAACCCCCATCCTCAGTAGGATGAGCCATGGAGTCCCAGCTCGCCCAGTAATGCTTATCTTGGCCGTTGCAATACCCCCAATAGAAATTACAAAAGATCTGCTCGATCGAAGAAAGAACCTTTAAGGGCGGAGAGCACGTTGCCAGGGTGTGGATGGGGATGGAGATGAGCATGTGATTGCTTAGGATCGTCTTGCCGCCTGGGGATAAAGTGGCATTATGCCACCCTTCAAGTTTATTCCTGATCATTGTGATCAATTTCTCAAAAATAGCAGTATTGGATTTTTTGTACACGAGAGGGCAACCAAGATAGT
This sequence comes from Iris pallida, assembly GCA_029216955.1. Classification (NCBI taxonomy): domain Eukaryota; kingdom Viridiplantae; phylum Streptophyta; class Magnoliopsida; order Asparagales; family Iridaceae; genus Iris; species Iris pallida. The sequence goes on from JANAVB010018599.1 coordinate 10,777,663, forward strand.
TGAACGGAGGATGATCAACAGCGAATGAGGTTAAGTTGGAGAGCCTGATTGCGTGCTCTCTTTTGATGTTGTGGTGAGCATAGATGACGCTCTTAGAGGGATTGATCTTCTGGCCGGAGCATATGGAGTACCGCTGCAGGGTGTTGTGGACCACTGCCACTGCTCCTTCGTCCCCAGATGAGAAAATGAGTAGATCGTTAGCAAAGGCCAGGTGGGTAATGATAGGACATCCGCTGGATGTGTGATAGTGCTGGAAGTTCGGAGTGCTGATCATGTTGTTAAGGTTCCTACTCAGGGCATCTGCCGCTATAATGACGACAGTGGATGATAGAGGGTCGCCTTGTCTAACCCCACGACTGGATTTAAAAAATCCCTCGGCTTGGCCATTGATGACCGTAGAGAACCATGAATTGCTGATGGATCTCCACATGGTGTTGGTCCAAGTTTCGGAGAATCTAAATGCCCTAAAGACCCAGATCATAAATTGCCAGTTCAGTCTGTCATAAGCTTTCTCCATGTCGATTTTAACGGCGATGTTGCCCCCTCTCACTGGAAACTTTATGCAGGTTATTAACTCTTGGGCCAGCATAATATTGTCCTGGATGTTCCTCCCTTGAACAAACCCGCTTTGCTCCTCAGAGATGATCTTGTGGAGGATCCCTGCCATTCTGGCTGCGATGATTTTGGAGATGATCTTGTTGGTGAAAGTGCACAGACTGATGGGTCGAAAGTCACGAAAGGACTCCGGATTTTCTTTTTTCAGAATAAGGATCAGCTTGGTGCTAGAAATGGCTTTGGGGTGTGTGGCTCCTTCAAAGAAAGTAATAGCCGCTTCGGTTATATCCTGCTTGATAATGTCCTAGCACGTGCGAAAGAAGACCCCTGAAAAGCCATCCGGTCTGGGAGCACTGTGCTCATTCAGAGCCCACACCGCATCTTTTACTTCTTGGGCAGTGGGGGGCATTCCAACTGAGCGTTGTCGGTGTCATTAATGAGAAGGGGGATTTGATCCAGGAAGGCGTTGTCTTTGTGAACCATCTCTTTGGAGAATAATTTGGAATAGAACCTCGTGGCGGCCACCTGGATGCATTTTTGGTCTGTAATGATATTCCCATTGTCATCAATAGTATGGTGAATCAATAGCTTCTGTCTGCGACCGTTGACACAGGCAAGGAAATATTTCGAGTTCTTATCCCCTTCACCGTCCCATCTCAATCTCGCTTTCTGCTTCCAGAAATCTGTCTCCACTTTGAGCCTAAATTTAAGCATAGCCTTGGTGAGGTTCAGTGCAATCTTGGCCGCCGAGGAGCGATCCAAGGCGAACCTGGCTTCAGCATGGGAGACGTCATCCTCAGCAACCCGAACGGCTTGAAAGATGTCCCCGTATGCTAGTTTGCTCCAATTGGACAGGGCTTTCCACATTGCTTTGAGCTTGTTGCTCACCCGAGAGAGGGGGTAGGGTGAATCCTCGCTATTCCATGCTTCCGCGACTATGTCCAAAAATTAGGGGTGCTCGGTCCAGAAGTCGAGGAATTAGAAGTTCTTATTGGATGGGTTAGTATTGTTTTTAATTTCCACCAGCAGGGGGCGTGGTCGGATTCAGAGGAGTTGAGATGGGACATGTTGGTTGTGATCCCCATTTCGTGCCAGAGGTCGTTTGTGAGGGCTCTGTCCACACGAGAATATTGACAATGGTCACCTTCTTACATGTTGTACCAGGTGAAAGCATTGTCGGTGAACTGGAGCGAGGCTAGATGAGCATTGAAGATAAAGTTGTTAAAGTCTTGCATGGCCTGGGTAGGAGGGGGTGTCCCCCAATTTTCTCTTCTCTACAGGTAAGCGCATTAAAGTCCCCGATTCAAAGCCAAGGAGAGTTGGTATGGTTTTGGTGGATTCAAGGAGATCGTTCCAGAGGTATTTCTGCTCTGTAATATCACAGCTGCCATGGACCGCAGAGTTGATGGCACGGTCTAGAAGCATGAGATGTTCCAACCAGCAGGAGTGAGCCTGCCGGGTGTCCTGGATGCTCCCGATGTTGACGTCATTCGTGTAGAGGATCCAAATATCGTGTCTACTTGCAATGGCCGTGGGAAGGCCCAGCTGCATCTGGATAGATTTTAATCTTTTGGGGGGGATTTTAGGTTCTAGAATAATGAGGATATCAATCTTGTGGATTTTCCTAAGGCTGGTAATTCTCTTTAATGTAGGTTTGTTCCCTAGCCTGCGCACATTCCAGGATATGATGTTAAGCATTAAAGAAGTTGTGGGAGGGTATTTTTGTTTCGCTTGGTGGCGGATCTGGTTTGGATGGTTGTGGTATCAGCGGGTCCTTTTCCTGACATTGACCCCATATGAGGTTGAGGCTTCTGTCTTTGTCGAGGTGGTAGGGTCGTGAGTAGATTCCTCGCGTTGGTTCGGGGGAGGGCCGATCGATTCCCCAGCGGAGTCCAAAATGAGATCCTCTGGGGGAATAACTAAGGAGTCACTGGCGCTCTCAATCTGAAATATTGTTTGCTGGAGAGGGAAGCCTGCGGCTTGAACCTGTTGTCCTCTCCGAACTAGGTCTTGTCATAGAATAGAAAGGGCTTCTGCAACAGAGTCTTCGTTGGTGCGCTGTTGATCTGCATCGATGGTGGTAGTGGTCGCCTCTACGTTCTCCAAGTAGGGGATCTCGGTGAGGACACGATCGACTAGGGGAGACGTTATCTTCGTTTGGGGCTCCGTGTCCCCCGAGATAAGAGCGTCGAACTGGTTGGAGAGGGTGGGAGCTTGGGTGTCGAAGGGGATCAAGGCTTTGCTGGGGGACTCGCTCTTGTCTGACTTGCCGTCACTGGAGCTGAATCGATTGTGTGAGTTTGGAAGAGGTAGAAGGGGAGCCTTGGGCGTCCTTTCCTCTGTTGGTACTCTATCGTTCCTGACTAGTTTCTTCTTGAGCTCTGGGTGGAGACAGTGAAAGTGCTTTCGGAGGTGACCTCTTAAATGGCAATGGTTGCAGAACATAATGTGGTTGTCGTAGAGGATTTGTTGGGTGTGGGTCCGGTTGCCCGGCTCGATAGTGATAAAATTGGGTGGTTCGGAAGAGAGATCGAGTTCTACACATATTTTGGCATAGTGAGCCTTGGTGAGGTTGCTGGTCTCTGGGGGCCATGGCCACATACGTTGTGAAGGAATTAGCAATACGCCTAAGTGCCGCTGGGACAAAGCAAATTAGGGGAAGATTAGGCAGGGTAACCCAGGCGGCGACCTTCGTTGAGTCTTTTTTGGTACTAAAGCTTGCTGACCACTTGATGATCTTCATCTGGTTAGAGTCAATCCTGCACGTGCCTTTGGACCACACGGTCCTATGGTCGAGGTCGGAGGATAGGTAGAGAAGAATATGCCTGGAATCGAGGGGTGCCACTCGGTAATTTACCGATAGTTTCCAGCTGGCTATCGCCTCCTACACCCTGGAGAGTTTGGGGCAGCCAGTGGAAAATTTGAGGATAAAAGTGTGATGGAAAGATGATGACAGGGATGTCAATTCCAACTCGGTGAAGGGGACAAAAGGCACTGGGGAGTCCTAGGAGTACTCAATGTCCGGAAGATTGATGTATGGGAAAAGGAGACTCCGCTCAAAAGCTAAGTCCGGGCGAAGTTTGGCGACGTAGGACGCCGGAGCAGCTCCGGACGAGGGGGGTCCAGCGACACCCCACAAGAAGGCGGGAGGGGGGATCAAGGGTGGGCATTGCTCGGCACGGGGGGCGAGGGCGACGGTAACAGCCAGGGGCACCCTGCCAGGGGAGGGGGTTGGGGGTGGACCTGACTGGATGACGGGGAAAGACGGGACGATGGCTGCACTGCTCTCAGGGTGTGACGCCGCTAGGGAATCACGCGCCTCCGGGCGAGGAAAATGACAAGCGCCCTGTCCCGAAGTGTCGGAGACCTCTAGGCCGGCATCGGCCAAAGCGACCACTGGAGAAGAGTAGTGTCTAGCTACGGGGGCAAAGGACCCGGAGGGCATCGGACCAGAAGATTCGGGGTCAGTGTCGGGGGCTGAGGGGGGCCCGAGGGGAGGTGCAGCAGGGAAAATAGGAGGGAAGAGGACCTGGGTTGCGAGTGTCGGGGACAGCGAAGATCCCAGAGAGGAGGGGGAGCGTAGAGCTCAGGGGGCACTACGGGTGAGGGAGAGGTGTAGAGCTCGTAGGGGGAGTGGGACCCACCCGAGACCACAGGGTGAGTGGGTGGAAACGACGCGAGTGAGGGTTGGCGTAGAGAGCAGCGGGGGTGAGGGACCCCCCCCAGTACGCAGGGTTAGAGAGGGGAAAATACGCGGGGCTGCCGACAGCAGAAAGGACAGGCGGAGCATAAAAACCTGGGCGAATGTCTCCGTGGGACCCACCAAAGGTAGCTTGGGAAAGGAAAGCAGAACATGATGGATGGGATTGAATAGGTGGGCCCCCTTCGTGTGTGGTATAGCTCCCAGCAAACACAAAAGGCCAGGTGTTGGAAAACACGAGGCTTGTACCGTAGGGGGCTCCCAACCCGATGGGACTACAGATCCATTTTAAATTTGAAGATGGAAGAAAGGCGCCAACCGAAGATCGAATGTCAGGGCATGCCCGACCCAAGGAGGGGCAGCCTGGCTACCACTGGGGACAGAGCCCAGGGGCGGGGGGAAGACACGCTGAGATGGTGACAGGGGGTCGCACCTAAACAAAGGGGGGTGGTGGCATAGGCTGCAGGGGGGAGGGGGAGGAAGGACAGAGGAGGTGGAGCCATCGAACTGGGACGTATGGGGGAAGAAATAGAAGGAAACGGAGGTAGAGGAAAAATAGTGGGTGAGGGGGAAGATGAGGGAGGGTATGACTAAACAGGGCCAGGCACTCTGCCGGCCAAGGTGGAGCCATCAGGCACCGGCGGGCGGGGAGAGGGGAGACTGGAAGAGATAGACGGACCGGGAGGAGCCCCAAGGGCACCCAAGAAGGGAACAAAAGCTGGGAACCATTCTTATCACCTATATATATATATATATATATATATATATATTTTGTTCCCAAGAAGGGAACAAAAGCTGGGAACCATTCTTATCACCTATATATATATATATATATATATATATATATATATATATATATATATATATATATATATCAAAAAATGCTACATGCGTATATTAATTGTATAAGTTATGTATGAATAATTTAGAAAAAAATATTTTTATTATTTTTTAAAAATTATTAAGGATTTCTATTATAAATTTTACAGCATTTTTATAATTATTGATAAGCCTTGTATTTAATTGAAGATTTTGTTTAATTGCCATGTTATAATCATAAAATGTAATATTGGTACAATAATTTTGTTCATATATTTTAGGAAATTTAAATATATTTCTTGAGATTTTTTTGTGTCCATATATATATATATATATATATATATATATATATATATATATATATATATATATATATATATATATATATATATATATATATATATATATGGACACAAAAATATATATATATATATATATATATATATATATATATATATATATGGACACAAAAATATATATATATATATATATATATATATATATATATATATATATATATATATATATTTTTGTGTCCATATATATATATATATATATATATATATATATATATATATATATATATAAGGGGCATTTTATTGAAAAAGTAAAGGTGGCTCAAGAAGAGCAATACAGACAGGTACATGGCCAAAAAGACATAAAAGGGCCCATATAAGTAAGGTATTAAAAGCAAAAGGTAGGAAAACATAATTTCGAAATTTCGGATAACCAAAATTTCGAAATACAACTGTGTTTCAAAACATTTCAAAATTTTGAAAACCGAAATTTCGAATCATTTCGAACTTTCGAAACGTGGGCTGCTGGGCCTGAGAGGAAGAACGAGTTCGGAGCCCGATGGGGGGGGGTTTGTGGGCTCTCAGCCCGAGGGGGATTCACTGCCCGAGGTGGAGGGGCGCTCTTCCAGGGGGTGGGGGGGCGTACGGTTCGATGCAGCCTCGGGCCCCCCACAGCGCGTAGCCCGGAGCCGGGGGCTCGGGCGGGGGAGGCCGAGGTGGAAACGGTGGCTCCGACGGGGAAGGCCAGCCCGGACGGAAGGTAGGGCTGACCCTAAGAGGGAACCGAGGGGGACGAAGTGCCATCGGCCGCCGAATGTGTCGGACGAGGCGGCTATCGGGGGAAAGGGAGGAAAGGGAAGGGGAGGGGACGGGGGCGGCGGAGGGAGCGACGGAGGCCAAAGAACGCGTCGCGGGGAGGGGACGACGGGGACGGCGTCACCGCAGGCGTCAATCGACCGACCAACGCTGGAGAGGGGAACGCCAAGCGCACCAAGGGGGGCTCGCACCTCGCGGGGGAAGGGGGGATAGGGGATGACCACCGACGATGGGGCATACTCCGGTGAGGGAGCCGGAGCGGGATGAGGGTGAGGAGCCCTCGAGGGACCCAAGGCGGGGGCTGGGATGAGGGGGTTGTCACGCCCCGACCCGGAATCACCCGAATCATCATCCTCGCAGGGGGCGTGATGCCGCACGAGCCTGGAGATGCGCTCGTGCAAGGCAAGATGACATGTTCTCAAATGGTTATCTTTGAGTTGAACATTAATAACGAAAAGAAAATAGAGTATACGAAACAAATCTCTTTATTGATATTCAAAATCAGATTACAAAGGCTTTCGATAGCCCAACGGAATTTGCCAGATTGGCTACAACACTCAAGTTCTCTTTTGTCCACAAAGGATTTTACCGTTCTATACATCATGCCTTCTATATCTCGACCGCATCAATCTTGTCGCGAGTCCGAGCGTCAAGCGATCGCACGCTTCAATATGATTTGGCATTCCAAGCCTCAACACGTTCAAGCAATACTTCACCGCGAGCAATCCATTCCCTGTACCCTGCATGAAGCTGGTGGGGGATCAGTACGTTCGTCCTCGCATGTACTGAAGCAAAGATCTTCTTTCCAAACCGACATTTTAATATTTATGTTGAATCATGCAACTTAGCTTATGATCTTGCTATGTTCTCCTTAGGGTCAATTTTATGGTATATTCAAAAGCGTAAAGCATGTTATCATAGCAAGCATGTTATCGAATTGAATAGGCAAGCAAGCAAGCATTCTCGTGTTTGATTCGTGGCGTGACTCTTACTAAGTCGACGCACTCGCCCTTGCACCGACGTAAGGTGAATACGCCCATCCGTTTTTCCCTGTCATGTTATAAGTGCTCTCTATTCGGATCCATCCATACAGGATATACGTATACCTTGCACTTCCAAACCCGTCGCCCTAAACTATATGAAGGTCACTAGCTTTTCGGGCTAGAATGGACTTATATTTATCGAATCGAAACATAACACGATGTTAACTCTGTGCGGTTGCTAACCAACATCAGAGGCCATCGAAATAATCGCAGCAAGTGGCTTATCACATTCACCAGACGGTCGCTACCCATCTAAATGAAGTGTACCAACAATACCGTAAACGAATCCCTCCTTGGCCGAACGGACCCAGCGCCCCGGCGTGCCGCGTTCGAGGGAATACCCATGCACGGGCTTTTATATCTTTAAGTCCATTTGACCATGCAACGAATCTTATATTTTATACAACCAAGCAAGTTCGCTTATCTCTATTTCAATTGGCACAACTCCCGAATGTTCTCATCGAACGCCCGAAGGCCGCGAACATTTCGAAGGACACCATGCCGCATTATCATCTCGCATTTCTTCCGTTAACTTTCTATTGTTCTTACGTTTTATACTTCGTTTCAATGTTCAATGGCATTATGCCTCAACTCAATGTTCATCAACCGAACGACTCGAAGGTCCCGAACACCTTTCGAGGCATTATGTCATATCCGACAGTTCTGCCACATTCATGCCACAACTGCATTCTCTCACAACGAAGCCATATTTTATTATCATGTGCACGTAGGCACGTTTCGACCGTATTCCGATGTTCTATGACTTAGCATTCAATGTCCGTGGCTTGGGCGCTAGGGCGCTCGCCTATTGTCTTTCAATGTTCTAGCCGTTCTAACTTATGCGCGAAGGCATGGTATGGTTCGTGCACTAAGGCACTCGTCGAGTACAGTTATTCATGTTCTTGCGGCTTGCGCACCGAGGCGCTCGCCTTTGCGATATCTAATGTTCCATAGCGACTCGTACATTTGCCGTACGATTCATTTTAATTGTTCTATCTAGTGTTCGACACGTACTACGTTTATCTCTCTATCGAGCCACGCCCGTGGCATTGATAGGTTTACTCAGCATACAATGATATATTTGACTTATCGAATGAAGGAGTAAAAAGAAGTCAATCCTCCCACTTTGAGTCGATACGCCTTTGTCGTTTCGCCGAGCCGATGCGGCTCGATTTTATAACTTTGTTGTACGACCACTCTCCTGACTTAGCCATTCGAGCACTTCGTGCTTATTGAATTGTACGTCCGATTTAGCTTAGCTTGCCAACGCTTCCGTCCGTCACAAGGCGACGATTTGCTTTCGCGGACCCCTTACTGAATAAGGCAAAAGATCGACCTCTAACATTTCAGCGTAAACGTATAGCCTGCACATGAAACCAACTAAAATCAATACTTGTATCGATTCGGACTTGCGCCTTGGTCGATTCGATTTCTTAGAATCTTCGAGCCGTCTCAACACACTTATCCTTCGAGGCAACGCGACGCTTCGCATCGATTCACTCGATGCATTCTTTGGGACAAGGCAACTCTTCGCATCGACTTGAGTTCGATGCATTGCTCGGGACAACTTAACACTTTGTATCGATTCGCATCGATACGTAATCGGGTCAACGCAACTTTTCGAGTTAACGACTCAGCATAATGCACCGTGCGGAGTGGGACATTACAGAATATACCACTCAAAACAAGGTTCGTCCCGAACCGAAACCAATACTAAATTTCCAAGGGTTTTATTAGATCGTTCCACGATCTCGTCTCACTATCATTTGGATCGTACAACTTAGTTTGGAATCATACACATATTTTAGGCGTCCCACCAATATACGTATTTCATTCAAGCTCAGTTGTAAGATATCAGAACAACGCAAACATGTATCTTCTCATTCTCAATTACTTGCCATCTCGTATTCTCGATCGGACTTGGCTCTATTACTTGTTCTCGCAATTCTAGCGCACATGCATATTGATACATATGCGATCCTCCAACAAAACTCAAGGCACACGATGCGATTCAAAAATGGCATTTCTTACTTTGTATGTTTCATCGGGACTATCAATTCTACGCGTCGCATTAAGCCGTCGCGCATTCGATCGCAACGAGTCTCAGCAACGCCTTACGTTCGGCGTCACTATCCAACGAATTTTTTTTTGATGTTTTACTTCGTATCCTATCTCGACATGATTCTCTTTTGTTGACTTGCAAAAGCATCAACATTCAGGACTACGTCTGCTAGGTGACTTACCTAGACACTGTGCTCAGCTTCTCCCGACGCAAGTTTAAATTGACATTGCACAAAGGCCACAATCTATCTGACACAACAATTTACATCAAGGCGACGATGCTCAAGACAACGATCGCCTTGATACGAGGTCTTTACGACACGCCTTACGTTCGATTCCTAACGAGTAGGAATTTACTAGCCAAATTCCCAACTTACCCGTCTTGTAACATCAAACATAATTTCGATTCACGCAAGCTCAATTGCAAGGCAATTCAAATCTAACAACATAACTCGTAAGTCATTCTCTTATCCTTCTCTCTCGTGCATCGCACGAATCTCGCAATTGCCTATCCGAATCACCAAGTTCGTTGGTGAATTTCTCGTTCTATCATCGACCAACATAACCATTCAAGCATTCATCCGACGAATACTCAAAATCTATCTATATCATTCTCAATCGAAAGTTGTTCCAACAATTCTCGATCGCCTAGACTTATCGTCAACATGTACCACATTGTATTTGTTATCGATGCAATCTCATATGCGATATCGCATGGGTCATCTTACGGTCTGCAGCATTCAATTTGATTTGGCGGTCAAGTCTTCTAGGGTCAGCTGTCCCGAAGCTAGGCTCGATAATTGTGGATCATCACCGAAGGACAGTTTACTACGAACCATGCTATATCTTATTTCGGAGCCAAATCACGTTCTGACATAACCATTTCTATGCGACTATCCAATCCGTACATAACCATTTCTATCGACGCAACTGATGCGCAACTATTCTCCGAGTCAAGTCATGCACTGCCGTCGATGATTCCTCAATTTACAAAACATCTACTCGTATAGAGTTCGAGTCTATCTTATTTCGCGGTCGACACACGAGATGCTATACGCATCGAGCAATCGTCGATGACTTATAGTCTCGCCCTGATCAATCACAAAATTTACGATCAACCAAGTTCGTTCATTCTCGCATCGTTACTTACAAAATTTTATAACGCGAGGCACACTCTATTTTGTATTCTCACATCGTGCTTACACTTCCTTACGTATCGATCTCGATACGCCGTATCCATTTCGATAACGTAAGGGTCAACTTTGAATATGTTCCAATATCAACTTAACTCGCATCGCATACTTCCAAGTTCGTAACAAACTTTTCCATACACATCGACTCGTTCTCCGATTTGCCGCATCCCGCTCTACTTTGATCGCGTAACTGAGTTACCGATTATCCAACATCGAACCCTCAAGTCATACGATCTCGCCCTCTAAGTTTCGCGTGTTTTCAGTAGTACTCAAATGAGTTTTGCTGTAACATAACCAACTATTTCCTAGGCACGATTACTCGCGTCAACCAACTTTCTTACCGAAATCGCACATCGTGCGATTCGATTACAATTCTCATCGTCCAACATTCTTTATCGAAATTGCAAGTCGTACGATTCGATTCGCCTAGCCAAACATTTCTATCGAGATCGCAAGTCGTACGATTCGATTTTAACGTTTCGAGTTTCCTATCCCGTCGATCCGATTGTTGCCTCAAGGCATAATCGTTTCGCTAGTTCCCGTCATTCGACCGACACATAAATTTTTTTCAATCGACGTATCGTTAAATGTTACAAGTCACGCCTTACCCTTCTAACCGATCATGGAAGAACACTTGCATCAACATGCCGTTATACAAATTCTCAATCGAGTCTCGGTGCTATCCCGTCCGTTGCGGACAAACATTTCGCAATTCTCACAAAACGTCGATGCAATTCATCGCACAAGTGGTATTGCATATACCACTCGGAATCAAGCCATTCATTGCATCGGTGGTATGCCACATACCACCCGGAAATTAAGTTACTTCCGTCGCAACGTACTCTTTACGAACCAACGATCTCTTCTGACTCACGATTTCCGCAGTGATCGTGCTTGATCACAACCGTAACTCTGATAAATCAAAATCCGACACAACTTGGCCAATGCATTCATTCGCCAACACAAGCTCGGTGCGCAACCGAACCGATTTCGTTTCTCCATTTATAACGTTTGTTTTCTTTCGTTGCATCTTGTGCAAAAATTCATTCTCAATGTCCGTTGCACTTCGTGCAGCGATTTCACTTTGATACGCGTTGCACCACGTACAATAATTTTACTTTCAATATGCATTGCACATCGTGCAACAATTTTTCAATATTTACCGTACCTCGTGCATCAATTTATTTTCGATACGTATTGCACATCGTGCAACATTTTATTTCCGACATTCAAAGTCAATGCTCAAATCCGTTCAACACATTCGATATTGACTTATTGCTTTTCATCGCAACGCACATTCGAAATCGATATGTGAATCCGTTCGACACATTCAATATCAACTTTCATTTCCTTTTCAACGTATCATTTACAATTAACGTGTGGCAATTGCTGCAACAACATTCCACGACTTTCATTATATCGATGCAACCAACATTTCTCGTATCGTTAGTTGCAACCAACGAATATCTTAAATTACAATTCACGACGTGTTGCATCCACGGCAACAAATTCTCGAATTCATATCTCGCAACTTGTTGCACTTACAGCAACAAACCTTTCACAACTTTCCCAGCAACACCATGTAATTTCCAAACAACACGCGGCAAAATTACATGATTCGTATTAGACTTATTGTATGGAACATCCAGTGTGGCATCGAGTAGAGTCAAGAGTGATTTCGATTGGTGGTGGGCAACTTTTAGAACTGAAATGAAGCAAGCGTCCAGAGGAAATTGAGCCTAGAGCTCTGATACCAATTTGTCACGCCCCGACCCGGAATCATCCGAATCATCGTCCTCGCAGGGGGCGTGATGCCGCACGAGCCTAGAGTCGCGCTCGTGCAAGGCAAGATGACAAGTTCTCAAATGGTTATCTTTGAGTTGAACATTAACAACGAAAAAAAAACAGAGTATACGAAACAAATCTCTTTATTGATATTCGAAATCAGATTACAAAGGCTTTCGATAGCCCAACGGAATTTGCCAGATTGGCTACAACACTCAAGTTCTCTCTTGCCCACAAAGGATTTCACCGTTCCATACATCATGCCTTCTATATCTCGGCCGCATCAATCCTGTCGCGAGTCCGAGCGTCAAGCGATCGCACGCTTCAATACGCTTTGGCATTCCTAGCCTCAACGCGTTCAAGCAACACTTCACCGCGAGCAATCCATTCCCTGCACCCTGCATGAAGCTGGTGGGGGATCAGTACGTTCGTCCTCGCATGTACTGAAGCAAAGATCTTTTTTCCAAACCGACATTTTAAATTTTATGTTGAATCATGCAACTTAGCTTATGATCTTGCTATGTTCTCCTTAGGGTCAATTTCATGGCATATTCAAAAGCGTAAAGCATGTTATCATAGCAAGCATGTTATCATAGCAAGCATGTTATCAAATTGAATAGGCAAGCAAGCAAGCATTCTCGTGTTTGATTCGTGGTGCGACTCTTACTAAGTCGACGCACTCGCCCTTGCACCGACGCAAGGTGAATACGCCCATCCATTTTTCCCTGTCATGTTATAAGTGCTCTCTATTCGGATCCATCCATGCAGGATATACGTATACATTGCACTTCCAAACCCGTCGCCCTTAACTATATGAAGGTCACTAACTTTTCTGGCTAGAATGGACTTATATTTATCGAATCGAAACATAAGATGATGTTAACTCTGTGCGGTTGCTAACCAACGTCAGAGGCCATCGAAATAATCGCAGCAAGTGGCTTATCATATTCACCAGACGGTCGCTACCCATCTAAATAAAGTGCAACAATAATACCGTAAACGAATCCCTCCTAGGCCGAACGGTCCCAGCGCCCTGGCGCGTCGCGTTCGAGGGAATACCCATGCACGGGCTTTTATATCTTTAAGTCCATTTGACCATGCAATGAATCTTATATTTCACAACCAGGCAAGTTCGCTTATCTCTATTTCAATTGGCACAACGCCCGAATGTTCTCATCGAACGCCCGAAGGCCGCGAACATTTTGAAGGGCACCATGCCGTATTATCATCTCGTATTTCTTCCATTAACTTTCTATTGTTCTTACGTTTCATACTTCGTTTCAATGTTCAATGGCATTATGCCTCAACTCAATGTTCATCAACCGAATGACCTGAAGCTCCCGAACACCTTTCGAGGCATTATGTCATATCCGACAGTTCTGCCACATTCATGCCACAACTGCATTCTCTCACAACGAAGCCATCTTTTATTATCCCGTGCACGTAGGCACGTTTCGACCGTATTCCGATGTTCTATGACTTAGCATTCAATGTCCGTGGCTTGCACGCTAGGGCGCTCGCCTATTGTCTTTCAATGTTCTAGCCGTTCTAACTCGTGCGCGAAGGCACGGTATGGTTCGTGCACTAAGGCACTCGCCGAGTACAGTTATTCATGTTCTTGCGGCTTGCGTACCGAGGCGCTCGCCTTTGCGATATCCAATGTTCTATAGCGACTCGTACGTTTGTCGTACGATTCATTTCAATTGTTCTATCTAGTGTTCGACACGCACTACGTTTATCTCTCTATCGAGCCACGCCCGTGGCATTGATAGGTTTACTCAGCATACAATGATATATTTGACTTATCGAATGAAGGAGTAAAAAGAATTCAATCCTTCCACCTTGAGTCGATACGCCTTTGTCGTTTCGCCGAGCCGATGCGGCTCGATTTCATAACTTTATTGCACGGCCACTCTCCTGACTTAGCCATTCGAGCACTTCGTGCTTATTGAATTGTACGTCCGATTTAGCTTAGCGTGCCAACGCTTCCGTCCGTCGCAAGGCGACGATTTGCTTTCGCGGACCCCTTACTGAATAAGGCAAAAGATCGACCTCTAACATTTCAGCGTAAACGTATAGCCTGCACATGAAACCAACTAAAATCAATACTTGCATCGATTCAGACTTTGCACCTTGGTCGATTCGATTTCTTAGAATCTTCGAGCCGTCTCAACACACTTATCCTTCGAGGCAACGTGACGCTTCGCATCGATTCACTCGATGCATTCTTTGGGACAAGGCAACTCTTCGCATCGACTTGAGTTCGATGCGTTGCTCGGGACAACTTAACACTTTGTATCGATTCGCATCGATACGTAATCGGGTCAACGCAACTCTTTGGGTCAACGACTCAGCATAATGCACCGTGCGGAGCGGGGCATTACAGGGTGGGCCCCTCCTGCAATGCCGAGGACGGGCGCAGGGGGCCACTGCAGGGGGAGAAAGGCGGGCACTGCCGTAGGTGGGTGGCGCAGCGAGAGTAGCGGCGGAGGGAGGGGCGCCGGGACGGGGGGAGGCTCGCTGGTCGAAGCAATCGACCCCGGCGGAGGGGCCCTTCTACGCCGAGTACGGTGACGCCTAGGACGGCGTCGAGGGAGTGGGGGTGTGGTGTGAAGGGAACCCCCACGGCGAGAAGACACCGGCGAGGGGGGAGGCCCGCCACGGCGAGAAGACGCCCGTAAGGGGGAAACCCCCCCTCTGGGAGGCGGCCAAGCGTCCGGCCAAACTAGAAAGTGGGGGCGGCGGGATGCATGGTAGCGACTGCGTGTGGAGAAGCCTGGGGCCTGGCCGAGGATACAGACCGGCCATGCCAGCCATCCGAACACGACGAGCTCCGGTGGAGACCGGAGCCCTTAGAGCTGCCTTGCAATATATATATATATATATATATATATATATATATATATATATATATATATATATATATGTTTTAGAAAAAAAAGAAATGAAATGAAATATGGGTGAACAATAGCAATTGCTACTGTTCTTCTTCTCAAGTGAAACCCTGACCCCCTCCCCGGGCTACAGAAGCCTTTTTTGGTTATAATTATTTTTTTCTAAATGTTTGACAAGGCCAAAATTATTCAAATGTACATCAAATCAATCCAAATCTTTTCATATTAAATCCGTATTAGGTTCTCTCCCAGATTAAATTGAATCTCGCCCAAGAATCTTTGGTTAATTCGATAGAAATCTAATTGGAAATCAAAAAAAAATTATCATATTTATCTCTCGAACGACCCATGCCTTCCCGATACCTCAATTGAAACCCACCTCTCGACCTCTGGCCACCCTTTTTGCCTCTTCACACGTGCACTGACCGCCTGTTAGCCATCATAGATCGGTCAGAGTTGCCGTTGCAATGGCCACAACAGAGCAACCGTAACAGTCACAGCAGCGGTCACAGCAGCAATATGCCTCCCGACTTTACAGGTAATTTTCTCGATCATCTTGTTATGAAATCTTGACCTAGTTTCTTCATTAGATTCACAACATAACCACCATCATATCCCATCAAATAGATTAAATTTAATCAGTGAAAAATTCGGTGAAAAATCGAAGCCAAACATCAAGAAAAACATGTGTTTTTTGTTTCAGAAAACTAGTTTTTCCACTGATGTTGGAAGGCATCAATTTGTCGATCCAGGAACCTTTCCAGAAATCTGTTTGAACAGATCCACAGACAATCTATAGGAGATGGAAACCCAACTTGTAGTTTAAATTTTTATTTATTTTATTGACCAAAAATCAGTTTTAAAGTGTAGGGTAAAATTGATTTTTAAAATAGCAAATTCAATAATTTTTACAGATACAACGTACGCCCCGACAAACCGGGCGACGTGGTCGCGAACCGAAAACATCGAAAGGTACGTATCGGCTTTGGGGACGTGTTGTAGAGCCTATAAATCAAGTTGCGACATGAATCTACTACTCAGTAATCAAGCTGCGCCACTGATCTGGTTGCGCCTGATATCAGACTGCGCCCAATTATGTTGCGCCAAAATCTATGTGGCGTCTGACATTTGATGGCCATCATTACCCGATACCACCGACAACTGACAAACATAGTAAACGAGGAAAATCTCTTCAAATCCCTCGAATTGTATCGCTCGAGGAGATTGGACTGACAGCTGTCCTGCATATCATGTGAGTTGCGCCTAGGCGCAATCCAGACAGGTTTCCTAGTTGCGCCTAGGGGCAATCTGAACGACTTCTTCTCAAAAGCTGCCACCTGTCTAGGCGGAGTCTAATCAGGCGCAATTCAACTTGTTGGCTGAAGCTTTCGCAATCTGATAAAGTTGAGACAATTTTCATTTCCAAAGCAGGATGATGTGGTGCACATGCCACTAATCTCTCAATACGTGTCTACTATCCGGTACATGACCACGCGCATCTCAATCACATGGTGCCACGCGTCTAAATATAGTTAGTATACGACTGATAACTGAACGAAAGTTGGCGCAACCCAATGTGGCACAACCCAGCCTCGCGCACAACAGAATAACTGCTAAAACAGTTATTTCCTAAACTCTACAAATAGAGTTTCCAATCATTGTTAAAGGATCACGTATATAGATTAAGAACTCTTACAAAATTGCTGCTGCATTCTCCAGAGGCTCTAGTCTTCAAGTTCACGTAGTCCAAGGGATAAAGTGATCGTCTTCTGATCAGATTTCTACAGTTGTACTTCCCCAGAATTTATTATACTTTGTACTATTTTTTTAAGTTTGGAATAAACTTTTTGTTTTTGCAAACAAAATGGCAGCTCTTGTAGAGCCTAAAAATCAAGTTGTGCCATGAATCAACTACTCAATAATCAAGCTGCACCACTGATCAGGTTGCGCCTGATATCAGATTGTACCTAATTATGTTGCACCAAAATCTACGTGGCGTCTGACATTTAATGGCCATCATTACCTGACACCACTGACAACTGACAAATACAGTGAACGAGGAAAATCTCTTCGAATCCCTCGAATTGTGCCGCTCGAGAAGATTGGACTGACAGTTGTCCTGCGTATCTTGTGAGTTGCACATAGGCGCAATCCAGACAAGTTTCCTAGTTGCGCCTAGGCACAATCTGAACGACTTTTCTCAAAAGCTGCCACCTGTCTAGGCGCAGTCTAATCAGCCATAATTCAACTTGTTGGCTGAAGCTCGTGCAATCTGATAAAGTTGAGACAATTTTCATTTCCAAAGCAGGATGACATGGCACACTTGCCACTAATCTCTCAAGACGTGTCTACTATCCTGTACACGACCACGCGTATCTCAATTACATGGTGCCACGCGTCTAAATACTGTTAGTACACGACTGATAACTGAATAAAAGTTGGTACAACAGGAGGTAGGCGTAACCCAACGTGGCGCAACCCGGCCTCGCGTACATCAGAATAACTGCTAAACAGTTATTTCCTGAACTCTATAAATAGAGTTTCCAATCATTGTTAAAGGATCACGTACAAAGATCAATAACTCTTGTAAAATTGCTGCTGCATTCTCCAAAGGCTCTAGCCTTCAAGTTCACATAGTCCAAGGGATAAAGTGCTTCTGATCAGATTCCTACAGTTGTACTTTTCTAGAATTTATTGTACTTTGTACTATTCTTTTTTAAGTTTGGAATAAACGTTTTCTTTTTGCAAACAAAATGGCGACTCTGCTGGGGACGACTTTCGCCTCCGACGAGAAGGTGACAACTCAATGTGATACTGCGTCGATCGGCAAGATGTAGAAGACTCTGGTTGTTCAGGTCAACCAGACAGCCTACGAGGATATGATTAGCAACAAGAGCAACAAGTGAAATGTGGCCATCGCCAAGAATAGGACTGTGTGGATTCCTAAGTCACCTGCAGTTGCTGTCGCCCGGGCCCAACTTGAGTACTCAGTGACCAAGGCACAATCCGCCTCAGTGGCTCAGGCACATTCTGCTGCCTGGGTGCAATCCACTGTTCCTGCTGCCCGCGCGTAGTCGACTACTCTCTTTACTACCAAGGCACAGTCTGTTCAGGCCGTTGCTGAGGTACATTCTACCCATGTTGCTGCCAAGGCGCCACTAGTAGCCTATATTACTAGGGTGCAACCAGTAGCCCGTAGTGCTATGGCGCAACCCAAGCAACCAGTGACTCAGGCGCAGTCTGCTGTTCTGGCGCAACCCAAGGGAACTAGTCTTTTGGCCAATCTTTCTTCCAATTCTCTTGTTCTAAACTTGAAGAAACAATGCTCTAGTACTAACACTAGACAGAACAAAGGGAAGAGTCCTTTGATATTTTTTCAACTGGCACAACCTGTGCCTAAAGTGATCCCACAACAAAATAGAGGGGAAAGGTTCTTAGCTAACCCTCTACAAAATAAAGAAAAGCACCCTTTGGTCTTTTCTAAAGCTTCCCTGGTCTATGACTCAGAAGAAGCTATATCAGATTCTATTCCTTTAAACATAGGTCTTCGGATCTCTGATATCGGAAAGGATACTAATCAAAGAGGCATCTTGCGTACCCCTATGGGGTCTGGTCAAGATCTTTCCACCTTACAAATTTTAAGATCTAAGCAAGGAAAATTGAGTGTATCACAAACAGAGACACCTGGAGCAGAATTTTTTGATTTACGTACTTATCTCAATAGGCATCAACCAGTATCAACTTTGGCAAAATGTAAGAACCCTATGCCAAAGGCCAATCTGTACCAGAAGCCAAAGTTTGAAAAGAAGGACCTAACCACTTATGCTAATAAGTTGAGTACATCTTTGTACACTCTGGGAACTAAACATCTGAAGAATAGGAGATGTTTCTAACATCATTAAGGACTATTGTAGAAGCATGAAAAAATATAAATAAATTTTTATGCGGCCAGAAAATCAGCCCCATGCGGCTCATAGCTGAAGGAGCCTTCATGCGGCTCAAAAGGCTCGAGAGCTTCATGCGGCTCATAAAAGATGAAGGGTAAGCCACGTGGCCTCATGCAGCGGGCCATAAATGCTCTGAGTAGTTGGCTCATTAATTACCCTGACACAGTGGCAGCTGTGACAATGACGGATTGACAACTCTGACATAAAGCAGAAATGATGACCCTCGACATGCTCCTAGGGAGACAAGGAAACTCTTTACAGCTGGCACGATCCATTTCCAAAACTCTTTATGCGGCTCAGTTGCAAGGACGTCTATGCGGCTCAATTGTAAGGGTCTCCATGCGGCTTAGTCGCAAGGACCTTCATGCGGCTCAGTTGCAAGGGCTTCTATGCGGCCCAGATTAAAAGACGTCCATGCGTCTCAAATTAAAGGACGTCCATGCGGCTCAAATTAAAGGACGTCCATGCGGTTCAGAGTGAAGAACTTCTATGCGGCTCAAATTAAAGGACGTCCATGCCGTTCGGAGTGAAGGACTTTCATGCGGCTCAGACTAAAGGACTCCCATGCTGTTCGGTTAAAGGCCATACTCATGCGGTTCAACTATGACAGTCCTCCATGCGGCTCACAACTATTGTGACATGTGGTAGGAATTAATTAAATCCCAACAATTCAGATTTGTAGCAATCAACATAACAAGCAGTTGGGACACGTGACAGGAGATTGACCAAGATTTATTCCCGTGGATTTGCTGATATCAACAAATTATCACAATGCAGATTTATTGCAATCAACATTAACTGCCCATACAGATTTGGTGCAATCAACATTAACTGCTCAGATTTGTTACAATCAATACTGACAGTCCAGATTAATTTTCAACAAACAAGATCAAGGCAAATCGTAACCAATCCCTAACCGCCCACTTTTTAAGGAGCAATCATTACAAACCCTACATATCACACCCCACTCCTATAAATAGCAAGGTGCCATTCCCTTGCACAGAGGAGACACACAGAGAGAAAAAGGGCACAGAGAGAGCGGCGGCGCACAAAAGAATCTCCCCATACGTCCCGAGATCATTTCTTCATCAAGAGCCAAGGCTACGTCCGATCGTCCAAGGAGTAAGGTAGAGTTGATAGCACTCTTCCGAGCCTCTACCGTCACCCCCCAGAAAAAATAAACAATTGTACTTAGATTATTGTACCTAGGTTTTCGTCCCTAGGCTTTCATTGTACGAGCGAGTTTGTGTTGTGAAGTAAAAGTCCAGTCCTCCCATAAAATTGTTCTGTTCTTTTATAATCAATGGCAAACACGATGACGAATCTGCTGGGGACTAACTTCTCCACGGCTGAGGAGTTGGTGATGCAATCGAACGCAGCCAAACTTGGCTCCACTCAACAGATGCTGGTTGCCCGGTTCGACCAGCATGCGTTTGAAGAAATCCTCTCCGACGGGAGCGCTAGCCCGGTCCAGCGGCGAGCCCGCACAAAGAAGGCCCGCAGGGAGTGGAGGCCCAAATCATTCGCTCCTTCCCAAGCTCTCGAAGGAATACTCTATGTTGCCCAAGACGGCAGAAAAGTCTCGCAGGCGACCCCACTTCAGACCATAGAGGACTCTATTGTCCCAAAGTCCGGCAGAGAAAAACACTACGATGCTGCACTTGCAGGGGCAAAGGGTAACTCTACACGGTCTAGAAAGAAGCCACAGAAGGGCGCCAGCCGCATGAAGACTCATGCGACTGCAAAAGCCAACCGCAAACAGAAGGCTCATGCGGCCAGAACTGCCAGTCGCAAGGAGGAGGCTCATGCGGCCGCCATGACTTCCAGCCGCATGGAAGAGGCCCACGCGGCTACTACAGGTCCCAGCCGCATGCAAACTGCCAGCTGTATGCGGACTGCTTATGCGGTCACAAATGCCAGCCGCATGCAGGCAGGCTATGCAGCTAAAAATCTCAGCCGCAGGTAGTCTGCTTCATACGGCTCGAGCTCAGTCTTCGACCGCCTCTCAGGCGGTCCTGACCCCAGATGCTCTCATGTGCCAGTCTCTGTGGACTCTTCCTACTATGCACTCTCAGGTGCTAAAAGTAAGAAGTCTCGGGCAGCGCGGGCTCGCCAAGCTCAGTTAGCTATCCCAACTTCCGACCATCAGGGCATCCCGCTGACTATTACGTGGGCCCCTGACGGAAAGTTGTACAGAACTATTCGTGTCCAACCCCCGGCGGCCAACGAATGGGACAGTTATCAAGAATCTCCCAACAATGATCTGGGGCAAGTACTCGTACTACCCCCACATCAGGGAGCAGGCAAGATGCCAACACCCTCATGTGCTCAGGACTCCCGGGCCCACCAAACGAGCGACTTGTGCAACGTGATTCTTCACAAACGCAAGGAAAGAGACGAAAACTTGGTAAGTAGAAAGTCCTTTCATGGACATTACTGCACTCAAGTCATAATCAACTGCTGCTGCAGCAAAGCGGCCGCACAAGAGGACCGGCGATCCGACTTCCAACGACTGCAACAACCAAGCCCAGATGACGAAGCGCTTCTCGTCGCCTCCTATAATTCTGCTCAGAAGATCCCAGGCGGCGGAAAAGGGAAGAAAACAAATGTCTCCAACCCAAAAATCTCAACCAAGAAACTCCCTTCTAAGCGGCTGCCTACCACCGTTACAGGAGGAGTTTACCAAGGTACCCGCTCAAAGACGAAATCTGCCACACTTGGAGATTCGTCGTCTACATCTATAGGAGGCACTGAAGCCGGGGGTAGCACTCCTTCGAACATCCACGACAATCCGGTGTTCCAAGAAGATAATCCAGGGGAAACGGTTCCCCCAACAGATGCAGCAGGTTCCGACGTCCCTGAGGACGTCCACAACTCTTAAGATGAGGCAAGCTCTGAAGCTGGAGGTACCACTCCTTCAGAGTTCGAACTAGAGAAGAATATTTCTACATACCTCGATGATTTCTCGGTACAAGGGTATGATTCAAAGGGCATGTCCTCTACCGTTCCTTTCGTCTCTCCTTATATGAGGACGGTGTTCATGACGGACAGCAACCAAGACGGTCCCAGTGATCATCAACGCATCGACACTCTGGAGGCCATACTTCATACCTTGGTCAAATCTGTGGACGAGATGAAAGCGGCCCTTCCAACTTTGCAAGGAAGGATGCAAGGCCAAACAAACTTGGGACCCGCGGTCAATGCGGACTCGAACTCAGCTGCACCAAACCCGGATGATAATCCTCCTGAAATATCAGCTTCCACTGCTGCAGACGAGGCCAGAGAGGCAAGAAGAGAGGTCCAGAAGCTCCGGGCCATGTTCTACGCCCGAGAAAACTGCCAGGACCTCAGGATACGACAACCGTATCCTGCTGCATGGAGAGATATTCCCTTCCCACCAAGATATAAACCATTCAACATCAATCCGTATAACGGGAAGACATCTGCAAGTAGGTACGTCACCTACTTCAAAGTCACAATCGACCAACTGCCTCATGACGACGCCATCCTTACACGATTGTTCATTGGAGCATTGGAAGGGGTCGCCTTCGACTGGTACCGCAACTTGCCGAACAACTGCATCCATTCCTTCGCCGGCTTCAAACGTATGTTCCTAGAGAGGTTCTACGAAGTAGGACAAGACGTGACGATGTCCACCCTCATGGACGTTGTTCAGGGAGAAAAGGAGCTGACAATGAACTATATCGAGCGGTTTTACTAAACCGCGATGAAGTTGCCTTCCGGTAACCCTGATTCCTCCTTAATTAAAATTTGCCAAAAGTGGCTGCTCCCCACAATCAGCCTCTAGATGGGCAAAAGTCAGTTTAAGGACTGGAAGACGTTCATCATCAGTGCCACTGGCGCAGAAGACAAGGTGAAGAAAGCTCGCCAATTGGGACTGCACATCTCGGAGGGAGAGGACAAGGGTAAACGCCCTAATACCAACAACAACGGCAGTAATCCTTCCAACAACCGAGACAACAATGGCAAACAGGCTACGGTGGCCGACACATCTCCGAAGCCCGAACTGAAGTCGGCAGAAAAGCAGTGGCCTCAGATGACCTACTCCTTCGAGGACGGCCATGTCAAGCCCATATTGGGCATGCTCATACAAGGAGGTCGAATTCAGCTCCCTCTCCCAAGACGTAAACCTCGTCCTGCAGAGATGGAGATCCCCAAGTACTACCACTACCATCGCTATGTCCACCATGCTACACAAGACTGTTACAAACTGAAGCGATACATCCAGCATCTCATCGATTCTAAGGCCATGGTCATTGATTTCGAAGAGGTGACCGTAGCAGCCAACATGGTGTAAGTACAATACGGCAGCTTTCCTTTGACAAAGACCCAAGATGGAGTAGTGCCCATCCCCAGAGCAAAGATGAAGGTCACTAACCTTCCACCTGCCCGAGACCAGGCTACTAGTCTATTGCCCCTTGCCACATCACGAAGGAAGGTCATGTGGGTCCATCCGGACTTGGTACCTGAAGTGACTCAGTCCGTACCACCCTCCACCAGCAAGAAGAAGAGTGGGAAAGTCAAATCATGTCGCACAATTTCGGCAGAGGTCGAAGAAGCTATGACTGTTGTTACCCGATCCGGCGCACAAACCCAACCTCACCGGGTAACTCGGCTGAAGATCAACAGCCGACAGCTGCTGATGCTCCAGGACCTTCTCTGCCTTCGACGATCGACAAGCCTAGGCCGAAGGAGACTCGCTTTGACAAGCTGCTCCGAAGAGAGACGCCTCGTGGGCTGGAGATGCCCTACAACTTTGACATCTTGGCCCAATTGGCCAACACACCGGCCAAATTGTCGCTATACGAGCTCCTAAGACTCTCCAAAGATGTTCGCATCGCACTAAGCGAGGCACTCCAGAATGCCGACGCATATCTGGCTCAGTCCAATCTCACTGGGGAGAGCTCGCCTACAGATCTCCAGGGCAGCGCTTACACAGGCGCAATGTCCAACATTGTCTTCACTCTGCAGGATATGCTTATCAAGACCAACCTGTACGATCGCCCTCTGTATTATACTGGGTACATTGGCGATATCAAGGTGGATCGGATGCATATTGATCCCAGTTCTTCCATAAGCATCATCTCGAAGAGCCTACTGCCCCATCTACGCATCCCAATGCATCGCCTAACACCGACAAGCACTGCCATTAGCGATTTTAATTCAGGCAGAAGCTATCCGATCGGGATGATTTGTCTGAAATGCCAAATCGACGATCTTCAATCAGAAGTGACCTGTTATATCATAGATACGGACACATCCTACAACATTCTCCTGGGGCATCCTTGGATACACGATTACATGATCGTGCCTTCCATACTGTACCAGTGCTTCAAGTACGTCGACATGCACGGCTTCATGAGGACAAAATTTGCTGACATTGATCCCTTTAAAGGGGTCGAATCTTAATACTCCGACTCATGCTTGTACGAGAAGTCGAAAAGGTACCTTGTCGAAGGAGATACTCAAGCTCAAACTGAGGCGGCAGTTGGATCGGAAGAACTCTGACAAACCACCTTCAAGCCCGCAAACCTGGCATGACTGTACCACTTACAGCCACTCTACGTAAGGATGCAATCAGCCACTCTGTACAAGAAGGGCAGATGATAATCCGACTGCCAAGGTCTGGCCAAGCGCCAAGACCCATGACAGAGCCACTAACAATCAGGCTGCCTAGAGCTAGCCTGCAACAAACAGAGGAGCTCAATCCCTCCGTCAAACCGATAACGATTTGCCTTCCCAGAGTGAATAGGCAGCCGAGCACTAAGCCGGGGACTGCTAGCAGCCAACAACTCCCCGCCCAACACCAAGCACCAAACTGGGGGTCGCTAGTACGCCAACGACTCTACGTTCTGCTCCACTAATGGAGCCTCTGATGATTAAGCTGCCCAAGTCATCCTTTCAGTCCTCATTGACACAGGGGGTAGCCAAAAAAGAGTCAGAGTTGGCCAAGTATGTGGCTGCTCACACTGATGTTCCATCCGCAGATGATGTAATCCCACTGGAAAAGATACCTTACTTCATCAATAAAGGGCTATCTTTGAACTACCTTGAGCTTAATAAGCTTTATACAATGTATGCTATGGAACACGGTATAGGCACTCACCAACACACACAGGTGACAAATGTCTACACCGTAAACTAACTTACTCCAATGGAAGATGCTTACCGCATAGTCGAGGGAGAGGATCATCCAATCATCTTCGGCCGGAAGAATGATCCATAACCCTTCAAGATAGAAGAAGTTGATCTCGAACCCGACACCGGGAGACTGCCCCTTTATCTGTATAGTTCTCAATCCAAGTACCTTATGCAAAAACAGGGGTATGATCAGGAAACTACGCCAGGCTTGAACTACGGCACGAGACGGTGATTACCCTTACAATTGCCGATCCCGGCTGGGAAACCACGGGATTACTACAACAAGACCAGATGTGGGCTAGGTTATGTTACACCTGCAACAACCCCTGAGAGCTCAGATGAGGAGTGCGAATGGCACTCTCATTCGTCTAGGTCACCCATTTCTGATTCAGTCGTCAGCATTGGGGACATGCTCAGGAAAGTCTGGTCCGTCAATATGGCATTTGTCGACGCCTACGAAGAAAATGAAAACATTCCTGAACTTCTTGAGTTAGAGCCGTGGGCACAACAGCTAGATGCGCAATGGAAGAAGTGGTTCGAACAAAGAGAGCCTCCTACCGAAGATGAGGTTGTGCAAGTTGATCTCGGTGATGAGTCCTCTCTAAAGCCCATCTTCGTCAGCAAGAATCTGACAGACGAAGAGCGGGAATCGCTACTGCAACTCGTCAGAGAATATATTGACGTGTTCGCCTGGAGCTACGAAGACATGCCAGGACTGAACCCCGAGGTTGCACTTCACAAACTCAACATTCGTCCGGACGCAAAAATGGTCAAGCAACAACAACGACGATTTTGCCCCGACATCATGAATGCCATTGAAGCTGAGGTCAATAAACTGATAGCTAGCGGCTTCATCCGGGAGGAGCAACATCCAGACTGGGTCGCCAATATAGTACCAGTCCTCAAGAAGAACGAAAAGATTCGAATCTGCATTGACTTTTGTAATCTGAATGAGGCGTGTCCCAAGGATGAGTTCCCCCTCCCTATCACAAATATCATGATTGACAATACCTACGGCTTCGAGCGTATGTCATTCATGGATGGTTTCTCGAGGTATAACCAAATCAAGATGTTCCCTGATGACAAAAAGCATATATCATTTCGAACACCAATTGGCACATACTGCTACACAGTCATGCCTTTCGGTTTAAAGAATATCGGCGCCACCTATCAAAGAGCTATGAGCGTCATCTTTAGAGACCATTTGCGTAAGACAGTGGAATGCTACGTCGACGACATCGCCGTCAACAGCCGCTCTAAGGAAGATCATCTGCATGATCTGAGGACAGTGTTCGACTTGATACGAGCGCACAATTTGAAGATGAATCCTACAAAATCCTTCTTGGGCATATCCAGCAAAATGTTCTTGGATTTCATCATTACTTCCCAGGGCATCCACATAAACCCCGAAAAGACGAAGGCAATCATGGAGATAGGTCCCCTAAGAAATCTACGTGAACTCAGAGGCCTTCAAGGGAGTCTAGCTTACATCAGGAGGTTTATCTCTAACCTCTCCGGACGATGTCAGCCATTCACCCACCTCATGAAGAAAGGCATTTCATTCGTATGGGATGAAGAATGCCAGCGTGCCTTCGACAGTATCAAAGAATATCTGTCGAACCCTCTAGTCTTAGTGGCCCCGGTTGCTGGAAAACTATTCCTGCTCTATGTACGAGCAATAGAGCATTCTCTCGGTGCTCTGCTAGCACAAAACAATAATGTAGGCCATGAGCAAGCTACATACTACCTCAGTAGAAAGATGATAGGGCCAGAGTACAGATACACTGCCGTAGAGAAGGAGTGCCTTGCCCTAGTGTTAGCCATTCAGAAGATGCGACACTACGTCATGGGATAAACCATACACGTGATATCACGAGTCAACCCTCTCAGGGTCCTCATGACCAAACCAGGGGCACTCAGCTCTCGTCTTGCTACCTGGGCGATATTATTGTCTCCATATCACATGATCTTCGTCCCACAGAAGGCTGTTAAAGGTCAAGCTCTGACAGATTTTTTAGCAGCCCATCCAGGCTCGGAGACAACCAGAATATACGAAGAGATACCTGAAGAGGTTGCCAATTCAAATGCGGTCTTCCATGATGCCATCTGGCAAAGGTTCTTCGACGGCGCTTCGAGAACTGGGCCCGAAGGCAATATTGTCGCTGGATTCGGAGTGGTGCTGATTTCTCCCTCCGGGCTGGTGATCATTCGGGCTTACTCCCTCACAGAGCCCTGTTCAAACAATGTGGCCGAGTACAACACTTTGGTCATTGGCCTCCGACTTGTAAAGGAGCTGGGGGTAGAGTATCTTGAAGCATACGGTGATTCACAGTTAATTGTGAATCAGATCCGGGGCTCATACGAGGTTCGCCATGAAGATATGATCCCTTATCACCAAATAGCGATCGACATTATCTTGTCCTTGGAAGGATTCTTTATAGAACATGTTCCCAGACTCCAGAATATTGAATCCGATGCCATAGCAGGCCTGGCCGCTTCCGTAGCAGTACCGAATCATGCTCATCATCTGGTTGACATAATAGGCCGTGAATTGGTCTGTCCCAAGAATAATGTTAAATGTGTTGAGAGTTACTCCGCTTTGACGGTCGACGAAGCACCAGACTGGAGACAACCATTCATCGACTTCGTAGTCTACGACATCCTGCCAGAGAATCCGAAGGAAGCCACTTCCATCAGAAGACGTTTCCTCATATTCTTCTACGATATAGAGACGAAAATGTTGTATCGGCGATCATACGATGGATTACTGCTTCAGTGTCTGTCAAATACAGAAGCCAAAGAAGCGGTACGTGAAGCACATAACGGCGTCTGTAGGGCCCATCAGTCTGGCCCGAAATTACAAGACCGCCTGCGCCAAATGGGCTACTACTGGCCTACGATGGTAGCGGATGCGATAGACTATACAAGAAAGTGCAAGGCCTATCAAGTCCACGCAGATTTCGTTCACCAGCCATCTGAGTTTCTACATCCGACGGTAGCATCCTGGCCATTCGAAGCATGAAGAATGGACATCATTGGTCCGATCACTCCGCCTTCGTCCAGAGGACACCGCTTCATACTCGCAATCATAGATTACTTCTCGAAATAGGCGGAGGCTATTCCGCTGGCAGAAGTGAAGACTTCAAACGTAATCAGCTTCCTCAAGCATCACGTCATCTATCGCTTCGGACTGCCCCGAAGGATCATCCACGGCAACGGTCCGCAGTTCGCAAGCCACGCCTTCTATCAATTTTCCAACAAACACTGAATCCAGAATATTGCTTCAACACCGTACAACCTGGCGGCTAATGGTCTGGATGAAGCATTCAACAAAATGATCATCAAGCTTCTCAAGAAGTTCGTGTCATCAAACAAACGCGATTGGAATCAAAAGCTCGGCGAATGCTTATGGGCGTACCGAACTACAGTACGGACGGCCACCGGGTACACACCATTCTCTGTAGTATACGGGAGTGAGGCAGTTCTCCCGCTGGAGACTCAAATCCCCTCGCTTCGCGTCGCCCTCACTTATCGATTAACGATGGATGATAATTACAGTAGCCGGCTACAGGAGTTGGAGGCTTTAGATGAGAAGCGTATGTTAGCTCAACAATGAATCGAGCTGTACCAAGCACGAATCTCCGGAGCTTTCAACATGAAGGTTAAAATTAGAACATTCCAAGTGGGCGATCTTGTTTTGGCAGTTCGAAGGCCGATGGTTATGACTCACAAAACCGCCGGCAAATTCCAGCCAAAGTGGGAAGGCCCATTTGTCATCGATGCTGTATTCTCCAATGGTGCTTATCGCCTCGCAAAACAAAACGGAGACTTACTCATGTTGTCCATCAACGGCAAGTTCCTGAAGAAGTATTACGTCTGAAATGACATCCTCCAAATCTTCGATGATTGAGTTATGTACCCTCTGGTACCACTGAACTTACACTCTGACTCCAAATCTCCCAGATTATCGAGTTATATACCCGCAGGTACCGCTGAACTTACACTCTGGTCACTCCAGATGAATTTATATCGCATCTTTTGGGTAGTAAGTCACGTATGATCATACCTCTGAACTTTATTCCTAAAAAGAGCTCCTTCCTCATGATCCACTACCCGCACTTTCAGTGCATAAAAAGGGTAACAGATCCACAAATTTCCCGAAACAACCATGTCGATGTTACCTCTGAGTTGTTTAACTTCCATAAAAAACAAACCACCCCTCACGTAGAACTTCCACGTCCTCATTACCTCTGAGTTGTTCTATATACCCTTTATGGTGTCCACTCCTGCCACGTCCTCATTACCTCTGAGTAGGAAGATTCCATCGAAAAAACCCTCATATTTACCACGTCCTCATTACCTCTGAGTAAGTATGTTGGTTCTCTCTCGACTTATTATCCGTACCCAAAACCAGGGTACGCCAAGGATAATAGGCCAACAAATGTCCTCTGTTGACCACAAACCTCAGTTAACCACAATTGTCCTCAGTTGACCATAAATGTCCCCTGTTGACCACAAATGTCCTCTGTTGACCACAAATATCCTCTGTTGACCACAAATGTCCTTTGTGACCACAAATCTTGTACTAAGTCCTCTAGTACATACAGCTCCTTTCTCATCATGCCTCTGGGGCCCAGTTGCCCCATGGCACTCTTTCGCTCAATACCATGAACTTCCATGGCCATCTTGTCGTAGAATCGTTCTAGGTATCCCTAATCAAACTTATTATCCGTACCTAAAACCAAGGTATGCCAAGGGTAATAGGTCCACAAATAGTCCCCCAGTGGGGCAAATATCACAAATACCAAAGATACAGTACAAGCACAATAGATAATGGATGATGAAAACATAGTCATTTATTGAAAAGCAAAAGTACTACATATTCGAGGACCACGTCCCTATCAAAACGAAGGAAAATGACAAAGAAAGAAAGAAAAAAGGCCTACTATGGTTCGGCTATACATAATTCTCTGAGGCGGTCCCTTAGCAAGACAGTCGACCGCTCAAACCTCCGCTTGGCCCGGCGCTCGGCTTCCTGAGTCAGCTTCTCCGCTTCCTTCAGATGCGCATGAGCCTGCCAGCCATCCTCAAGCTTTTTCAGAGCACGCTCCAGGCCAGCAGAAGCTCGGGTGACCTTTTCGGCCTCCTGAACGATCACTTCTTTATCCGTACGGTAAGCTTCGAGCTCGGATTCCAAGAAAGCCAGCTTCCTCTAGAGCTCGAGGATCTGCTCCCTTGTATCAATTATTCCGCGACAGGCGGCCACTTCCCGAGCCATGCAATCCTCGCTCCTGCGGCTCAGCTGGTCATACTGGAGAGATAGGTCGCCGAGGTCCTTCATTTTAACCGGCTTAGACACATCTCGTGTAGCCATTACCTTCTCCAGGATAGTGGTGAGGAAGTCACGCTCTTGATCTATTGCTGCAGATAGATCAGCTTACTACATCACTTAAAACTGGGCTAGGAGCTGATCAACCTCTAACAATTTAGGCTCCAGAAGCGCAGCTATCCCTGCCCTACCAGGGAAGGTTTTAAGAATGTCAATTTGGCCACGGGCGCATTGTCGGGCCAAGGTAAAGGGGGTCCCCCGCTCCACAGAAGCTTCGACCCCTCTCTTCAAGTGGCGGTAGAAACTGTCAACCACATCCTGTGACGCCTCATCCAGAACTTCCGTAGAGGATGGCGTCAAAGGAAGTGTGGCTGGCAGTGTCGAAGGAGACATGCCAGAACTTGCCACCCCTGCCACCAGGGAAATAAATTCTGAGCGAAAAGACGCATGGATAGCAGCTAACTCCTCCTCCGCGGCCCGAAGAACCTGGATACTCGGCAATGCAGAAAGGTCGACCCCTGAAGCCGCATGAGCAGAAAAGGATGCAGGGACCATTGCTCCCTGCCTCGGCTATGCCGCCATCTGATCTTCTGAACTCGATCCAGCGGAAGGCCCCTTAATATAAGTCGGAAGGGGAAGGGGCACACTCTCTTCCACCAGATCCCGGTGACAGAGCCTTCCCTGACAATATCCGTTATTGGCAGTAAAGAGGCAGGTCCTGTATGCCCAGAGCAACCATCAATCAGCCTAACCCGAAGGATGTGATGATAGAGCAAATGAGCCTCCTCACTAGTCAAGATTTGGCTTAACTTATCAGGGGAGGGTTATGGAGACTGAGGTTCGATCACAGCCGCCGTAGTCCCCTCACCAGCAACCTCCAAGCCGAATTCAGCTGGCTCCTTTGCCCCAGCCGCCCCGAAAGGAGATACAACTGGATCAGTGTCACCCTGCTAAAATTCAGCAGTCTCGGGGATGGGTTCAGCGGAGCCCCCATCGCCCTGGGTCGAGACCTCAGCAACGTGAGATCCCTCAGCCGCCGTCGAGAGAACCCCGACAGAAATAATCTCGGCACGCATGTCACTAATCAAAGTGGTAAGGGCCGGATTGACTTCAGAAACAGCGGCCGGTTCTCGAGAGTCCCACTCTTCTTACGCCTACAGAGAAGAGAAAAATGATTAGATCATAGTTCAGGAAAAGAAAGAGCTAAAGAAGGAGATGGTCGTAATTCAATTCACCTCCGAAATGGCATCATCACCTCCGCCTCTCTCCTTAATAAGCAACCCGCGGCGTCTTACCGCAGTCCGCTTCACGGAGAAAGTTATGCCACCAATAAACTCACGCTTGCCTCGCTTGCGTGAAAGGCCAGGCGCAACAGACGGCTGATCCGCCATCACCTTATTTGGCACAACAGGTGGCTGATCCACCCCAACCTCTTCCACAGGAGGGAGAGAGTTACCGGCATCATGCTCGTCATCCTCTTCGTCTGTATTGGTGGACTCCGAGTCAGGCACAGGAACCGTGTTTGCCCTCTTCTTCCTCATCTTAGAACCCTTGGGTTTCTCCGCCAAGCCAGTACCCACAATGAAGCTGGTGCTCGGGTTAAAATTAACGGGAGGCTTGCTCGCTGTAACATGGTATAGGGTCTCATATACAAAATCTCCCCTGGCACCTCAGCCTCAGGAACCAAAAAGCTGGTTCGGGTATGAACTGCGTCATAATAATGCCATGCCCTGATACCGTCAAGGACGCTACCTTCAAAGCCTATGCAAGAGCTGGGACTGTCAAAGAATAACTGGCTATACCCGAACTGGCGGGAGAACCTACTGGCCAAGTAGGGCTCCAGGTAGACATTATTGCGATTACGGTATTCTAGGTGCGCTGGACAGACTTTACGCAAGCAAAGGAGCATCTTCTCAGACAAGACGTGAGGAGGTCCGGTACCATCAATATGTACGGCCCTCACTTCTTCATCGGTAAAACGAGGAACAAACACAAAAAAGTCATATCCGTCCACTCTCGCCTGCGCCCTCCGACAAGCTGGCATAGTGCTGCACTCCCAGGGCTGATGGTGATATTGGAAAATAAAAGCATCCTCAGTCGTAACGCCGTCTTCTGCCCCAAGCCTCATCAAAGACCGCCAGTGCATCAAATGCCACCCCATCAGATAATGGTAGGGCAGCTCTATGCATTCAAAATCTATCGCTATGTCACGGGCGATTACCTTAGATGAAAAGTCGCAAAGGCCATGGTGTATGCTGCACACCATGGCCGGAAGAAGGGCCAGTCTTGCCCCAAAGACCAGCTTTACGGCAGAGAGGATAAAGTGGCGGCTGATCCTCTCAATGGAACCTGCCCCTCCTGAGACCACACAGTTCCGTAGCCACACCATCAGGAATCCTGCCAGGAGCGCCTTCTCTGACAGCCGCTGAGTACCATGATAAAAATAACTAAAGGAGTCAGTTTGACTCCCAAATGTGTCGCCCGTGGACCTCGATCTCTTGGCAGTCGATGCCAGTTTTTGTACCTCCTTCTGGGTTTGAGGATCTGGAGAAGAAACCTGGCCAGAGACGCCTAGTGTAAGAAGGTATGAGACCCAGGACGTGGTATGAGGATTGCTCCCTTCCGAGCTACCATCCTTCTTGATGGACGCCTGGTGACAGGTACTGTGGTGACATAACAATTCTCGGTATACAGCAACAAAGCCCTGGAACTGCCGATCCAAATCTTTGAACTCTTCGTTCGTAGGGGTGTACACTTCAAAGACTTCGTCCCCCCCAGAGCAGCTTGGAAATGACGTACATCTCGTGGAGAGCGAGTCCCAGCTCCTATCCAGGCGTGAAGAAGGTTCCCGTCCGCCGGTTGTACATCTCCAGGAGAGCCATGAACAACGGCTTATTTATGGGTAGACCATGATAGGTGCCCCGAATGGCGTGGTAGAGGCCGATCTCACGCAGGGAAGTCTCATACTTCTGCAGAATCTACGTGGTCAAGTTGGCCCACGCAGGGATGGGGCTTATCCAGTTCAGCAGCGCCAACCGGCCGACGGGATAGGACCCCTTCCGAGCAAGCTGGTTCAAGAAGGTGTCAGCTTGAGAGAACGTAAAATTGGGACCCGATCCCTTTATGAAGGTACCCGGAGCCAGTCCCATAACGTACCGACTGACTGGTTCCCTTTCCGCATATGCTGACCCCAAATTCCTGTTGTAATAGATGTTACCCACAATCATCCCCGACCTGCTTGGAGTCAAGGAGTCCACCATTTTTTGTCCATCGGTAACATGTTGAACCATGGCAGAGGAAAATGACGCTCCATTGGAGGGATATGGATCACCATCCCGTCAAGAGTAAAGTCCCAAATCTCGGATATATCCAGCACTCGGGGGTTCTTCACAGTCAAAGCATCCCCAAAGAGGAACGCCGGCTTCAGGTATTTTCCCTCCAATTGCCCCGAGTTCATCATGGCGCAGAGAAAGTAGAAGGGCTGGTTCCTGATAGCATTCAGCCTCTCCAAAGGCTCATTTATGGGAAGCTGGTTCGCCACATATTGGACTAAGTGGTCGAATCGCACACCCACAGCAGATTGGGCCGAACCCACCAGGAGTTCTCCCGCTGGATTGACTGGCAGATTCACTGGAGAAAGTCAAAAAAACAAGTTAAAAGATGGCTAAACAAAACTACTTAGTATTTTTAGGCTTATGCGGCCCAGTCTACATGAGTTTATGCGGCTCTGATTTGGTAGGGGTCCCATACGGCCTATTTTTAGATGAGCTTATGCGGCTTTACACGAGCTTATGCGGCTCTGTTTAGCGCGAGCTTATGCAGTTCTGTTTAAAAGAGCTCATACGGCTCTATTTGAACATGAGCTTATGCGGCACTAATTATCGTAAGCTTATGTGGCTATGTTTAGCGTGAGCTTATGCGATCCTGTTTGATGGGGCTTCATTCGGCCTAGTTCAGATGGGCTTATACGGTCCTGTTTGATGGGGCTTCATGCGGCTCAGTTTAGAGGGACTTATGCGGTTCTGTTCGACGGGCCCTTATGCGGGTCAGTTTGCAAAGTGCTTATGCGGCCACTAGACGACTCTCATACGGCTTGGACATGGGGTATACCCCCATACGGCTCGGACATGGGACGTACATGCGGCACATACAAATTGAACAGTTCAATGAAGACGAAGAAGGCCCGCGCATAAAATATACGACATAGCCATGATGGTGAGGTTCTGAGTTCATACAATTTCTCCCAAAATCCTTACCAGCAATATTGGTGTGAACGTCGGGATAAACTTCAGGCGCCGCAGTCGACGTAGAAGCCACTCCCTTACCCTTCGTCACAGCTTTGGAAGTCTTGGGGGCCATCGGTGATCGAAGAAGAAGAAGACGGCAGGCTAGGGCAAGAGAGTTTCGAATAAAAGAAGAAAGTAAAGAGTTTCTCTCCAAAAGTTACTCCTATTTATAGGCGATCAAGGGGTACATAGATCGATGGACGCTTCGATCCGTGCGCCGCCTAAAGAACAAAATCGACTCTTCGGTCATCGAGGCAAAAATCCAAATATTTAATAAACCGACTCTTGGGATTCATCCCAAAAGACGGCTTCAAATGAAAACAAATCAAGAACAATAATGAGACACCCACGTGGCACAGGGCCATTATGTGGCTAAGAAGTCTATACGGCCAGAGCGGTCCATGCGGCCAGAGCGATCCATGAGGTCCGAGCGGTCCATGCGGCCAGAACATCCCATACGGCCAGAGAAGTCTATGCGACAAGAAGAGCTTATGCAGACATATCCATGCTTCTTATTCAAAGTATTTCAATTTTGCAAATTGAAAACTTTGAAGGAGGTCTTGTAGAAGCATGGAAAAATATAAATAAATTCTTATGCGGCCAGAAAATCA
This sequence comes from Iris pallida, assembly GCA_029216955.1. Classification (NCBI taxonomy): domain Eukaryota; kingdom Viridiplantae; phylum Streptophyta; class Magnoliopsida; order Asparagales; family Iridaceae; genus Iris; species Iris pallida. The sequence continues at coordinate 10,813,160 of JANAVB010018599.1, forward strand.
GCCCTATGCGGCTCATAGCTGAAGGAGCCTTTATGCGGCTCAAAAGGCTCGAGAGCTTCATGCGGCTCAAAAAAGATGAAGGAAAAGCCACATGGCCTCATGCAGCGGGCTATAAATGCTCTGAGTGGTTGGCTCATTAATTATCCTGACACAGTGGCAGCTCTGACAATGACGGATTGACAGCTCTGACATAAAGTAGAAATGATGACCCTCGATGTGCTCCTAGGGAGACGAGGAAACTCTTTACAGCTGGCACGATCCATTTCCAAAACTCTTTATATGGCTCAATTGCAAGGACGTCTATGCGGCTCAGTTGCAAGGGTCTCCATGCGGTTTAGTTGCAAGGGCCTTCATGCGGCTCAGTTGCAAGGGCTTCCATGCGGCCCAGATTAAAGGACGTCCATGCGGCTCAAATTAAAGGACGTCCATGCGGCTCAAATTAAAGGATGTCCATGCGGTTCAGAATAAAGAACTTCCATGCGGCTCAAATTAAAGGACGTCCATGCGGTTCAGAGTGAAGGACTTCCATGCGGCTCAGATTAAAGGACTCCCATGCAGTTCGGTTAAAGGCCATACTCATGCGGTTCAACTATGACAGTCCTCCATGCGGCTCGCAATAGTTGGGACACATGGCAGGAATTAATTAAATCCCAACAATTCAGATTTGTGGTAATCAACATAACAAGCAGTTGGGACACGTGGCAAGAGATTGACCAAGATTTATTCTCGTGGATTTGCTGATATCAACAAATCATCACAATGCAGATTTGTTGCAATCAACATTAACTGCCCATGCAGATTTGGTGCAATCAACATTAACTGCTCAGATTTGTTACAATCAATACTGACGGCCCAGATTAATTTTCAACAAACAAGATCAAGGAAAATCGTAACCAATCCCTAACCGCTCACTTTTTAAGGAGCAATCATTTTAAACCCTACTTATCACATCCCACTCCTATAAATAGCAAGGTGTCATTCCCTTGAACAGAGGAGACACACAAAAAGAAAAGGGGCACAGAGAGAGCGGCGGCACACAGAAGAATCTTCCTACACGTCCCGAGAGCATTTCTTCATCAAGAGCCAAGGCTACGTTCGATCGTCCAAGGAGTAAGGTAGAGTTGATAGCACTCTCCCGAGCCTCTACCGTCACCCTCCAGAAAAAATAAACAATTGTACTTAGATTGCTGTACCTAGGTTTTCGTCCCTAGACTTTCTTTGTACGAGCGAGTTTGTGTTGTGAAGTAAAAGTCCAGTCATCCCATAAAACTGTTCTGTTCTTTTATAAGCAATAAAAATTGAGTGTATCACAAACAGAGACACCTGGAGCAGAATTTTTTGATTTATGCGCTTATCTCATTAGGCGTCAACCAGTATCAACTTTGGCAAAATGTAAGAACCTTATGCCAAAGGCCAATCTGTACCAGAAACCAAAGTTTGAAAAGAAGGACCCAACCACTTAAGCTAATAAGTTGAGTACATCTTTGTACACTCAGGGAACTAAACGTCTAAAGAATAGGAGATGTTCCTAACATCATTAAGGAATATGTTCCTTCGACTTCTTCTCGTCCTGTAGTTGTAACTGATCTTCGGCAACATCTTACACAAAGACGGAAGATTACAGGGATGTCTCCCTCGCCTCCAAATTATGCTTCAGATCGCCACTATCTTCATTAAGTCGTCATCAACTGTTGTTGCCAATCGGCTCGACGATCTGTCTTCGATCGTCTGAACTATGCTTCAACTCCTGAACATATAATAGAAGATGAAGACGAGCTATTATATGCTTCTGTTAACATGACTTCTCAAGCCACTTGGGTGGGAAACGTCTAAGACGTAATGCATCCTGTAATCCCAGTCAGCAATACTTGGATCAGATTCATGCATCCAGTGAAGGTGTATTTCAATACACTAGATCAAGAAATCTGTATTTGAACCAAGGTGTCTTTAATCAAGAAGATCTCCCCATCGCTCATGTAGAAGAGGACTCTTTTTTGGAATTTGATGCAGATAGTGAAAGTTTTGAATAGACTATCTCATCAACAGCAGCCAGAGAAGTGATGGCATATACCATTACGGAAGATCAAGATGCGTCTACTTCAACCAGTCAAGAGCAACAAATTGTTGCACTAGAAGACAAATTGAAGACCATGGCAGAAATGGTTGTAAGTATGCATACAATAATCATGGCTCAACATACAGTGCCACCGATTTTAAACCCTGCTACAAATCCTAAGCTTATAGCATCTTTTGTACCTGTTGGTCTGGGGGTACCTCCTCCTCAGGTTGCTTCTGTGCCAATTCAAGCTGATCCTAGTCAGTCTAGTGCCGGGGGTGGAAATTACCACGTTGTTCCTCCTCCTAACACCTCTAACCAGCCCACCAATTCTCAAATATCAGGGGATGCTAATAAGGCTATGAAACTCTTACGTACTCAGTTTGAGGCCTTCAAGTAGAAAGATGGTCTACAAAGATTAGGCATAAAGCAACCATATCATAAAGAATGGAACGAGGTTCCATTCCCTCCTAAATACAAGCTTTCGACTATTATGCTGTTTGATGGCAGCACTTCTCCAAGTCAGTACATTAATCACTTTGAAGTGATGACTGACCAATTACAGCCAAATGATGCTCTCCTTACCAGAGTGTTTGTCGCTTGTTTAGCTGGCACAGCATACGACTGGTATCGTAGCTTGCCTGATGGCTACATCACTTCTTTTGCTAGTTTTAAGCAAATATTCTTGGAACGGTTTTATGAGAGAGTCAATGACATGACAATGTCTGTCCTCATTAAGATTAAACAGCGGCACAATGAATCCACGGAGAGTTTTATTGAAAGATTCTACCGAGAGGCACTCAAAATGCTTTTAGGAACTCCATCTGCTGTAAAAATAGACACTTGCATATCAAACTTGTTGCCTATTATCAGTATGTAGACATGATCTACACAATTCCAGGATTGGCCTACTTTTAATGTGAATGCCAAGGCAGCTGAGGTCAGCGCCGAAAAGTTTAAACAGTTAGGAGTTCAGATGACTCATCCTAACCAAGACAAACATTCTATACCCAGGGGTAATAATCGCCAGAATAACCGTAAGGGTAAAGAAATACTGGCCATCAATCTCAAGGGTAAGGAGTCTTTGGCTTTCAACGTCACTCAGACAGCACCCACTCCATCAGCACTACCACAGAAGACAACTCGTCCAAATGAAGAGTATTCTTTCGATGAAGATGATACTTTGAGCATCTTCGATTGCTTGATCAAAAGCAATAAGCTTCAACTTCCAGATACAAAATGGCCAGAAGAAGTGGGTAAAACCGATCGCCCTAAATACTGTATTTATCAAAGATTTATAGGGCATCCAACTAGAGCATTTTATGTGCTCAAGGGTAAAATCCAAGAGTTGGTCAACTCTGGAGCAGTTACTCTTCAGCAGGACGAGAAAATGGTGACTGCTAATATGGTTTCTCTATAATGCGGTGATTTTCCACCACAACTTGTACAAGATGGTGTTGTCCACATTCCAAAGACTACTCTTAAAATCGTGAATCTTCCACCTCCTCAAAATGAAGGTCTTCTTCTACTGTCGACTGACAGAAGAGAGATTATGTGGATTCACCCAAATCTGGTGGCAGATTTTGAAACACCTTCCTCTTCTAAGCAAAAGAAGTACTCCAAAATTAAATCTAAGAACTGTAACATGGTATCCTTTAAACCAGTAGCAGAAGAAGAAATTCTAATGGGTACTAGATCTGGAAAATCCTATCTCCGGGAATATCCCAAAAATGAAGAGAATCTTGCTCCATATCCTGATGCTCTTTCTACATCATCTTCTCCTGCTGAGAATATACCATTTACATCCCTGCCGGTGGTTGAACCATCTCCTCCTAAACCAACATCAGCAGACAAGGAAAAGCAACCTGTTTGCTTTGACAAAGCACTGAAGAAGTCCTCATCTCTTTGACTTGAAAAGCCTTACAATTTTGATATATTGGCTCAATTGGCCAATACTCCAGCAAGATTGTCAATCTTTGAACTCTTACGTCTCTCAAAAGAAACTCGAGAGACGTTAAGTGCAGCCTTGATGCATGATGACGCTTATCTTACTCTTCTTAAGAAGCCTGAAAAGGAGCCAGTCAGCTGTGCACATTGTCATAGTGTATTCAAATTAATGCCCAATATTACTTTTACACTAAATGATATGTTGTTAGAAGACAATCGTCATGATCGTCCTCTCTATTTCACGGGGTATGTGGACACCATGATAGTCGATCGCATTCTGATTGACCCAGGGTCCGTACTTAGCATCATGCCGAAGTCTTTACAGGATGCTTTGAAGATCCTAGTGCATAACCTTTCTACAACTATCACTACCATCCTCGGGTTCAGTCAAGGAAGAAGTGAACGTTTGGGGAAGATACGCCTAAAACTTCAAATTGGCAATCTTCGTACAAAGGTGACTTTTTTTGGGATCTCAATGGTGCTTGCCCTAAAGACGAATTCCCTCTCCCAATTACTGATGTCATGATCGACAATACATGTGGATTCGAACAAATTTCTTTCATGGATGGGTTTTTTGGATATAATCAAATCCGGATGAATCCTGAAGATGAAAAACATACTTCATTTCGTACTCCTCGTAGAGTGTACTGTTATACAGTCATGCCGTTTGGTCTTAAGAATGCAGGTACAACTTACCAGCGGGCTATGAGTACTATCTTTTGAGACCATCTGTGAAAGATTGTCGAATGCTATGTTGACGATATTGCTGTCAAAAGTCGTCTCAAAGAAGATCACATTCAAGATTTAAGAACTATCTTCAATCTAATGCGCCAGCATCAACTCAAAATGAACCCCACCAAGTCTTTCTTGGTTATCTCTAGTGGCAAATTTCTCGGCTTCGTCATTACCTCTAAAGGTATACACGTTGATCCCGAGAAGATCAAAGCCATTCAAGAGATGTGCCCTCCATGCAACCTAAAAGAGCTACGAGGATTCCAAGGTCGACTTGCGTATATCAGGTGGTTCATTTTGAATTTATCTGGACATTGCAGACCATTTGCTCAGTTAATAAAGAAAGGTGTATCTTTCGTTTGGACAGAAGAATGTCAACGAGCATTAGATGACATAAAGCAATATTTAATGAGTCCACCGGTTCTTGTACCACCAATCTTAGGAATACACTTCTTAATGTATGTCCGGGCAATGGACCATTCATTGGGAGCTTTACTGGCTCAGAAGAACAAGGAAGGTCATGAACAAGCTATTTACTACCTTAGACGAACGATGATTGGAGCTGAACATCGTTATAGTCTGGTGGAGAAAGAATGTTTAGCCTTAATATTTGTCGTTCAGAAGATAAGACATTACATCATAGGCCAAACTATTCATGTCATATCCCGGGTCAATCCTCTTCGAGTCTTAATGAAGAAGCCAAGTACATTCAATTCTAGGCTTGCCACATGGGCCATATTATTAGCACAATATGATATGGTTTATGTTCCTCAAAAGTCTGTAAAAGGTTATACACTTGCTGACTTCTTAGCATCTCATCCTGTCCCTGAAACATCTAAACTCTATGATGAGATTCCGGACGAAACATTGGAATCAAATATGATCTCAGAAGAATTTGCTACCTGGATGTTGTTCTTTAGTGGAGCTTCTAGAATTTGACTTGGAGGTGCCCTTGTTGCTGGAGTAGGAATTATTCTTGTCTCACCCGATCGATTAGCTATTCAAAGGGCTTATTCTATAGATGAGTCATGCTCTAACAATGTGGCAGAATACAATGCCTTGCTTATTGGACTCCAATTGGCCAAACAACTGGATATTGAATATCTCGAAGTATATGGTGACTCTAAGCTGATTGTTAATCAGGTTAGAGGCATATATGAAGTTCGATATCAAGATTTGGTGCCATACCATGAAGAAGCAATCAGAATAGCTTCTTCATTCAAAGGGTTCTTCATCGAACATGTACGTCGTGCATGCAATACAGAAGTTGATGCCTTAGCTAACCTAGCTGCGATATTGGCAATTCCAGTCAAAAGACAACAAATAGTTGTTATCTCTAATAGAGAACTATTTTGTGTCGAAAACAACCATAACATTGAATTTAGTATTCTAGATGAAGTCAGTGTCATTAGCGAGGACTGGCGAACACCTTTCATTGATTTTATAGTATATGACATTTTGCCAGAAGATCCTAAGGAAGCTACAAGCATCCGTTGTCGATCGCTTCGATTCTATTATAATCATACTACTAAAACTCTCTATCGAAGAACTTTTGATGGATTACTCTTAAGGTGTCTAGCTGGTGTTGAAGCAAAGCAGATATTACGCGAAGCTCATTATGGTGTTTGTGAAGCACATCAGCCTGGTCCTAAACTACAGGATCGTATTCGACGTATGGGCTACTACATGCCCTCTATGGTATCAGATGCTATTGATTATGCAAGAAAATACCGTGCATGTTAAATTCATGCAGAATTTATTCACCAACCATCGAAATTTCTTCATTCGACTACTACCTCATGGCCTTCGAAGCTTAGGGCATAGATATAATTGGCCCTATTAATCCTCCTTCATCTATAGGACATCGATTCATCTTGGCTATAACCGATTATTTCTCCAAATGGGCAGAAGCTAAACCATTGGCTGAAGTAAAAACTAGTAGTGTCATAAACTTCATTAAACATCATGTGATATACAGATTTAGTGTCCCTCAGCGAATCATCCATGATAATGGGCCACAATTTAATTGCCAGAAGTTTAATAGGTTCTGTGATGACAACAGAATCAATAATGTCGCCTCTACGGCCTATAATCCTGCGGCTAACGGGTTGGCTGAAGCATTCAACAAGACCATTATCAAACTCCTTAAAAGTTTGTCTCTATCAACAAACGTAATTGGAGTGATAAACTTGGAGAATGTCTATGGGCATATCGTACTACTGTCCGTAATCCCACATGCTGCACACCTTTTTCTCTAGTATATGGATATGAAGCTGTCCTACCTCTGGAAATTTAAATTCCATCTTTGAGAATCACCTTTGCTAACAAGTTTACTACAGAAAATAATGATCGTCTTCGACTTCAGGAATTGGAGGCGCTCGACGAGAAAAGGTTATTAGCTCAATAGCACATCGAACTTTATCAAGCCCAAATTTCAAAAGCTTTCAATCGTAAAGTCAGAGTGCGAACATTTCAGAAAGGCAAGTTGGTCCTTACTGTCAGACGTCCTATGACTATGACACATATGAGCAAAGGCAAGTTCGAAGCAAAATGGGAAGGACCGTATGTGGTAAATAAACTTTTCTCAAATGGAGCCTATCAATTAACAGATATGGATGGCAGAGTTGCTATGATGCCTATCAATGAACAATTTCTCAAGAAATATTATGTATAAAGATAAAATGTACATTATTTCAGAAACATGATGTAAATAAAAGTTTATTTTATTCATGGAATTACATAAATATTAAGGACAGGGAGGAGGCCCTGGTCCTTCATGATTAAATACATAGTTTGCCAACAGTTCAATATCTCATTGTCTGAACTCACAAGAAACTTACAGGCAGCCATCCTCAATGCCTCTTCTTCGGCAGTCTTTCCAGGCTCCACTAGCTTGGAAATCAAGTCCTCTCCTGGTGTAGAAGCAGTTGAACCTTCATCCCTTTCTTTCTGAGGAGGCACTGGAGGCTCAACAGGGGGGCGTCTCGGTCTCTCCTTCAATCTTCGGAGTGAGCAAATCTTTGGAAGACATTTTATACAGAAAGGAAAAAATGACGATATCTACGAAAGTTTTGTTCTATTTGTAGACAGAACAATTAGACATTCAACATCGAGAACCGATGCGACTTTTTGAAAGAAACCCAACTGTTCGTTCACTTATAACTGTTCGTTCATTTATAACAGTTCGTTCATTTATAACTGTTCATTCATTTTCCTTTCTTCAAAAACCGACATGATGGTTCATTTATTTATTCTCTTCCTCGAAAGTTGTAGTAATTGTTCATTCATTCAGTGTCCTTTTTTCGAAAATTGAAGTGACTGTTCACTTTTTATAAACGAGAGTTCATATTCTTTCTGCTTCTGAATTTGGTTTATTTACACCAGCAACTTGTCATCTCCACATTTTTTCTTAATTCTATTTTCATTATCACCACATCAAAATCAGATCATAAATGAACAGAAAATCATTCTTTATTCCTTCTTTAAAAACATAGATACATCTTAATGGAAATCTATTACATCTTGGATTTTTATTCTAAATATAATATGAAGGTCTATTACATCTTTGGATCTTCTTATTTGTTGGTGCCAGTTCCTTGTCGTCTCGACCTGAAGCAACGAGCCAGAAAATGGAATCAACTCTGGTCTTCTCTCTCAGAAAGACGAGAGGAGAACCACTGAGTACAGCAGCTCAAAGATAAGCTGTTGTCAATATAACTGGTGGAGAGAAGACAACCCGCCAGGAGAACTAGGAAAGAGATTACCCTTGTGATACGATTCCTAATTCTGTCTCTCCACCATCCAACTCTCATGTATAAAGCTTTTCCTACCATCTGAGGAAGACCCTTTTGGAATACAGAGAGTCCTGAGCTGTCTGATTTGAGTGTCAGAATTACATGAGCTGTCTGATATGGGTGTGAGAAGAATGCTCTCCATAGCATCCAGGTCACCGATGCCAGTTTTGAAGAAGCTTGCCAACCAAACTTCTGTAAATATGAACAAAGAAAGAAAAATCAGTAAAATCCATCAAAATTGTGCATGCCTCAACAGACGCATATCAACAATGCGTGCCTATTCTCAAAAGCTCAGACGCACATCAACAGTGTGTGCTAATCAACAGGCGCATATCAGCAATGTGCGCATACTCTCAGAAGCACAGGCGCACATCGATAGTGTGCTGATCAACAGGCGCCTATGAGCAATGTACGCCTATTCTCAGAAGCACAGGCGCATCTCAACAGTATCCGCTGATAAACAGGTGTATGACAAAATAACGTACTGATCAACAGGTGCATATCAGCAGTACGCGCCTCTGATTAAAGCTAAGCACTGGACCATAGTGTATGCCTATTCTCAGAAATCGTTAGCGCATATCAACGGAGTCTACAACATACAGATTAGTACCTATCTTCAAAAGTGGCACAAAAGAAAAAATGCTCACACCATTAGTCCTTTGTTGAGACTTAACAATTTTTGAAGGTACAACATGCAAACGAATAACATTGAGACGAAGTGGTGCAAGTGAACTTAGGAATAATAAGATCTTGTGAGGAGCCATTTGTTTTGAGAAAGTATGAATGACTCTTTTGTTCCTAGTTATCCTTTTTAAAGTATTGAAGATGAAACAGGCACGTCATTCTAGGAGCCTATTTTTGGAAAAGAACTAAACAATAGGCAATTGAAGCCATGAGATGACTGCCATGTGTCCCTTAATGAAACAGTCAGCATTGAATTAGCTAAAGGAACGCATCTACCACTTGAAATCACAGCCGCACAATATATCAGAAATTTTAGATTTTATTACATAAAAGTTGGGTGGACCCCTACAGACAAGGACACAAGAAAAGAGAATAAAAAGTCGTCATGCTTAAACATTATTCCTTTTTCTTGTCTTCATCGGTCTGACGAAGAGCGGAGTCCAATTCTTGCATGTTGCGGATTCCCGAACGACGCATCAGGTTAAGGAATCCCTCCGAATCGCCGCGCTCTTCAGAGGATGGCCCACCACTCGAGCGATTGAAGACGGTTGGGTTTAACCCGAAGCAGTCTAGAAAGTTTGCCGCCCTCAGAGCCGGGTCAGCCTCGAATAAATAAGTCAAAGACGGGACATCGGGTTTCGCTTTAGGAGACTGAGTTTTGGTAACAGCATTGGCCTCCATCTCCTTCTTAGATGCCAACGAAATTATAGAAGTGAAGAATAAAATTTGAAGATCAACCTCTACATATATATCAGCAAACTGACTCTTCATATTCCTCATGGGAAACTGAAAATCATCAATGAAACTCGGAAAGACGAAGAGGAGATTGAGTATTTTCGAGAAAGAAATTTAATTGAAATGACTGCAGTTGACTGGCGCAACTTGACTCAGTCCAAACTTTTATAAATTCAAAGTATTTCAAAAACTTTAAAATGTTTTAAGTTTTGAAAACTTTGAAGGGGGTCTTGTAGAGCCTAAAAATCAAGTTGCGCCATAAATCTACTACTCAGTAATCAAGTTGTGCCACTGATCAGGTTGCGCCTGATATCAGACTGCGCCTAATTATGTTACGCCAAAATCAACGTGGTATCTAACATTTAATGGCCATCATTACCTGACACCACTGATAACTGATAAACACAGTGAATGAGAAAAATCTCTTTGAATCCCTCGAATTATGCTGCTCGAGGAGATTGGACAGACAGTTGTCCTGCATATCTTGTGAATTGCACCTAGGCGCAATCCAGACAAGTTTCCTAGTTGTGCCTAGGTGCAATCTGAACGACTTTTTCTCAAAAGCTGCCACCCTTTGTGTTTTTTCAACATTCGAGGACGTTTGTGAGATTTGACCTTCTGTGCTTCAATATTATGTCGATTCTAGCTATTGGATGTCGCCCTTTCTGCATACAACATCAGGCAAGATACCTTGCCATTTGCTGTTTATTTTACTTTAGCTCATATTCATGTATTTATTCATTATCTATTTTCCTACAAAATAAATTGTGCTACATTGTAGTAATTAGATAGATTACATTATATAGTTTTATTTATCGTACTTATTATTTTATGCTTATTAACCTTAGATTTAAGGGACCACCCTTTGTGTGTTGCATTCATTGGCCTTGACATGTTATGCCATGAATTTGCAAGTCGCATATAAAACTCGAACATGCGTGACTAGCTGGCCACCAGTACGTATGATAAGGATAACCGCTAATAGTATTGCATGATAGTTTGACTTAGCGATTATAGAGGTTATGTATTGTCAAGGCAACATATAGGTATTGGATGGGAAGGACATATCCTTGGCATATGGGCTACTATGCACATTTCCCTTGTGACCGTACGCTACGCTGGAGATACGGGTTGACCAGCCTTTATTTTTTTGCTTGCACGTTCGAGGAACGGTTATGCTTGAGGCCCCTGGTGCCCCAAGGGGGGAATATGATGATCCTATTTTTAGCCAAAGAGCCCATGCATTGGAGGGATGTCCTTAAACAGATTCACTTAAAACAGTTAGGCACCCTTATCCTTTAGGTACGAGTACTCGTGGTTTGGTTACTTGTATCTGATTGTGGCTTAGAACAGTAACTTGTCATAGACTAGTTTGCCACATCTCGTCCTTGTTTGGTTTTAGGTATGGCTCACTACTCCGATGAGAAGGTACTGAACCTTGTTGTGGTCCGAATACCTTATTGGATTCATAGCATGGAGTGATACGTCATCGTGAATTAGGGTGCCATCTCCTGTCCTTGTTTGGTTTGGAGGATGGTACGCTAATTCAATAGTGTGTATTGGACAATGTTATATTCTAATTGACTTATTTATTAAGCAGTTTATATTCATTATTACGGCATGATATTATGTATCTTATTACGTCCCTTTGAGGACTTGGTGATCTCTCCAATGGTGTGCTTTTCATGATGTTTCGCAGGTGCTCTAGCCAAGATTATGATCTCCTTTTTCTGTTGTGGAGGATTGCTTTTGGATCATTCATAGCCATTTTATCTATCCGTTCATTGTACATTTTTTTTATTTAAATGGTTGGTAGTAGATCTGTCTCCGCACAACATATTATACAATGATAATTCAAAGTTGACTTATGACATATCTTTTATTCTTTCATTTTGTGGATGAGATTAGATTACTTTTGGTTTACTATATTTTACAGGTTATGTATACATACGAGGTTTCTATATATTGGAGTATACTTCGTATGTATGCTGCTGGCATGTCTACGTACTTAGTCCTAATGAATTTGGGACTGGCGAATTACAACAATAATAATAAATGACTCTAAGAAAGAATATTACTTTTATTGATCTATCTATTAAGTTCAAAAATAAAAGTATGATAATAAAGTACAGTAAAATAAAGAGTAGTAGAGCCATCACGACAACTTCTTATTAAACAGTAAGATCCATCAGTCATCATCTTCAGTAGGAGGATCAATAACTCGATTAGGATTATAAAAAGCATCAATGAAATCCATATATCCCTGGAAGTAGTCATCATCGATGCGATAGCCATGACAATTTGGGTCACAGATTATCGAAAATGGTCCGACAGGGTGCTGAGATTAAGTGTGCTGAATGTCAATCAAAAGTGTTGCCAATAGCTTGTGTAAGAACCCTCCCAAAAATTTATTTTTATTTATAATTTAGTAATTTTAAATTTTGTAATTCATTTCAACAATATATTTGAATTTTTTTACTAAAGTTTAACTATTCATATTTATTTTCGATAATATTGACTCTTGTTGAAATAATAATATTATTATTTAGAGGATTTTATTAGTGATAAAATATTTTTATTTTTCTTTAGTAAAATCCATTTGTATTAAAAGTATAGAATTAGTAGAATTATAAAAAGGGTTGTATCTACTTTTCCTTTTGAAAAGTTGTTTTCAAGTATAAATGAACTTAGGTGCTCGTACCAAGCACATGGGGTCGATTTGAGTCCATATAGTACCTTTCTTAGCTTAAATATGTGGTCAGGATGTTTAAAATCTTCAAAACCAGGAGGATGCTTAAAAGAAACCTCTTATTTGATAAAACCATTTACAAAAGCACATTTAACATCCATTTGAAATAATTTAAAATTATAAAATCTAGCAAAAGTATAAAGCATTCGAATAGATTCTAGCGAACAACTGGAGCATATGTCTCATCGTAGTCAATACATTGCTCTTCGTTATAGCCTTAAGCTATGAGACGTGCCTTGTTACGTATGACTGAACCATTCTCATCTACTTTTGTTTGCCATTGATTATAAAAGAACATAACAGTTTTATGGGAGGACTGGACTTTTACTTCACAACACAAACTCGCTCGTACAAAGAAAGCCTAGGGATGAAAACCTAAGTTCAGCAATCTAAGTACAATTATTTAGTTTTTTTGGGGTGACGGTAGAGGCTCGGGAGAGTGCTATCAACTCTGCCTTACTCCTTGGACGATCGGACGTAGCCTTGGCTCTGATGAAGAAATGCTCTCGGGATGTGTGGGGAGATTCTTCTGTGCGCTGCCGTTCTCTCTGTGCGTGTCTCTCTCTTTGTCTCCGTCCCTTTTGCAATGGAATGGCACCTTGCTATTTATAGGAGTGGAGTGTGATAAGTAGGGTTTGCAATGATTGCTCCTTGAAAAGTGGGCGGTTAGGGATTGGATACGATTTGCCTTGATCTTGTTTGTTGGAAATTAATCTGGGCCGTCAATATTGATTGTAACAAATCTGGGCAGTTAATGTTTATTGTACCAAATCTGCATGGGCAATTAATGTTGATTGCAACAAATCTGTATGGGCAGTTAATGTTTATTGCAACAAATTTGTATCGTGATGATTTGTTGATATCAGCAAATCCGAGTAAATAAATCTTGGTCAATCTTCTGCCACGTGTCCCAACTGCCTGTTACGTCAATTTCCATAAATCTTGATTATTAGGATTTGATCAACTCCTGCCACGTGTCCCAACTACTGCAAGCCGCATGAAGGACTGCCATAGTTGGGCCGCATGAGTGTGGCCTCGTGTCAGAGCCGTATAAGGGTGGCCTTATCTGAACCGCATGGAAGTTCTTTAATCCGATCCGCATGAGGGTGGCCCCCATGATCCGAGCTTCATGGGAGTAACAGTCGCATGGGGGTAGCCCCCAGCCGAACCGCATAAGGGTGGCCACGTGTCAGTGTCGCATGGGTGTGGCTTCCCAAAATCGGAGGCGCATGAGGGTGGCCCCCACGATACGAGCCGCATGGGAGTAGCAACCGCATGGGAGTGGTTACCGTATGAAGGATGGTAGCCGCATAGGGAGCTTCGGAATTGGTGGACCGTGCCTGCTATAAAGATTTTCTTCGTTTCCCTAGGAGCGCGCCATTATGTCAGAGTCATCATTGCAGCTTTATGTCAGAGCTGTTAATTCACCTTTATGTCAGAGTTGCCGTGTTGCGTCAGAGCATTAAATGAGGCCGTTGTTTGATGGCCATCTGTAGAGGAGAACCGCATAGGGCCACGTGGCTTTTACTCGAGCCGCATGGAGCTATTGGGGATTTCTGAGCCGCATGAGGCTCTGAAGGGCTTTTGAGCCGCATGAAGCTCTAAAGGACTCTTGAGCCGCATGAAGCTTTAAGATATTATTTGAACCGCATGAGACTCTCTCTGTTTTGAGCCACATGGACTTTTCTGTTCTTTTCCATGCTTCTACAAGACCCCCTTAAAAGTTTTTAATTTGTTAAATTGAAATACTTTGAATAAGAAGCATGTCTATGTCCACATAAGCCCTTCTGGCCGTATAGGATGTTCTGGCCGCATGGACTTCCTAGCCGCATGGACTTCCTAGCCGCATGGACTGCCTGGCCGCATAGACTACCTGGCCGCATGGACTTCCTAGCCGCATGGACTGTTCTGACCGCATGTTGTCCTTTCTGCCACGTATGCGTCTCATTTAATGGCCTTTGATTTGTTTTGGATTTAAAGCCGCCTTTTGGAGTAGGATCCCAAGGGTCAGTTTTAAATGTTTAGATTTGCCTCGATGACCGAAGAGTCAATTTTGTTCTTTAGGCGGCACACGGATCGAAGCGTCCATCGGTCTATGAGCCCCCTGTTCGCCTATAAATAAGAGTAACTTTTTAGAGAAACTCTTTACTTTCTTCTTTTATTCGAACCTCTCTTGCCCTAGGCTGCCGTCTTCTTCTTCTTCTTCTTCGATCATCGATGGCCCCCAAGACTTCCAAGGCTGCAGCGAAGGGTAAGGGAGTGGCTTCTACGTCGACTGCGGCACCTGAAGTTCATCCCGACGTTCACCCCACCATTGCTGGTAAGGATTATGGAAGAAATTGCATGAACTCAGAGCCTAACCACTATAGCTATGTTGCATATTTTATGCGCGGGCCTTCTTCGTCTTCATTGAACAGTTCAAATTCATCTGCATACTGTGCTGTATGTGCCGCATGTATATCCCATGTCCGAGCCACATGGGGGTATTCCCCATGTCCGAGCTGCGTGAGAGTCGTCTTGCTGCCATATAAGCACTTTGCAAACTGAACCGCATAAAGACCCGTCGAATAGAACTGCATAAGTCCCTCTGAACTGAGCCGCATGAAGCCCATCAAACAGGACCGCATAAGCCCTCCTTGAACTGTGCCGCATAAGGCCCCGCTAAGCAGAACCACATAAGCTCATCTGGACTGGGCCGCATAATGCCCCGCTAAGCAGAACCGTATAAGATCATCTGAATTGGGCCGCATGAGGCTGCGCTAAGCCGGGCCGCATAAGCTCATATGAACCGGGCCGCATGAGGCTGCGCTAAGTCGAGCCGCATAAGCTCATCTGAACTGGGCTGCATGTGGCTGCACTGAACCGAGCCGCATAAGCTCACTTTGAACTAGGCCGCATAAAGCCCCGCCAATATAGAGCTGCATAAGCCCCGAAATACTAAGTTGGTTTCACACGGCCATTTTCTAACTTTGTTTCTTTTGTACTTTTTCAGTGAATCTGCCAGTCAATCCAGCAGGAGAATCCCTGGTGGGTTCGGCCCAATTTGCTGTGGGTGTGCATTTCGACCACTTAGTCCAATATGTGGTGAACCAGCTTCCCATAAACGAGCCTATGAAGAGGCTGAATGCTATCAGGAACCAGCCCTTCTACTTTCTCTACGCCATGATGAACTTGGGGCAACTGGAGGGAAAATACCTGAAGTCGGCGTTCCTCTTTGGGGATGCCTTGACTGTGAAGAACCCCCGAGTGCTGGATATATTCGAGAGTTAGGAATTTACTCTTGACGGGATGGCGATCCATATCCCTCTGATGGAGCATCATTTTCCTCTGTCATGGTTCAACATGTTACCGATGGACAAAAAGATGGTAGACTCCTTGACTCCAAGCAAGTCGGGGATGATTGTGGATAACATCCATTATAACAGGAATTTGGGGTCAGCGTATGCGGGAAAGGAACTGGTCAGTCGGTACGTGATGGAACTGGACCCGGGTACCTTCATAAAAGTATCGGGTCCCAATTTTACGTTCTCTCAAGCTGACACCTTCTTGAACCAGCTTGCTCGGAAGGGGTCTTATCCCGTCGGTTGGTACTGCTGAACTGGATAAACCCTATCCCTGTGTGGGCCAACTTGACCACGTGGATTCTGCGAAAGTATGAGACTCCCCTGCGTGATATCGACCTCTACCACGCTATTCGAGGCACCTGTCATGGTCTACCCATAAATAAGCCGTTGTTCATGGCTCTCATGGATATGTACAACCGACGGACGGGAACCTTCTTCACGCCTGGAGGGGAGCTGGGACTCGCTCTCCATGAGATGTACGTTATTTCTAAGCTGCCTTGGGGGGAAGAAGTCTTTGAAGTGTGTACCCCTGCGAACGAAGAGTTCGAGGATTTGGATCGGCAGTTCCAGAGCTTTGTTACCGTATACCGGGAATTGTTATGTCACCACAGTACCTGTCACCAGACGTCCATCAAGAAGGATGGTAGCTCGGAAGGGTGCATTCCTCACACCACGTCCTAGGTCTCATACCTTTTTATACTAGGTGCCTCAGGAAGGGTTTCTTCTCGAGATCTTCAAACCCAGGAGGAGGTACGAGAACTGGCGTCGACTGCCAAGAGATCGAGGGCCACGGACGACACATTTGGGAGTCAAACTGACTCCTTTAGTTATTTTTATCATGGTACTCAGCGGCTGTCAGAGAAGGCACTTTTTGCAGGATTCCTGATGGTGTGGCTACGAAACTACGTGGTCTCAGGAGGGGCGGGTTCCATTGAGAGGATCAGCCGCCACTTTATCCTTCCTGCCGTAAAGCTGGTCTTTGGGGTCAGATTGGCCCTTCTTTCGGCCATGGTGTGCAGCATACACCATGCCCTTCGCGTTTTCTCATCCAAGGTCATCGCACATGACACGGCGATGGATTTTGAGCGCATAGAGCTGCCCTACCGTTATCTGATGGTGTGGCTGTTGATACACTGTCGGTCTTTGATGAGGCCTGGAGCAGAAGACAGCATTACGGTTGATGATGCTTTCATTTTCCAATATTCCCATCAGCCTTGAGAGTGCAGCACTATGCCAGCCTGTCGGAGGGTGCTGGCGAGAGTGGACGGATACGACTTTTTTGTGTCTGTTCCTCGTTTTACCGCTGAAGAAGTGAGGGGCGTACATATTGATGGTACCGGACCTCCTCACCTCTTGCTTGAGAAGATGCTCCTTTGGTTGCGTAATATCCGTCCAGCGCACTTAGTATACCGTAACCGCAATAATGTCAACCTGGAGCCCTACTTGCCCAGCAGGTTCTCCCGCCAGTTCGGGTATAGCCAGCTATTCTTTGACAGTCCCAGCCCTTGCCTGGGCTTTGTAGGTAGCGTCTTCGACGGTATCAGGGCCTTGCATTATTATGATGCGGTTCATACCCGAACCAGCTTCTCGGTTCCTGATGTTGAGACGCCAGGGGAGATTTTGTATATGGCGGCCCTATACCATGTTACTACGAACAAGCCTCCCGTTAATTTTGACCCGAGTACCAGCTTTATTGAGGGTACTGGCTTGGCGGATAAGCCCAAGGGGTCCAAGACAAGAAAGAAGAGGGCGAACACGGTTCCTGTGCCGGACTCGGAGTCCACCAATGCGGACGAAGAGGATGACGGGCATGATGCCGATAACTCTCTCCCTCCTGCAGAAGAGGTGGTGGCGGATCAGCCGCCTATTGTGCCAGATGAGGTGGTGGCGGATCAGCCGCCTGTTGAGCCGAGTCCTTTCCGGAAGCGATGCATGCCTGAGTCTGCTGGAGGCGGCAGAACCTACTCCATGAAATGGGCTGCGGTTAGGCCTCGTCGGCTGCTCATTAAGGAGAGAGGAGAGAATATGGGCGCCATTTTGGAGGTGAGTTGAATCACAACCCTCTCTTTCTTTAGCTTTTCTTGAACTATGTTCTAATTATTATTTTTTCTCTGTAGGCGTCAGAAGAGTCGGACTCTCGAGAACCGGCCTCTATTTCTGATGTCAATCCGGTCCTGACCACTTTGATTAGTGACATGTGTGCCGAAATTATTTCTGCCGGGGTTCTCTCAGTGGTGGCTGAGGGGTCTCACGTTGCTGAGGTCTCGACCCAGGACGACGGGGGCTCCGCAGAACCCATCCTCGAGACTGCTGAATTTTAGTAGGGTGACGCTGATCCAGTCGTATCTCCTTCCGGGGCAGCTGGGGCAGAGGAACCAGCTGAATTCGACTTGGATGTTGCTGGCGAAGAGATTACAGGGGCTGTGAGCGAACCTCAGCCTCCGGAACTCTCCCTGGTAAGATAAGCTAAGTCTTGACTAGTGAGGAGGCTCATTCGTTCTATTATCACATCCTTTGGATTAAGCTGATTGATGGTTGCTCTGGACATACAGGTCCTGCTTCTTCACTGCCAATGATGGACATTGTCAGGGTAGGCTGTGCCAGAGGGGATCCGGTGGAAGGGAGTGCACCTCTTCTCCTTACGACTTATATTAAGGGGTCTCCCGTTGGATCGAGTTCGGGTGATCAGATGGCGGCACAGTCGGGGCGGGGAGCGATGGTCCCTGCGTCCTCATCTGCTCATGTGGCTTTGGGAGTCGATCTTTTCGCCATGGCGAGTATCCAGGTTCTTCGGGTTGTGGAGGAGGAGTTAGCTGCTATCCACGCGTCTTTTCGCTTGAAATTTATTTCCCTGGTGGCAGGGGTGGCAAGTTCTGGCGCCTCTCCTTCGACACTGCCAGCTACACTTCCTTTGACACCGTCCTCTACGGTAGTTCTGGATGAAGCGTCACAGGATGTGGTTGACAGTTTCTACCGCCACCTGAAGAGAGGGGTCGAAGCTGCTGTGGAGCGGGGGACCCCCTTTGCCTTGGCCCGACAATGCCCCCGTGGCCAAATTAAAATTCTTAAAACCCTTCCTGGTGGGATAGGGATAGTTGCGCTTCTGGAGCCCAAATTGTTAGAGGCTGATCAGCTCGTGGCCCAGCTTCAAGTGCTACGGCAAGCTGATCTGTCTGCAGCCATAGAACAAGAGCGTGACTTCCTCACCACTATCCTGGAGAAGGTAAGGGCTGCACAAGATGCGTCTAAGCCGGTTATAATGAAGGACCTCGGCGACCTATCTCTCAAGTATGACCAGCTTAGCCGCAGGAGCGAGGATTGCATGGCTCGAGAAGCACTCGCCTCTCGCGGAATAATTGATACAAGGGAGCAGATCCTCGAGCTCCAGAGGAAGCTGGCTTTATTGGAATCTGAGCTCGAAGCTTCCCGTGTGGATATAGAGCTGATCATTCAGGAGGCCGAAAAGGTCACCCGAGCTTCTGCTGGCCTGGAGCGTGCTCTGAAGAAGCTTGAGGATGGCTGGCGGGCTCATGCGCTTCTGGAGGATGCGGAGCGGCTGACCCAGGAGGCCGAGCGCCGGGCTAAGCAGCGGTTTGAGCGGTCGATTGTCGTGCTGAGGGACCGTCTCATGGAATTATGTATCGCCGAACCATATTCGGCCTTTTCTTTCTTTTGTTTATGTTCTTTTCCTCTTTTGAGAGAGATGTGGTCCTAGAACATGTAGTACTTTTGACTTTCAAATAAAAGAGTATGTTTTATTTTACCCTTCATTTGTATTGCTTATTGCATTTGTGGTGTTATAGTATTTGCCCTACTGGAGGACTGTTTGTGGACTTGTTACCCTTGGTATACCTTAGTTTTAGGTACGGATAACAAGCTCTATGGGGATACTTAGAACAATTCCACAGTAAGATGGCCATAGAAGTTCCTGGTATCGGGAGAAGAATGCCATGGAGCAGCTGGGCTCCCGGGGCATGATGAGAAATGAGGTGTATGTACTAGGAAACTTAGTACCGCATTTGTGGTCAACAGAGGACATTTGTGGGCCTATTATCCTTGGCGTACTCCAGTTTTGGGTACAGATAATAGGTCGAGAGAAAACCTACATACTTACTCAGGGGTAATGAGGACATGGTAAAATATGAGGGTTTCTTCAATGGAGCCTTCCTACTCAGAGGTAATGAGGACGTGGCAGGAATGGGCTCCATGAAGGGTACATAGAACAACTCAGAGGTAATGAGGACGTGGAAGTTCTACGTGAGGGGTGGTTTGTTTTTGATGGAAGTGAAACAACTCAGAGGTAACATCGACGTGGAGTTTCGAGAAATTTGTGGATCTGTTACCCTTTTTATGCACTGAAAGTGCGGGTAGTGGATCATGAGAAAAGAGCTCTTTTAGGAAGAATGTTCAGAGGTATGATCATACATGACTTACTACCTAGAACATGCGATATAGATTCATCTGGAGTCACCAGAGTGTAAGTTCAGCGGTACCTGCAGGTACATAACTCAATAATCTGGAAGATTTGGAGTCAGAATGTAAGTTCAGCGGTACCAGAGGGTACATAACTCAACTGTCTGGAAAAGTTTAGAGTCAAAATGTAAGTTCAGCGGTACCAGAGGGTACATAACTCAACAACCTGGGAGAGTTTGGAGTCAGAATGTAAGTGCAGCGGTACCACAGGGTACATAACTCAACAACCTGGGAGATTCGGAGGATGTCGTTTCAGACATAATACTTCTTTAGGAACTTGTCGTTGATAGGCAATATCAGCAAGTCTCCGTTTTGTTTTATGAGGCGGTAAGCACCATTGGAGAATACAGCCTCGATGACAAATGGGCCTTCCCACTTTGGCTGGAATTTGTCGGCAGTTTTGTGTGTCATAACCATCGACCTCCGAACTGCCAGAACGAGATCGCCCACTTGGAATGTTCTGATTTTAACCTTCTTGTTAAAAGCTCCCGAGATACGTACTTGATACAGCTCGATTCGTTATTGAGCTAACAGGTGCTTCTCATCTAGAGCCTCCAACTCTTATAACCGACGATGGTGGTTATCATCCGTTGTCTATCGATAGATAAGAGCAACGCAGAGTGAGGGGATTTGAATCTCCAATGGGAGAACTGCCTCACTCCCGTATACCAAAGAGAATGGTGTATTCCCAGTGGCCGTCCGAACTGTAGTACGGTATGCCCATAAGCATTCGCCAAGCTTCTCATTCCAGTCGCGTTTGTTGGAAGACACGAACTTCTTGAACAGCTTGATTATTGTTTTATTGAATGCTTCTGCCAACCCATTCGCTGTTGGATTGTACGGCGTTGAAGAAACATTCTGGATTCGGTGTTTGTCGCAGAACTGATAGAAAGCATGGCTTGCAAACTGCGGACCGTTATCGTAGATGATCCTTCGGGGGAGTCCAAAGCGATAGATGACGTGATGCTTGAGGAAGCTGATCATGTTTGAAGTCGGTTCGTGCGGCATCACACCCCAGCGAGTACGATGATTTGGGTGAAATCTAGCGAGGATGAGCGATTTCTCGGGTCAAAGCGTGACAAGATGGTATCAGAGCAGTTCCATCCTTTGGACCGTGAACAAATCTCTTTGACCCTCACTTGCTTTGCTATCGAAATCAGTTGACTCTAAGTTGTTTCTGCAACCGTATGGCTCATTGATCTACTCGAAGCTACATTGGATGTTCTATAGAATAAGTCTATATTATGTTGCGTATGTCCGTCACAAGTATGTCGTGACTATCACGCGATCTCCGAGTGCCATCGGAGAATGTTAGTTGCACAAAGTGTAACAAGTTACGAAATGTTAGTTGCCCGAAGTGTAATAAGTTGCGAGTCATTGATTGCACAAAGTGCAATGAATATGGGGATATTGGTTGAACGAAGTGCAATGAGATATGTATTGTTGATCGCACGAAGTGTGAAGAGTTACGTGTTATTAGTTGCACGAAGTGCAACAAGTTGTGAGTTGTTCGATGCATCAGTGCAACGAGTCGATATAGGAGGCAATGCATGTTATGTTGCTATGCGAATGGATAGCGATATGTTGAACGATTTGAGTAATGACCTTAAGTACTGGGAATGAGTTGTTGCACGAGTTACAACGAATGGGATTAAGAAATCACGAAGCGATATGAACGAGTCAAGTTGTTCATTCGTCGAACTTGAGCGTGCGAACTTGTAAGTTGGTCGAGTTGAATCGAATTTCAAAGTAGACGAACGTGTATATTGGCTGAATGTCGCATTGAGCCTTGAGTTAGAGAATGTTGCACTGTGATCAATATGATCGCCAAGGCACGATTAGCTTGAATGAAGGTCAAACTTGAGCGAACGACAGTGCATATTGGCCAAGTTGTTGTCCCAACTCGAGTAAGCGAATACTAGAGCTGGGATCAGAAAAGATCACCATGGGATAGTTAATTTAAAATAGTTGTCGGACCTATGCAGAGTGTAATGTCGAGTAGTGACTCGATTTTGAGTGGTATAAGCAATACCACTTGTGCGATCAGTGCAGCGAAGTATTGTATCGATAACGATAGGCTCAATTTCTGAGTGGTATATGAAATACCACTTAGCGATGGCTATGTCAAGCCGCTTCGTGATTTGTAATAGATAGAGTCAAGACGATTATGTCGGTTATGATAAGTTTGTCCTCAACGGACGGAATAGTGTCGATACTCGAGTGGGAATAACTCGATAGAAGTTGATGCAAGTATGCTTCGATAATTAAGTTGAACGATTAGGCACGAACTCGCATCATTAGATGAAGAGTCAAACGTGATTTGTTGAGTGTAAACCGAACGATAGGCTGAGAATAGTGAGGGAATTTTGTGTTGAGAAAATAATTGACTCGGTCAAATTCAAGTTGAGCTAGTGTGAGGACTTATTCTGAACGAGTTGAATAGGTACGAAGAAATCGTGCGAACGGACTTGAGTTAGCACGAAGAATCGATAGGATAATTTAGGAGTGCAATTTGGGACTACAAGAATGGATATAGGAATTAGAAATCATGTCGCTCAATGATGATAGTTAGCTACAACGGAAGGAATCTCGATGCGTGCGAGACGTGATTCGTATTCGAATTCAGATAATAACAGTGATTACAATGAATTGGAGTTTACGAGAAAGGAAGATATTCAGGTTATGCATATCGACGACAATATTGAGGCATATCAGAGACGATGTGCAATAACTTGAAAATACTCTGATCAAATAAACAAAAATTATGTTGAACGTTGTTGTTGGATGAATAAGATGCAAATTAAGTCGATGTCAGTTAGGATGATAACGGTGAATACAAAGAATAGAATTCACGCAAAAGGAAGATAGGATGTGCATAAAATAAATGAGTTATGCAAAGTGATTGCTATGTAAACATAATTGAGGATGTTGAAATGCGTCGAGAGAATTTGAGAATGGATCGATATATTGCTTGGATGAAAACAAGAGTGTCTTGATTCCTTTGTTGATAACCACGATATGATATTCTTGTCTTATGTGAGTGCAACTCCAGCCTCGTACATGCGTCACGTCAGATTAGGACGATCTTCCACGTGAGCACTGGTATGGTGATTCATGTCCAGCGGGGTTGGTCGAACTTGCAAGATATGGCAAATTGGATTTTTTTTTACTTGTGGATTGATGCGAAGGTAAATTCGAGGATTGTTGCTATGAGCATAAAGTGTATGGGACATTGACCATGAGCAGATAAACTCGTACCCGTGGCAAACAATATTGCTCGGTTAGCGGTATTGTTATTGGTAGTACATGAGTGATTCGGGTAGTAATGGCGTTAGTGTGAGTGGGCAGATAAATTTTGGATTGATTAATTATGTCAGAATGGGTAAAGTCCCATAGGAATTATCGAAAATTGATTTGGCTCCGAGATAGGATATAGCATGGTTCGTAGTAACTATCCCGCGTTGATAATCTTTAATTATCGAGCGTAGCTTCGGGGCAGCTAACCCTAGAAGACTTGACCGCTAAATTAAAGTAAATATTATAGATCATAGGACGACCCTAATGGAGTCACATAGGAAATTACATCAAAGATGAATGATGATGTAGTGCATGTTGAGAATAAGCCTAAGCAATTGAGTATTATGTTTCAGAAGTTAGCGAGTAGCATTCGACTAGATCGATATGGTCAGAAAATTTTTGATCGATTGAATGAGTACGTAAATAGACTTGGTTTGCTAGTCAATGGTTAAATAGATGTTGAGGAATGTACTTAGCAGATTAATGCAGTAAGACGATTGCAAGAATTCTGAACGTACGAGAGTGACAAATAGTAGAACAACCCTATAATTTCTGTCGTAGTTCGATTTGAGTAATGATTAGGCTCTGTGTGTTGGGCACATGATCTATGTTACGAAACAAACTAGTTGGGATTGATTCAAAAATTGAGTAAGGGATTCCTACTCGATTAAGAATCAAAAATGGGCATATCGTAAGAGACCTTTGGTCAGAAAAATTGTTGCCTTTGAATATTATAGACTCAAGTTGATCTCTTATGTCAGTAGAGATTAAGCACGATGTCTGGATAAGTTACCTAGCAGAGGTAGCCCTAGACGTAATGCATGAATAAGACCGAGAGAATGTGAATCATATCAGGATAGTTCTGTACGAGGCACAGTATGAATGGTAGGTAAAGGAATTTGAGACATGTTAGACTCAGTCCATATTATTGAGGCCACATTATATGAATGATTAGATGAAAGACTTGAGTTATACGAGAGATAAAAAATGGTTGATCGAGTAGGTATTGTAGAGGATTGTTGCGATTGGATGCACAATGACTTGATGCAACGTGTTACAGAATAATGCATACGAGAAGGATTTTGGGAATAGACATTTAGATCTAACTAAGTCGAGTACGGAATGGCTGGTGCTTGAGAATTTAAGTTAAGTTTGTTAGCTTTGTCCCAATATCCTGCAACCGAGCTTGGCTGAAATGAATATATTGGTAGGATGCCTAAAATATGTGTATGATCCAAACTAATTTGTATGATTCAAAAGAGAGTGGCACAAGATCGTGAAATAATCCAGCGAAATACTTGGATTGAGTGTTGGTTTCAGTTCGAGGACGAACTTTGTTTTGAGTGGTATATTATGTAATGCCCCGCTCTGTACGGTAAATTACGATGAGTCGTTGACTCGAAGAGTTACATTTGTCATGCTCCGCTCCTGAAGGAGCATTTGTTCTCGCTAAGCAGTAATATTGCACAAGCCCAGGTTGCGCTCGTGCAAGGCCAAGTACAGAAACGGTCGATTTAAGATAGGCCACAGAGTCGTACAGTGTGTCTCCATTACGACAGAAGTAATTGAACATAAGTTAAAGCAAAATCCAAAACTCTTTATTGATATTCAAGAAGTGTTACAAGTAGCGCTAGGCCGAGATTACAAATCGCTTAAGCTCTCTATCGAAACATAAAAAACGTGCCAAGCGACTTACTACATGAAATGATATATGACGATGTTCCGATGCATTATGTCCTGTATATGGTGCTTCAGCTCCTTTGCAATGCTCTAAGGCTCCAGAGTTAGCTCTGCACCTTAGCACGTTCGAAGGAAGACTCCGCACCAGATGACATTCTTCCGCACCCTGCAAGCAGACTATATAGTTATCAATATATTGCATACACTAATAGGGAGGCTAGCTCGCCTGCTCGCTATCCTTACAAAACACGTTCAATTTACTTTCGTACATCATCTATCAATTGATTGTCTTTCTATTCTTGCCTTAAGATCAGTTTCATGCATATATTATAAAACCTATCTCGTATTACGGGCATCAAGTGTCACATAGAAATAACATGCATAACTTACCATACTTACCATACGATCTTCCCTGTCCAAGGTAAACCAAGTTAGCCAACATATTATACGTAAAGACTTGACGAATTTGCATATTCAATACGAGTATCATCAGCATGTTTCTGCCTCAGGTGAAGTACTCAAGTTTCTTTCAAATGTTTATTCAGTTTTTCAGCTTACTTGGATTACTTCTTTAAATGCAAGGACTCGCACGTGGATTGCCACTAGCGAGTCACTTAATCTATATACATCGTTTGCTAGCAATACAAGCCATTTGGACTTCCTGAACGTGGTATTTGTAGAATCTATCAGAATATTATGGCTGCTACACTCTGATAGGCAATGCATACCAGCATTACGTTGCTTGAGCTGACCAATCCCTCATCCAAGTTGCCCGTAAGCTATGATTCCTCTTAAGCCGGCATAATCCTATTCGACATCACAAAAGGTTGAACTAACTTTTTTTTATTGAACCTAAAAAAGACTAGTGTACAGAGAAGGAAGTCCTAAACAGGATATTCTAAGTACAAGGGGAAGACCTGTGTACAGAGAAGGAAGTCCTAACAGGATATTCTAAGTACAAGGGGAAGAGTTTCTAGGAAAGTGTGACGGTAGAGATCGAGCACTGCAACGGCTCCTTTACTCTATTGACGATCTGACGATGGATTAAACTTGCTCTGACTTTCTGATGCCTTTGATGGAACTCTAGGGTTGCCTACCAAGAGGATGCCTGGAGTTGGATGTTTGATATTCGGTGGTCTCTCCTATGTAGAAGGAAAACTCCTTCTATTTATAGGGAAAAAAAGGGTTTTGAGATATGAAGGAATCTGCCATCATTGTACGGTACGGGCTTCTGCGGCACAGACACGTGGCAGACATTGAGATTTCCCTCAATAGAGATCTTTGGTGGTTATCAAAATAACCGAAGGAGGAGACACATAGCGTGTGCCAATTTGCTTGTTCGGATGCAGCTGAGTAAATCTTGGGATTTCATCTCAGATTTAGATTCTGATTGATCCTCGTCTAAGATTTAAATCAATTTGATAATATATCAATCATGATTAACCCTAATTCTATCTTTAAGAGAGTCGGTTTAAGCAAATCGACTGGGTGGAACCATGCTTCTTGTACCTCTGGTGAGGTTTGATTACTGTTATGCTTCTGGGGGGACGAGTAGATTGTTCTTCTGGAGACAACGGAGCTTCTGTGCTTTCATGCGACAAGACTATGCTTCGAAGACGACGGAGCCTCTGTGCGTATGAGCAATGAAAAGGCTATGTTTCGTGCAACAAATTCACTGTGCTTTAGGGCGATGAGTACGCTTGTGCTTCAGGTTGACGAGGTTACTGTGCTTTTGGAGCTGCAGGAGGACTTGTGTTGGATGCAATGTTATCTCCCAAGTCTTTAATGAAAGGTAGTTGAGCTTCTGGGTCAGAGCAGAGTGTTACGCCATTTGAGTTAAGGTGGTGCAAAAACATCACCAGTCTGCGCCTGAGGTTGGCGCAGGAATATAGTTGCACCTCTGGATTGAAGGCATTGGCTTTGAAGTCTTTTAAAGAGTACTGAATGACCCTTCCTTAATGAACGACTCCCTCTTAATTGGCACCATTACTTTAGGGAATTTCAGGGGGTTCTAGGATAGTCTAGGACTTAGTTGAATAAACTTTATTTAATGAGGTTCATCATGCTGAGTCCTAGTTTCATCCTATTAATGCGAGAATATTGACCATCGGCCATATGGCCTACGTTTTGGACCACTTTTGCCGTATATAAAGGGGGAGTTTCTTCCGAAGAGTCACGTCTTCTTCTTCTTGTCCTTCAACACCATGCTGGATCCAGACTTAGTTTCAAGCGGCGGTTGGCCTTGCTTAAGTCATATTTTGGTTGAGGATTCCTTCGTTAAAAGGGACATGCCTTCGTAGAAGAACTGTTGATGAGCCTCGAAATGTGCTGGAACGCTTCTCATGAGCAGTTCGAACCTGGGCGACACCTTGGAGGTCTTATAGGTTCTGACGACCTAGCTTGTGGGCGGATGGCCAACCCGGAGAGCCGCAGGTTGTGCTCTGCCCTGCTCATTGGCAGCAGCGTACTTTTGTTAGGCTAGAAGAGCCTCAGAAGCAGATGCCCTTTTAAAAAAGGGCCTTCCTGCAACATTGTGGCCTGAGCTTTCGGTGATCCAATAGCTGCTTCCGGAAGTATTGCACGTTTGGAGGGGAAAGTTATGGTGGAGACTTTGATGGAGACTGTATTCACATCTTCTATCCAAAGTGCTCTCTCCATGACGATTATACTGTGAAGAGTAACCCCGACGTAGATCAATAGGAGTTTTCAATTCGGCACATGTAATCATAAAGACTTTTGTAACAGATCCTGTAATTACGTCTTTATGCAGTCTTTTATGTTATCGTGATGAGTCTGTTGCCATGATTAATAAAAAGAGGACTTCTGTGCTTTTCATTTGTTTGTGACTTTTGTTTTTGCTGTTAGCGTGCTTGACCGCCTGCACCTTTGTGCCTTGTATTATGCTGATATTTTTTATGCTTCTACAGATCCCTGGTCACCCAGCTTTTGATCGTCCGAGGAATCTTTTTTTCTTTTTACTCGTGCATGAGTTGTTCGCGACCATTTTGTATTCTCTTTTCATTTCTTTATCTTATCGGCTCTCTGAGCCATAATG
Source organism: Iris pallida (assembly GCA_029216955.1). Lineage (NCBI taxonomy): Eukaryota > Viridiplantae > Streptophyta > Magnoliopsida > Asparagales > Iridaceae > Iris > Iris pallida. Next base: position 10,841,706 of record JANAVB010018599.1, read on the forward strand.
GATTATCGACTAGGTTGGTGGCGGCATCCGTGCAGCGTGGGTAGCGAGCCCCGTTGTACGTCCCCGTCATACTTGTCGCTAATCATCTTTTCCTCTTCTTTTTTCTTTATTTACTTATTCTCTACACGATCCCTGGTACACCAGCTTCTGATCGTCCGAGTTCTTCTTTCCTTTCTTTCATTCTTTCATTTGTCCTTTCTTTCATTTGTTTATTCATTCATTATGCAGCTCCTGATATGGAAACTACCTTGGCGACCCAACGGTCCCAAAGCATTGTGATGTTTCTATTACTTTGCTCGAAATGACTATTTTGATAGTCTTCCTACCTAAATTCAAGAAACCATTCATTGTTTATTGCCTCAAGTTGTGTTTATTGTTTCTTTGCATACTTGAGCACATAAGGTACTTAAAACGTAAGTTGTGCCTTAGCACGAGCATGGAGTGTGGTACAAGAATTCAAGTAAATTCCCAAGTTCATTTCCATATTCTACACAAGCATACAAGAGGGGATTATTCCCTTAGCTAGGTGCATTGAGTTCTCTTATTAGCATGCAGGGGGTTATCGCCTAGCGATTTAGCAACATTGTCTACGTTATTATGTGTCTAGGCTAAGCAAAGACAGGTTCATCGGAGCCACCCACCTTAGCGATGATTGCATCGGCCGAATGAGACTCCGAGCGCGCCTTTGAAAGTCTAAGTCTGTATTCTTTTGAAGGGGCTAAGTCCATTGACTTTGCCTTAGTTTATTGCAAGGTAATATTTTGGTTTCGCGGACACTTTTGTGAATAAGGCAAAATGCCAACCTTTATCATTCAGCGTAAAAGCATAGCCTGTACCCGAAACCAACCAAAATCTATACTTGACCCAATTGGACTTGTGCATTACAATGATTCAATTTCTTATAATCTTCAAACTGGCTCAATGCTTTCTCTCGGGCCAACTTAACACTTGTATCGATTCGCATCGATACTTCATCAGGTCAATGCAACTCTTTGAGTCAACGACTCATCGTAATGCATCGTGTGGAGTGAGGTATTACAGTATTGACCCGATGAAGTGTCGATGCAAGAGTTGCTTTGGCCTGAAGAAACCTTGAGTCGATTCGAATCTATAAATTGAAACGATGTAAAGCATAAGTCCCGCTTGAGCTAGTACAGATTTTAGTTGATTTCGTGTGCAGGCTACGCTTTTACGCTGAATGATAAGAGGTCGACTTTTTGCCTTATTTGCAACGGTGTCCATAAAACCAAATCGTCGCCTTGCAATGAACTAAGGCATGGGCACGGTACGACGAATCAGTCGAATAGTTCAACGGAATGGCTAAGTCAGAAGAGCTATATGTGCAACCAAATTATGGAATCGAGCCGCATCAGCTTGGCGAAACGACAAAGCATATCGGACTAAGGTGGGCGGCTTCATGACTCTTCTCCACTACTCCTTCATATCTAATAAAATGTACCCTAGTATGTGTGTGTTGCTATCGAGTTAACAAGCATGGCTCGAATCGAGTAAAGGTCTTAGTATGTGTTGAACATTAAGATAAAACATTAAACATTGAACAATTGAGGCAACGTGCATCAAATGTACGGGTCGTAATAGGACAAATCGATGGTAGCACATTGAAAGGCAATATTGAGATGTGCATCATGAGCACGACTCCAAAAAAATTAAACATTAGGCCTAGATCATTGATTATGGCGTTAAGCGTGTCCTTGTGCACATATGCTATGCGAATGACTAAGTAAACAAAATGGAAAGTCGTGGTGCAACGCTACGGAATCTGTCGTGACATTGAAAGATATACTTCGTGCATCGAAGTATACAGTTGTGGCACAGATGCCACAAAACTTTCGTTATATAAATAACTTATGAATGGAATGTGTTGAGTTTATGATCGGGAAGTCTAAGCCGTTAGGGCGTCGTGCATCAATATGGATGTGTGGAGGCATAATGCCGATAATAATAAAGATAGGTGAATATGTTTGATTATATAAAACTCGAGCATGTATTGCATGGTCAATGGACTCGGATGGTCCATGCACGGGTGCGACTTCCCTCGATCAGTTACTACCGTGGCACCGGAATCGTTCGGCCTAGGAGGGAATTATATTTGGTATTTATGGTACACTTCATTAGGACGGGTTGCGACCGGCCAATATTGTGATAAGCTATGATATCAGTAAGATTGGGATCGTTTAGATACTGGGCTAGCAACCCATACTGGAGCGATCGTATGCTTACACATTGAGATGGCAAGTCCATTACGGCACGGAACGTCGTGACCTTCATATAAATCGGGTCGGTGGGCTGAGATTAGAATTGAGTGTAGGCGCAGAGCCTGCCACCCTTATGCATATGTCTAAGTATGTTTGGTTGGCTGCATGATTTGTTGTTGGTTATGCAAATTTCTAACGATTGCAAGCTTTGCTAAACGAGAGGGAGACGTGCACGATCATTATGCTTATTTTCATATTATGTCTAACAATATTTGTTACAGGGACACGGTATTGGATACATTTATGATTTAGTTGCTATCGATACTGCTTGAATATTGCCATAAAACTAATCCTAAGGATGAACAGAAAGATCACCAATTAAGTATGCATGCTCACTAAATTTACTTAGTGTTGGATTAGTCGAGTGGGTCTTGATCAATGTAGCGATGACGAAAGCACTAATCCCCCACTAGTTTGCTCGTAGGTTCAGGATACGTTCGGCTCGGGGCGGGGGCTTGGCTTGGACGCGCCGAGGCAAGGAGTCCTTAGAGTTTCAAGACGAGCTACCGCATTGGCGTTCGGACTTACAACATGGAGATGTTCGGCTAAAGACTACTTGTTGGCGATAAACAGGCATAATGTATGGAACAATATAATCCTTTGTGAGCTAGAGAGATCATGAGCATTGTATTAAGTTAAGCTATTCAAAGCCTTGTAATCTTCAGTTCATTTATTAATAAAAAGATATTCTTATTGTATAATCTATTTCCTTCATCTGCTTATGCAATCAAGTTGAGATAAACACAATGTGAACCTGTTACCTTGTCCTGTACGAGCGCAACTCCAGGCTCATACGGCATCACGCCCCTGCGAGGACGATGATTCGGGTGAAATCTAGCGAGGACAAGCAATTTTTTGGGTCGGGGCGTGACATTGGACACGAGCTATTTTGCATACTGTAATATGGTATTTGGAGTGGAACGGATATTATGGACACAGACACCACGACACGGTGAGGATGGTGTGACAGGGAATTGATGGTGGTGTCAACAGGGATGGTAGGGAGAAGATCGGGACCGGCTGGCATGGTTGGTTGTGGAGGAGTCGGAGTTGGGGTTCGGCAGCACTTGAGGGTGGAGCCACCGGGCTGGAAGGTAACTGGTTGTGTCGTCATTGTGTGGGGTAGATTATCTAAGCCGACTAATAGGAAGGAGGGGACTATATATATATATATATATATATATATATATATATATATATATATATATAATTTTTTATTTTTTAAGTTGGGGTTCGGGAGCACTTGAGGGTGGAGCCACCGGGCTGGAAGATAACTGGTTGTGTCGTCATTGTGTGGGGGGGATTATCTAAGCCGACTAATAGGAAGGAGGGGACTATATATATATATACACATGGGGATAAGAATTGACCTGACGAATTCTATCAGAACTAGAATTAGAAGAAATTTTGATTAGTCTGAACAACTAGTTAAATATAAAATTAAGATACTTGTTCAAAATATATAATCTAATAACAAGTATTTTTCTTTATTTACCCTACCATATAATTAATTTAAAATATTATTCTTTTAAAATACAATCTTTTATTAGCCAAAGACTAAATCTAATCAAAATATACTATTTCACTTTAATATATAATATTGGAAGTTCTTGGTTCATAGATCCGCCCGGTGACAAAAAGCATCCTTTAAGTGAGAACCGAAAGAATGCCATCCCTGCTTCTTGGGGAAGGAGGGGCGGGCAGGCGAACGGGAAAATCTATCGCGCTTGTGGGGGGCTGCCCTTTTTTGAAGGACACGGTGGGATCTGTGAGCATCATCAGAAGTGGGCACGGGAATAGTGAAACAGTTCGGTTCCTATCTACCGTTGGTGTGAAAGGCCATCGCTGCAAACAAAGATATAAAGCAAGACACAGTCGTCAATTATAGAGACCATCGGTGCATACCCTCCCAAAGTGTCTCCCTTCCCTATCGTTCGTAACTGTAATTCGTTGACTGCGGAAAAACCCACCTAGCATAGTCAATAATCTTTCTGGATACCCATCCTGACATTAGTTACCATGTTGTAATCCATCGTTGTGATAACAACCCAGCCCCCTAACCAATAACTGTTTCAAGAAAGAAAAAAAGGGAGTGGGAATTCATCCCAACTGTGATTTAATTGTGACGAAACCAGGAAGACTGGGTTTCCGCGACGCACTGCGCTAACGAAAAACTGCCTGTTACCGTTAAGCGCAGACACAGCTTTCGAATGCATTCTTTTCGATCACTTTGGGAGTGTGAGATACCTAGTTTGCTCTGCTCTCATTCCTGAAGATAGATTAGGCCTTAAGACGATCACAACCTATAAAGAAAGTGCCTACAGTGCTGGAGAGAACTTGCAGGTAAGATGGAATGAAAAACATAAAATGTGGGTTGATGAATCTCACCCATACAGCAGCTAAACTTGAATCCTTCTTGGGACTGAAATCTGGTGACCATCTGAACACTTTAAAGAGAGAACTGTCGAGCTTGTGAGGGCCATAGGAGAGAGCAGTAACCATATCCTCCTGGGATATGAGATGGAGAAGAACATGCCTTGGGTCAAGGATTCCTACTGAGTAGGGTTTGGTGAGTCCCCAGTGGGAGATGAATTCTCTTATTCGAGGAAGTTGTGGGTTCCCAGAGGAAAACTTGATAATTAGAGTGGTGTTGAAGAGATTAGCAGCTTGTTGAACTTCCAAGGATGTGAAAGACAGAGCTGGGCAACCTTCATGTCTCCCAGTTTGCTTTGGATTGAGAGGAATGTCCTTCATGAGAGGAGGTTGCATGGAACTAGAGGATGTAGCCAGAGCTGGGTTGAGTACAGCAGCATAAGAGGTCTTGGGAGCTGGTGGAGCAGTAGATGTAGGGGGAGCAGTGGTCTGTGTGGTGGAAGAGAGTGGTGGGAAGTCGGATGAGGATGTTGTGTGGTCTTTCCTCACAGATGGACACTGGAGCCAGAGCCCTCGATTCGCTCATTTCAACGAAGCGAAGTCAGTTCTTCGCTATTGCAAAGGGGTAACAACCTCTCCTTCTTATGTTGTTTGTTTTGAGAGAACTGGGAAATGCCAGGCAAAGCCTTTGGTTCGGTAGGGCCGGTAATAAACCGACTGATTAAACGCAAGGAAGTTCTTTTCCAGTTATTAGGCCAGCTGAGGCCATTCTCTCGATTGGCTCAACCGGAGCAGCCGGATCAGGGTTTGACTGACCTCTCGACCCTCGGAAGTCGGGCGGGGCCCCTCTTAGGTAGGGATGCCTAGCCTTACCGGTCTTGGTAGTTCTTAACACCTGGTCGTCTATCACGCATACACCTTCTCTTTGTCTTCCCTCTCGACTGGGATCTATCTTTCTCAGCATTCACAGGAGCAGACACCACAGAGCCAGTCAAGGAATCCCGTTCTCACCACCTATTGATTGTAGCAAGCTACCCAAGCTGCTTTTTGTGAAAAGCAGTGGCACTCACTTCTATCACCTCCCGGCACGGTCGCCTTCTCACTGCGTTAGCCTCACTTCGATATACCTCGCCTTTGTTTCCTCCTTTTGTTTTATCCTTCATTTCGGCCTCTCATCTTTCTCTCTTGTCAACAGGGGCAGATGGAATGGAAACGGAGATTTTCAACGATGATACCTTCTCCATCTCCAGCCGAAGAGATTCAACCATACACTGGTATGGGGACTCACTGGGATGCGTATTTATCTGTAGCTTTCTTCAGTATTTCGGGCCAATAGTTGAGAGCGAAAGAACTTCCGCCTGACTCGAGGCTAATTCAATTCACGATTGTTGACCGTGATTGCTAACGTCTGTAATTTGAAGAGAATGCCCCCGTCTTCTCTCTGTCCTGTGCGTGCAGAAGACCTTTTCATATCTATATTATTCTCTATTTCTCGCTTGTGTGTTTGCAACATCCATTGCTTCTGACTATGTCGATGAAAAAGACTGAAATGGGACCAGGAAGACAGCCCACCACTAGAGCTTGCTTTGCAAAAGGGTAGGTCTTTCTTTTATGTCTGGCTTCCAATCCTGGAACTCCTTCTTTTCTTTTTCTGCTTCTTTAGCTTATGCTCTTACCTCCGCACTGTGCCTCTTCGCTCCGGCAATAAATTGCCCTCAAATTATATCAATATTTAATTAGTTATCAGAATAAGTTAAAATAATATTTGATGACAATAGGAACCATTTTTAAACATATTTCTAATAATGTTGGTATTAACAAGTAATTGGACCATATAATTTAACTCTCTAGACGACCAACATAATAATGTATAGATTTATCAAATAATATATATATTTATGTAATGTCCCAGTCCCAAAGTAGAAGGCCTAGAACGTAATCATGCCAGCTGTATGCATACGAAGTATATGGGCCGTCGTATGTATACATAAGCTGTAAAATGCAGTAACCAAGGCACTAAATCTCATCCATAAAGTTAAATAATGATATGAAAGCAACTTGAATTTGTTATGTATACAATCGTTGGGCGGAGAAAAATCCACTACCAACTAATTTAATTAAGAAAGAATTATACAAGAAAAATGATTTGGTCACGCGAAGGAGATTGAGATCCAAAAGCAACATCTCGAAGGATAGAGCGCAAGACATGGCCTTAGCTAGAGCACCTGCAGAAATCACAAGACACACCTGGAGAGATAACCAGGTCCTCAGAGGGATGTAACAAGATACAATAAACAACATGCCATATAAATACTGAATATAAAATATGCCACAAACAAAAGTAAGTGACAAGACCTCAATAAGGTAACCTAACCGTACTAAAGTGAATATGCAGTTGAGAACAAACCTTTCGTCGCATGAGCCCTGGCTGTAAATGGGATCTGGTATAGTCCCCACTTGGGCACTAGTGACCTAAGCGCATGACGTTCAAAAACGACAGTGGCCAACCTGAGAGGCTAATCATACCCGTATCACCAGCGGAGCTTCCGGGTTACAAGGGAAGTGCAATCGAAGCCCATACGACAAGAAAATGTTCTCCCCACCTAATGTACCTATTATGTCACATCCACGACCATGTAACACTACTAACCGTCAAGTCTTCTAACATACAACTATTGACAGTTAGACCTAACGCACGTCCTATACGCATCAGTAATCAGCCAATACGCAAGTCCGGATGCTATATGCTACTCATAACTCACATATCTCATGGCACATCAGTGTCAAAGTTTATGTAATGCACTAAACTAGTGGTAGTCCCTTAACTCTAGGTCCATATACAATCAAAGGATAATAACAAAAAATAGCTAATATCACTGAGGAGGCACTAGATCAGGAACTGTAAATATAGTACAGTTAAAAGAACTGAAAATAAATACACAGTGATATGCAATAAATAAAATGTAGACTAATTTATAAACAGTAAATTATGGCAAGGTATCTTGCCTGGTGTGTCGCCTGGTGTGGTGCGGTGATCCGACAAGTCCGGTGCATCCAATAGCCATGGTTGGTGCATACAGGATCCAATTTCACGAGGAAATAGGAATGAGCGATTAGTCATGATCAAAGAGGGATAATTAGAAGAAATTTGCAGAAGTAGATTAATATAATTTTTTTGAAAATATTTTATATTACTTGAAAAATACATTGGTAAAATAATAATTTTGATGAATACTTGAATATTGTGGAAAAAATTATTTTTGGTAAAAATATTTTAACAATTACTTATAATGTTTGAAACTAGCTTTTATTAGCTAAAAATACTTGGTAAACATTCGTAAATACTAGAAAATTCTTGTATAAATTTGGTAACATCATATGAAATTATTCAAGAATCTCGAAAAATCATTTTTGGTCAAAACTATATTACTAAGTATATATATATATATATATATATATATATATATATATATATATATATATATATATATATATATATATATTTATATATATATATATATATATATATATACTTGAAAACAAAATATGATAATTTTTGGAAATTGCCTTTTATTAGTTCAAAAGTATTTATACATTAACTACTTGAAAAATACACAAAACATTTTATGCCACACATATTATAAGTTTATGAAATTATAGATTTACAGATAGAAAAACAATATTTAATTAGATAAATAAAAATACTAGAAGTTAGTTTATAATCGGGAAATCTACATCTAGTAAATATGAGTATATTTATAATTCTCCAAAATATGATAAAAAAACCTATAAAATAATATGTAACTATTTTTCCAAAATATTAATAATAATATCAGTAATATATAATAATAATAATAATAGTAATAATAATAATAATAATAATAATAATAATAACCCCTTTAAAACAACACAGCCCTTTCCCCAATTCAACTTAATGAGTGAGAGGGAGAGAAAGAAGGGTCTTACAAAGGGGGCCGTCGGCGTGTGTGTGGCCGGCGAGGCCGCGTCTCAGGCCAGCGCTGAGGGTGGCCGGGATCGACGAAACTCAAGAGCTACCGCCGTCGGCGGCAAAATTTCTGCGCATGGCTGTCAGCGCATACGGAGGGGAGCGCGGCTGTCGGAGAGGGTGTTGAACGCGGTGGCGCGGTGGTCGGCGCGTTGCGCGATTGGCGGTGGTTGGCTAAGGAGATGAAGCGGGAGTCTCGGGGAGAGGGAGAGCGGTGCTTCTCCCCAATGAGGTCGGCGACGTCGGTTGGTCAAGTCAGGCGGCGGGTCATGTCGGGCGCTCATAGCGGGCGATAGAGATGTCCGGTGCGGCACGGTGCTCCTGCGCACGGTCGCGCACAAGGCGGGGCGCCGGATCTGGAGCGGATCAGTCGGCACGGGCAGAGCTTCCGGGGTCAGTGCTTTGGTGGCGCTCGACTGGACTAGACGGGGTGGACGAGGGCGGAGGAGGACAGAGCTTGGCACGGGCCAGAAGGACGAGGAGAAAAGGGAAGCTCGTGGCAGCGGCGGCGGCTTGCCAGCATGCTACGACGGTCGGGGAACCCCGGCGGAGGCTGGAGGTCTGGTTAGGGTTCCCCCTCTTCCTTCGTTTCCTAGATGATGGTGTTGGTGTTACGGATTACTGTGGGTCGGTCGAAAAAAATTTGTTGGGGCGGTGGCCGGCATATTTATGGAGGGATGTGGATGACGGGTTCCTGGCGAATGCGATAGGTGTTGTTGGTTTGTGGGGGCAGCAGTGGCAAGGGGTTCGGTGGTGGTGGTGACGGTGTTGATGGCACGGGTGGTGTTGAACTGGTGGTGGTGTCGGTGACGGGTTCGGGTCTGGTGGTTGTGGTGGTAGATGGTGATGGTGGCTGTCGACTCAAGGAGGTCGGGGGATGTTGGTGGATACAGCGACAGATTGGAGGAGACGGTTGGACACGGGATAGAAGTAGTGGGGGTTGGATTGTGTCCTGCGTGACAAGGGAACGGAGAGAATATTTGTATTTGTACTAGAAAATATAGTAGAAGGAAAGACGACATGGACACGATGCACGATAGATATTTTGGTGGAGAATTGGATTGTGGAAAATTTGATGAAAAAGAGTATGGAGCTTCTCCTTATATAGGAGGTGGTGCTCCTAGTTGGATAGAGACTATGATTCGTTTAAATCCCAATTAGGTAAATCACCTATTAATTCAAATTGATTTAAAAATAACTCAATCCAGATCAAATCCAATCTAAATAAATTCTATCCTTAATTTAAAATATTTTAAATAAAGTCAATAAAATCTTTTCCAATTTAAATTACCATATTTAATCAAATATTAAAATTAACAAAATCCCAAATATCATTTTCATAATAAATATAGTAATAATTAATTTTGAAAATCACGATAAATACTTAAATAATAAATCATAAAATAGCTTTTCTAAATAACAAAAATATATTAATAAACAAATTTTAAATTTCGTAAAATACATTTCATATAAACCAAAATTTTCAAATCACTACTTATTTTTAAATGACGTATAAAATAACTATTTTTAGAAATAAAAATATTTATCACATTTATTTGAACATGCACTTTCCTATATAAAATAAAATTTATAATAAAAATATTTCTCTAAAATATGTACCTCGACACATATTCGCACTCGTCGAGCAAATACGAAACGCCAATCTCGCACATTAGGCAAATACAACAATGCGATCTCGTATACGACGTGCAAGTACAAAGTACAAAATAAATACAAAATATTTTAAAAAATCGTAGTAGAAATTTAGGGGGTTTACATCCTACCCAACTTAAAAGAATTTCGTCCTCGAAATTTAGGAGTAATTAGGGTACGTAGGGCGAAGGGGATGAAAGGAGTTTATTCGAATAGATTTATGAGATCTTATTGGGACGAGAATGCAAACAAAATATTCGACGAGGAGGTGAGCGACATTTCAATGGCAATATGTCATTTGATCGACTAAATTTTTTTCGATGGTTTTAGATTACGATCATGACAATCAATCAATGACTAAGCTCGATCAACCCTAACATTAACCTTAAAAGGGGCAACCTCATAAGTAGGTAATAGACTCCTCAATCCTTTAATATCATCAATATTCTGCTAGTCTCTCTTATCATAAATCGTTCTTTCCACACATCACTTTCGTACCACATTTCCTTAAAAATTTAACAAAAACCAATATGTACTCTAACTTCCTCTATCTCGTCATAGAATTTTAAATATTCTGAAATTTTGAATTCCATACTCTCCATTATCCTAGCTCACTTATATATATATCTTCCCAAGTTATAATTTCCTCTTAAAATTTAAAATTCCAAAACCTTCAACCAATTTGGCCCAAGTAACAGTTAAAATCTTCTTACTACAAATTTGTATTTGTTGGTCATTATACAATACATCCATAGGTACCAAAATAAAAGTCCGTCTTCAATGTTCGATAACTCTCGAAAACTAACAGTATACCTTCATAACTAAATCTTTTATAATTGAAAATTTCCTAAAATATTTATTAGTCTCTCTCTCGAAAATTTGAATTCAACAATCTTATCTTTTTGATGGTAGAAATGAAAACTCATCTTAACTTCATATTCATAATCATCTTAATTCTCCATGCATCAAAAATGTCAAGGTTTCTCTCTTCAACAATTTGAAAAATATCATCATAACACTATATGTTCTTGAAGGCAACGTCAACATTGTCTTTATCAAAAATTTGCATCCATATATACAAAATATTTTAAAAAATCGTAGTAGAAATTTAGAGGGTTTACAATATATATATATATATATATATATATATATATATATATATATATATATATATATATATATATATTTTATGGAGTTTCGCTCGTCTCCCTAGAGAGGAGCACCGCGCCTATTGTGAACCATAATCTCCACCGACTCCGGCTTGGCCTTTGGCCGGGCCGGCGTCCACCACGTGAACGGATCACTTGACCTTCGCATTTCTGCTTTGAGGATCCATAGCGTCGAGATCCTTTGCGGAGGTGGTTGGGGTTGCTTCGGCGCCCAGTCTATCTCTATTCGTGCTTCTGCTTTCTCTAAGGGGGTCCCTGTCGTCTCCTTCACGGAGGAGGATGAACAGATCTTGATTCAACCGTTCAAGTTCACTCTGATCGGAAAATTTTCTCATGCTAGGCCATCTATCGATGTGATTAGGAAATCCTTCTTGGGCTTTCAGTTTCCCGGAGTGGTGAAGGTAGGGGTGATGGATCCCAAACATATTGTCATCCGGCCGTCCCTTGAGGTTGACTTTTTACGTCTCAGGGCACGGAAGATTTGGTATGTTTCTAGAGCTCCCATAGGAGTTTTTTGCTGGCAAAAAGATTTCTGTGCTACTCAAGAATCTCCTCTGGCCCCTACATGGGTCTCTCTTCCTGGCCTCCCTCACCAGCTCTTTGCAAAGAATGCATTATTCTCTATTGTATTGGGCATTGGTACTCCTCTTAAACTTGACAGAGCTACAGAAGAATTTTCCAGACCTAGCACTGCTAGAGTCTTCATAGAGGTTGATGCGAGCAAGCCCCTTCCTCAAATGGTGCGCATTAATTTGGCAAATGGTGGAACTATATCTTAAAAATTGAGTATGAAAATATTTTGAAGTACTATTCGATCTGCAAGCACCAAGGACACATGCGGGACTCATGCAAAGTGCAAGCGGCCAATAAAGTAAACCCTTCCAAACTCAAAAACAAAGAGGTCATGATTGCACCGGTCATCAATAACTCTTCGCTGGGAAAAATTCCTGCTAAACAGGAGGAACATCTAATCAGGCCATGGTTCATAATAACTCAAACTTAATTACCAACCGCCAGTTGCTAATCAGTGGCCACCTCAGTTGGTGGGGAGCCTACCATGGATGGCTCGCCTCCCGAGCTTGAAATTATTTCTTTCGCAGCCATTACTCCCCACGTTAACTCCTTTCAACCATCACCTCAGCATTCAAACCCTCTGCCACCAAGTCCTGCGCTAAACCCTACACATTCTGCGCCTAACCAAGTGGAGCCTCTTGAAGAGGGGGAATTCTGATCATGGGCGGATGAAGTAGAAGCTGAAGATCAGCAGCATTGTGAATCACAACTAGCAAACGTGGCCGTCGAAAAGTCGCTCTTGGAGTCTTTCATTGGTGAAGATCCTGATGTAGCCGCAACGACGGTTGTGGAGGCTCGGGATGGCCTCGACCCAGGTGAGACGATCTCCCATGGAGCCCAAAAGAAAAAAAAAGTTGTCCCCCCGGCTGTGCCTCGCCTCCTCCGATCATCAGATAAGTTCTCAAACACTCCGCCCCCGACCTCCTCTAATGATTAAGCTCCTTTGCTGGAACATTAGGCGGATTGCTAATTCGATGGCTTTCAAAAGACTCAAATCTCTGTGTAGAACAAATAAAGTTCCTACAGTTGTCATCATTGAACCTAAGGTTCAGGTTGATAAACTACTCTCATATCAACTCAAGCTGGGTTTTCAAACCTCTATCTCTAACCGAAAAGGAAATATTTGGATCAGGGCTCGGCAAGCTACTGACCTATCAGTGGTCGATTCTTTTTATCAATGTCTTACGGTGGTGATCTCTTCTCCATTACTGCCTGATTTAGCCATTTTGTCGGCTGTGCATGGGAGTAACACCAAGAAGGGTAGAAGACTTCTATGGGACTAGCTTTTGAGGGTTCGCAATAGATAGAATCTTCCTTGGCTGGTAAGCGGAGATTTTAATGCCATTACCTGCCTTAAAGAAAATTTTGGGGGCCACCCTCCAAGCTCTGTGTCTATGAAAGAATTTTCAAAATTTCAAATAGCTGCTGGCCTATCAGAAGTTCCTTATATGGGCAACTGTTTTACTTGGGTTAATAGACAATGTGGGTCTCCCAAGCTGGGATCGAGGTTAGGTAGGGTCTTGATGGACTCTAAGTGGCTAGAATGGGCCCCTCTTTCAGCTTCTTCACATTTGAATAGATCGAAATCTGATCATGCTCCAATTTTACTGTCTTTAGAAAGTATGAAGCCAAACTCTCATCGGCCTTTCTGTTTTCTGTATTTTTGGAAAGACCACGATACTTTCCTGCAGGTGGTGGAGTTGGCCTAGCGCTCAACTGATCATGTCAACAGCTTGGTGCGATTTGGACTTCGACTTGCGGCTACCAGGAAGGCTCTATCGGCTTGGAGTCGGGCCACTTTTTGAGATGTCTTCCAGGAAGTTAAGATGGCGGAGGATGCGGTGACTGCTTTAGAAGCTGCCTATGAGGCTGATCCTTCGCTTCGGCCGCAATGGTTGCTTGCTCGGGCCAATTTGAAGCAGCGACTTCGAATTGAAGATGCCTACTGGAAGCAGAAGGCTCGGGTCAAATGGGATGAGGAGGGTTATCGAAACACAAAGTTCTATCACTCTTGTGTCTTCTCCAAACGTAATCGTCTTCACATTCATCACATATATTCTGCAGCAGGACATGCTTTATCGTCTCTGCAAGACATCCAACAGGAAGCCAATGATTTCTATAGCAAGGTATTTACTGCTCCATATTTTGTTATTGAAGATGACTATCTTGCTCATATTCCTAGTATTATCTCTCAAGAAGACAATGATGCTTTGATTAAAAAACCCTCTATGGAGGATCTATTCTCTATTGTCAAGAGTATGGACCCTAGCAGCACGTCGGGCCCTGATGGGTTCTCAGGCTCTTTTTTCTTAGCTAGCTGGCCGATCATTGGCAAGGATATCCTTGAGGCTGTGTGCTTATTTATTAATGGATTTGCTCTACCTAAGTCTATCACGAGTACTTTCTTGCTACCGATTCCCAAACACAAGCATCCCAAATCCCTCAATGATTATCGTCCTATAAGTTTGTGTAACTTTGTTAACAAAATTATATCCAAATTGTTGGCAAGGAGGTTGGTTGATATTCTTTCGCGTATTATTTCTCAAGAACAAAGTGGATTTGTCAAAGGGCGGGAAATTGTGGATAATATTATTATGGCGCAAGAGATGATCTCGGTATTGGATCATAAGCATTGGGGAGGAATTATTGCGGTTAAGCTTGACATGAGCAAAGCTTATGATCGGGTGAGCTTGGCATTTCTCCTACGGGTTATGAAGCAATTTGGTTTATGTGATAATGGCATACTATGATTCTTCACTTGGTTGATAATATCTGGTTTTCTACTCTTATCAATGGAAGATCTTTGGGCTTCTTTCATGGTCAATATGGCATTCGACAGGGAGATCCAATATCGCCTCCGCTCTTTATTATTATAGCTGAAGCTTTGAGTAGGAGATTTATTAATCTGAATACTTCTCAAGGCTTCTCTAGTTATCACTCACCAAGAGGCTGCCTTAGAGTATCCCATCTTGTGTATGCAGATGACGTGCTTATTTTCTCGGGTGCAGACAAATGCTCAGTACATCAGCTCATGCAGGTCATTGGAAGATATGAATCCAACTCGGGACAGCTGGTTAACGCCTCTAAATCTGCAATGATGCTATCGAAAAAGGTATCACCCCAAAGAGCTGCAAAAATTAAGGATATTACAGGGTTCCAGCTGCAACAATCTCTTGTCTATCTGGGATGTCCTATTATGGCTGGCAGAAGGAATGCAGGCATGTATAAAGAATTGATTGGCAAAATTTGAGCTCGTATATCAGGTTGGAACAACAAAATACTCTCGTATGGTGGCCGTCTAGTTCTCATCAAGTCTATTCTATCTTCTATATAATCTTGTTCATTGCTTATCGGCTTGTAATCCTCCAAATACTGTCTTGAATCGTATTGAAAGTATGTTTGACAGCTTTTTTTGGGGCTCCAAAGAAGGCATGCCTAAGAGATCTTGGCTTAGATAGGATCGTGTGGCTCGACCTATCTCCAAAGGAGGCCTTGGTGTCAGACGATTAGGGGATGTCATGGATGCCATGACGGTCAAACTATGGTGGAAGCTCAGATCGACGAACTAATTATGGGCCGAGTTTATGAAGGCTAAGTACTATGCCTTCACCCAACCTCCACACATGGAGCTTACTTCGGCAGCATCCCACATATGGAAACGTCTTATTAGAGGAAGACAACTTAGGGAAGCCTTCATTCTAGAAGACGATTTCGGCAACTTTACATGGACTCCTCATCCCTCAGGGAAATTCTTGATTGCCTCAGCCTGGAATCACATCTACATCCAATTCCCTCAGCAGGTATACTTTAAGAATATTTGGTGCAAATGTATGCCATCTAAATGGTCCATATTGCTATGGAGGATCATATTTAACATGCTGCCAACAGATGATAATATACAAAAGCTGGGCTTCTCTATGGCATCGACATGCCACTGTTGGTATAATCCAGCTAGTGAAACTGTTCTTCATGTCTTCGGTGAGGGAGATTTGGCTTCGTCAGTGTGGCAATATTTTCAGTTGGTGGCTGGAGTTCGGACCAACAGGGCTGACATGCTGCAGAGGTTTCAAAACTGGTGGCGAAAAAGGCAGAAGCATGTCAAGCAGATCGTGGTGGGCGCTATATGCTGGGTGCTTTGGAAAAACCACAGCAAATGGCGATATGAAGCTTACTCCTTTTCCTCGGTGCAGCTTATTGCCGAAGTTCGACGTCAAGTGAAGAAGGCGATGACTTGGTGCTCTCATGTGGAGATTCCTACTTTATAATTTTGGATTTTCATTCTCCTTTTGTAAAACTTCATGACTTTTGAATAAATGAGGTGTTCTGATATATATATATATATATATTTTATATATATATATATATATATATATATATATATATATATATATATATATATATATATATATATATATATATATAAATCAAAATGATTATATATATATATTTATTTATTTTTTATAAATCAAAATGATTATATATATATAAAATATATATATATATATATATATATATAAATTAAATATATATATATATATATATATATATATATATATCAAAATGATAATTGATCATCACTATAATAATATTCGGTAAGACATATTTTTACTAGTCGAACTTTCCTATAAGATATTTAAAACTTTAAAACAATTTTTGAAATTAGTATTTAATAAATTCCTAAGTAGTAGCTGAACATCTTTTCGTTAATATAATCTAATAAAACATTTTTATTAAACAAACTAGTACCCTCAAAATATTAGTTTTTGATAAAAGAAAATATCATTAGCAAAGTCTCGACGAAAGATTGCCTTTAAACACAACATTTGAAGTATATATATAAAAAAAATTAAAAATCCGGGAAGAGGAGTTAAATGGGTCCTATTGCTTGTTAATGCTTGCTGGGAACCAGAGATAGATCATGGGTATAAGGTAAAAGCTGATGCCTTGGAGGCCTCTATAATAGAGTTGCAAGCTAGTCTTCTAGAGCTTAAAAAACTTGAGTGTAACCTTTCGTCAAAAGTGGACGCAGAGCTAGAGAAGATGGCAGTTGAGCTCTCCCAATACGACTCAGAACGAGAATCTGTTGCATGTCGGATTACTGAACTCGAGGCATAAGTCGGAGAAGTGATCATAGCTGAGGAAATCCAAGTCTGTCGCCAAGAAGCCTTGGAGGAGCACTGTGAAGACCTCCGTGAACAAATCCGACTTTTGGAAGAGGAGTTGGCAACCACAGAGGGTAAACTAGAGAAATTAAGGGACCAGCATAGGTCCCTTCGCTAACACTCCGAGGCCTTAGCTCAAGAGAAGGAGAGTACCGACGCTCGCCAAACAGAGCTAGAGATAGCTTATCGGGCATGTCCCAACTTAAGGAGGAGGTAGCTAGACGTCAAAAAGCGGGGAGCCGAGCAAAAGAATTTGTCGGACCCAGGCTTGCCTTCATGAGGGATCGGATCAGTGAGCTATCGTGCTGGCCTTCTCAGACAGCAGCTTTATCATTCTCTTTTTATCCCCCTCCTTAGAGAGGCTTTTCATTTTGATGTAGTAGGGCCTTTTTTCCTTTTTAAAAGAAATAAAAGTCTGGATTCTACTTTTTTATTTGTCCAAAAGTTATGAACTTTTGTCATATGAGAAGGTTTACTCAGAGGTAATATGGACGTGGTAAACTTTCACTTTAACGACATCCTACTTTAATGAAGACTTAACCTTGTCGGGGTGTAGAAAACAGCTTAGAGGTAAATATGGACTTGGATTTTTTTTGATAAGGAAGGAATGTCCCAGAGCAATTGGGCTTTAGGAACATATGATGTCAAAGGGAAATGAACTCATTTTGCCGAACTTATAGACACTTGCTGGGATGTCGAAATATATGTTGATAGATTTCAGATATAGTATTTCTTTAAAAATTTGCCAGTGATTGGCATCATTAGCAAATTGCTGTTAGGTTTGGCAAGCCGGTAGGCATCATTAGAATAGACTGTCTCTATGACAAATGTTCCTTACCACTTGGGTTCAAACTTGCCAGGTATTTCGTGAGTCATGACCATCGGCCTACGAACTGATAACATCAAATCACCAACTTGAAACGTCCTTTCCTTAACCTTTTTGTTGAAGACCCCGAAAGTTCAAGCTTGATATAGCTCGATACGTTGTTGAGCCAGTAGATGCTTTTGATCCAATGCTTCAAACTCTTGTAGTCGACGACGTTGATTATCTTTGTCTGTCAGCTGGTTAGTGACAGCCACCCATAAAGACAGAATTTGGATCTCCAGGGGGTACCGCCTCGCTCCCATAGATAAAAGAAAATAGCGTGTATCCAGTAGGTGTTTGAACGGTTGTGTGGTAAGCCAATAGACATTCATCGAGTTTTTCACTCCAGTCATGCTTATTAGAAGATACGACCTTCTTGAGTAACTTAACGATTGTCTTGTTGAATGCTTCGGCTAGCCCATTTGCTGTAGGATTGTAGGCCGTCGATGCTATATTTTGTATCCGATTTTATCTCAAAATTGATGGAACGCATGGCTTACGATCTGGGGGCCTTTATCATGGATAATCCTTCGAGGAACTCTGAAGCGGTAGATAATGTGATGCTTGACAAAGCTGATCACGTTTTAGGTTTTCACCTCTGCCAATGGTATCATCTCCGTCGACTTAGAAAAGTTGTCAGTGATGGCGAGTATGAACCGGTGTCTCATGGAGGATGGAGGGCTGATTGGCCTAATGATATCCGTTTCCTATGCTTCGAATAGTCAAGCGACCGTAGTAGGGTACAGGAACTCAGAAGTTTGGTGGATGAAGTCAACATAAAGCTGACATACTGGACACTTCTTAGCATAATCAACAACATCTGCCATCAATATGGGCCAGTAGTAGCCCATGCCAGGCAGTCGGTCCAATAACTTTGGACCAGGCTGGTTAGCTCTGCAGGTACCGTCATGTCCCTCCAGAAGTGCTTTATTAACTTCAGCATTAGATAGACACCGAAGGAAAAGTCTATCGTCTTAACGACGATACAGTATTTTGGTAGCTATGTCATAGAAGAACCTGAGAGAGGCCATTTTGATAGAAGTAGATTATTTTGAGTCCTTGGGTAGGATTTTATAGTACATATAGTCTATGAACGGGGATCGCGAATCTCGGATTGGTGCTTGTGTGCACTGAGTAGCACATGAACATGCGTAGGTTGTTCTTTGGGTAAACCAGCTCTCGGCCTATCATGGTGACGGAGTGTTGGGTTCCGAAAGTAGCTACCAGAGAAGTGGCGAGACCGGCGAGGGCGTCGGCCTCTAGGTTTTGCAATTAAGGTACATGCTCTATAAAAAAATCCTGTAAAGATAGAGATAATGTCGATTGTCACCTAAGGGTAAGGGACTAGGTCTTCATGTCGGACCTCGTATTGGCCTCGAACCTGATTGATTATCAGTTTCAAGTTGCCATAGGCCTCGAGGTAGTCAACCCCCAACTGTTTGGCGAACTGGAGCCCGATGATAAGAGAGTTGTATTCAGAAACATTATTAGCGCATGATGTGGACACACAAAAAAGAAGAAGAAATGTTGTCTTTTCTTATTGGCGCAAGGCACCACAAATCGAGTACGCCTGAGAGATCCTGCACTGAGGATCCCTAAGTACAAAAAAGATTATGGTGAATAGATCGATGGAGATCAAGCGGCAGTTGCTCCTTTACTCTGTTGACACTCCGATTTACAAAAGTTGGAGAAAACCTAAGAAAATTGCTAACTCTCGGCTCAATGACAAGAAGGGCAGCAATTTGGCTCTTGAAATGCTCTTCGTTATGTCTGCTTTTGTAGAGGGGGACGCCCTCTATTTATAGTTGTTTTGTACTGAAATGACTGTTATGCACCCACAGGTAGAAAATACACTAATTTTACTGTGGACGCATAACACCCCTTTGGGCGCATAGGGTGTAGGCGCATGGACACTGGATGATCGTGGGTAGACCGTAGGGTTGACATGGAGTTTATGTGGCCGCATGCTTCGGTGCACGATTGCTCGTGGAGACTGATGTAGTCGCCTGCTTCGGTGCACGACTGATTGTAGATGTTGACCGAGTCGTAGGGATCTAGTCTTGGGCGCATAGTATGGGAGTAAGTTTATGTGCCCATACTTGGGTGCATGTTTGATCTGCATGAAAATAATATGGGCACATAGCCCCTCTTCGATCATGTGGACGCATAGCCTCCCTTTAGTTATGTGGGCGCATAGCCCCCTTTTGGTTATATGGGCACATATTATTCTTCTTCATTTAGGGTACATAGTCTTGTATTTCTCATGCTTCTACAAGACCCCCTTCAAAGATTTTGAGACTCGAACGAGTGTCGGAATACTTTAAAAGAAGCATGGGAAAAACTGTCTTTACTAGCTTCATGGGTACATGATGGGTATGACCCCTTTGGGCACATAGATGTTTGCCAGGCTGTCAAAAATGTGACTATTGAGATCCTCCTTGGAAATCTGAAGCGATAAACTCGTTTTGGAACAGAATTTGAAAGGGTCCGCTCTTTATGTGATGTCTATGCGTAGTCTGCATCAGCAAATAGCAGGCGCATAATCTGTAAAAGATCGAATCTCTGCGTAGGCGCATAGACAATATGGCCGCATAGATTGTATGGGCGCATAGGCCATGTGGGCGTATATCTCCCCATTCGTGCCTATGAATAGGACTTTAGGAGAAAGAAAGTTCATTCTATCTTATTTTTCTTCAGAAATTTTAAAGAGTTTTTTTTTACACTCTTTCGAACAATCATGTCTCCCAAGGCTGCTTCGACTCCCAAGAAGTCTATGAAGGGAAAGAAGGCTATAGCAGCTAGTTCTCCTCAATCGATAGCGTCTCATCTGATTCAAGACCCCATCATGGGTGAGTCAATATCTCAAAAACGATGTCTCGAGCATTAATTTGTGACGTTCAAACTTTTCTCTGCTTGGGCGCATAACCATCGATATGCGTCCAACGCAAACACTCCCCTTTTTGTGAGCACTCTTATGCGCCCACAGATGCATGCGCCAACACACTTTGTTATGTCATGCGCCCACACAAAGCATGTGCTTTGAAGATGCTTATGCGCTTATAGGCCCTTTGGGCGTATAACATCAGAGCGCATAAAATTTCTCCAGCACTTAGCTCTTTTTTTGTAGATTCTAAGTCTGACTTTTCTATCTTTACAGATGACATGGTTGTCCCGGCTCTTGGTGGGATTCCTCTCAGCTTTGCCTGCCATGATCTGGATTCAAGCCTCATCACCGCAATGGTCATAAATGCTCAGGTGAAGATCAGCCATGACCAGCCTTCGGTGCGGGTGATCGCTATGCTTGAACAGGACAAAATATTCTTGAAGCAGATGATAAATAATGAGAAGTTCACGCTCGGAGGGGCGCGGACCTTCAAGAGACCGTACTTTTTGTTTAGTGACAGCGTGGGATTTGAGAACGAAGAGACTGTATGTCTAGAAGACCCTCTGGTGGTCAAGTTAAATAACCAAAGGATATGGTTACCATCGATGAAGTGCCAATACCCTCTATCGGCGTTTACTGATCTAGCTGTGCGGAGGCAAATAAAATGGGACCTGACCCCTGAACTGCATGTGGTCATTTTTGGCAGGATCCAATTTAACTCTGGTGACCGGAAGAAGGACACTTTTAAGCGTGTCAAGGGCTCCACGTCCTACTCCATGAGGGGGCTGCATCTTGGGGCCATAATAAACGATATCCCGACTGATCTTCACCCTTATGCTGCTGAGACTCTCTCCAACCTGATGCTGTCAAAGAAGGAGTCATATCCGGGAGGGAAGTTGCAGATGGAAGCTTGGAGATACTCTGTCCCGTTCTAGAGCGACCTTACTAAATAGGTGTTCTCGACTTACGAGGCCACCCTAAAAGCTATCGGCCTTTTTTATGCCGTTAGAGCCACCCAATATGGCATAAAGGTTAACAGGCCTATGTTTATCTCGTTGGTGGAGTTTTACAACTATCACACATGTACCTTCTTCACTCCGGGTGGGGAGGTGGGTCTGGCTCTTCACAAGATGCAGGCTATATCAAAACTTCCTTGGGGGATCGAGCCATACGAAGAATACGTCCCTTGTGATGAGGAGCTTTTAGATTTGGAGAGAGAGAACTCCGAGATAATGGAGGTATACAAAGAGTTACTCTGTCACCTCTTCATTTGTCATAAGGTCACAAAGAAGGGTAAGACTGAGGGGGCCCTTCCCCATACGAGAGCTTGGACCAACTACATCTTCATTAGAGAAGAAGGAGACGGCCCAGTCTTTTTCTCGACTCGCAAGCCCTCAACAAAATTTGAGATAGAGCAACTGATGACAAATCACATGGCAGTAGACACTGAAGATAGTAATGATCTCAAGGGAAACTTCCCGGTTTATTATTTCTTCAGGAAGGCTGAGTTTAAGCTGTCGAAAAAGGCTGTGCTAGTCGTCTTTCTGATGACATGGCTCCGCGATTGTGTAGTCCCTTAAGTCTTTTGTTTGTAATTGGCTCTTTTTAGCCGAGAAACTCTTGTATTCTGCCTTTTTAAGAATGATTTAATAAAGAATCTTTTGGCTTTTTGCAATTCATGAATGAAGTTTGTAAAATATCAGAACTAGAGGTAATATGGACGTAGTAAGGTTACTTCTGGTGGGTATTCCACTGGGGAATTGGATGTGGACTTAATATCCATTTTATATTCAAGGTTCTTGAATATAGATAATAAGTTGAAAGAAGCTGCTAATAAAGGTAATATGGACGTAATAGCAGAGAATGTTCTATATCTGACCAGACGTAATATGTTCGTGGACGGATATATAACATTATGTAGGAGTGGATAATTCAGAGGTAATATGGACGTAATCATCTTTGATGAATGCTTTGCTCAGAGGTTATATGGACATGGCAAAACATTTCTTAATTATCCTACTGGGGAAATAATTATCGAAAAATAGTTCAGAGGTAATATGGACGTGATTATTTTTGTAAGACCAAGTTTGGGCAGAGTCTAAAACGAAAATAACTCCACTGGGGAATTCTTTTTAGATGACCTATTATCCATGGCGTATCCAAGACTCTTGTAGTACGGATAATAGTTAGATAATTTTTTGGATCACATAAACATTGCACTGTATATTTACATAATTAAAATAGGGTATATGTGAATGCTGGACATAAAGGTTACACATAATATTTCTTCAGGAACTTTTCGTTGATCGGCATCATGAGGAAGTCACCATCAGGCTTGGTTAGTCAATACGTACCGTTAGAATACACTGATTCTATAATGAAGGACCTACCCATTTAGGCTAGCTTCTTTTTGTCTTGTGCGTCATGGCCGTTGGTCTTCTCACTGCTAAGACCAGATCACCAACTTAAAAGATTCATTCCTTCACCTTTTTATTAAAGGCTCTAGAAAGGCATGCTCGGTATAGCCCAATACGTTATTGAGCTAGTAAGCATTTTTCGTCTAGCGCTTCCAGCTCTTGTAGTCGCAGATGGTAACTTTCTTCAGCAGTTAACTCACTGGCTAAGGCTACTCGAAGAGGGGGAATCTGGATTTCTAGGAGAAGAACAGCTTCACTCCTATAAACCAGAGAGAATGTTGTACTGCCTACTGGAGTCCGGACCATTGTACGATAGGCCCAGAGACATTCGCTGAGCTTCTCATTCCAATAGTGCTTGTTTGAAGACATAAACTTTTGAGAAGTTTGACGATAGTCTTATTGAAGGCTTTTGCTAATCCATTAGCCGCTGAATTGTAAGCAGTAGAGGCTACATTCTGAATTCAATTTTTATTACAGAACCGATAGGATGTAGGGCTCACGAATTGTGGACCATTATCATGGATGATCCTGCGAGGTAGGCCGAAGCGGTAGATAACATGATGTTTGATAAAACTAATCACATTTGACGTTTTTACTTCGATGAGCGGTATAGCTTTCGCCCATTTGGAGAAGTAATCGGTTATAGCTAGGATAAACCGGTATCCTCTGGAGGATAGCGGGCTGATTGGGCCAATGACGTCCATACCCCATGCCTCAAAAGGCCAAGATGCTGCCGTCGGGTGTAGAAACTCTGAAGGTTGATGAATGAAATTGGCATAGAATTGACAAGCCCTACACTTTTTTACATATTCAACAGCATCTGCTATCATCGTGGGCCAATAACAACCCATTCGTTTGAGGCGATCTTGTAATTTGGTGCTTGGTTGATGTGTACCACAAATTCCGTTGTCAATCTCATGGAGTGCATGTTTGGCTTCTGTGTCTGATAAACATCGTAACAGTAGCTCGTCGTAAGAGCGTCGGTACATCATCTTGGTAGCTGTATCACAGAAAAATCTAAGGGATCACCTTTGGACAGACACTGCTTCCTTTGGGTCCTCAGGGAGGATTCCGTAGACAACATAGTCTATAAAAGTAAATCTCCAGTCTTTAACGTTGACGTTTGTTTCTGTTGCGTAACTGTGATGAATATGCAAGGCATCTTTCAAACAAAATAACTCTCGACCAGACACTATGATCGAATGTTGAGTGTTGATAGGAACGGTCAGGAAAGCAGCAAGACCGGCTAAAGCATCTGCTTCTATATTCTGTAATCGAGGTACGTGCTCGATGAAGAATCCAACGAAGGTAGAAGCTAATACGATTGTCACTTTGTGATATGGGATAAAATCTTCGTGACGAACTTCATAATCTCCTCGAACCTGACTAACTATTAGCTTAGAATCATCGTAAGCTTCTAGATAGTCAACTCCCAATTTTTTTGCCAATTGAAGGCCGATCAGTAGGGCGTTATATTCGGCCACATTGTTGGTGCAAGGTTCTACGAGAGAATATGCACGGTATATAACCAGATGGTCGGGTGACACAAGCTTGATGCCTACTCCGGCCATAATATTTCCTTTAGGTCCTGTTCTTGACGCACCATTAAAGAACATTTGCCAAATAAGGATTTTCTCAGTTGTGATGTTAGACTCGACTACTTCATCCGGGATTTTATCGTAGAGTTTCAAAGATTCTGCCACCGAATGAGTTGCTAAGAAATCAGCTAATGCTTGGCCTTTTACTACCTTCTGAGGGACGAATAGCATATCTTATGGAGTCAACAGCACTGCCCATGTAGCTAAACGGGAATTAAGAGAACCCGGTTTAGTCATGAGTATTTTGAGAGGATTGACTCTAGATATGATGTAGATTGTCTGTCCAGACACATAGTTATATGTCTTCTGGATAGCAAATACTATTGCGAGACATTCCTTTTCTACAGGTGTGTATCTGTGCTCGGCACCCACCATCATGCGGTTGAGGTAGTAGATTGCCTATTCATGGCCGCTTTCATTCTTCTGAGCTAATAGGGCACCAAGGGAATGATCCATAGCGCATACATATAACAAGAAAGACTTTCCAATCATCGGAGCCACCAACACTGGAGGGCTTGTCAGATACTTCTTGATGCCGTCAAATGCGTATTGACATTGTTCAGTCCAGACGAAAGATACTCATTTCTTCATGATCTGACTAAACGGTTGACACCTTCAAGAAAGATTTGAAATAAATCGTCTGATGTAGGCTAGCCTTCCTTGAAGTCTACGTAGCTCTTTAAGATTTCTTGGAGGACACATATCGAGGATCGCTTTCACTTTCTATGGGTCAAGATGTATACCCTTTGAAGTGATAACAAAACCAAGGAACATGCCGCTGGAGACTCCCAGAAAAGACTTGGTTGGATTCATCTTGAGTTGGTGTGCACGCATTAGTTCGAATACCGTTCTCAAATCTTGGAGGTGGTTGCCCTTGAGATGACTTTTAACTGTGATATTGTCTACGTAGCATTCCATAGTTTTGCGCAAATAATCGCAAAAAATTATGTTCATAGCTCACTGGTATGTTGTCCCTGCATTTTTCAATCCGAAAGGCATAACCGTATAGCAGTATACCCCCAACGATGTTCGAAAAGATGTGTGTTTCTCCTCATCGGGGAACATCTTGATCTGGTTGTAGCCAGAGAACCCATCCATTAAGGACATCCGCTCGAAGCCGCAAGTATTGTCGATTATGACGTCAGTGATCGGTAGAGGGAACTCATCTTTCGGGCATACAGAGTTCAAATCACGGTAATCGATACAGACTCAAACTTTACGATTCTTTTTTCTGACTGGAACAATGTTAACGTCCCATTCAGGGTGTTGTTCTTCGCGAATGAACCCACTTGAAATAATCTTCTTGACTTCACTCTCGATTGCCTCCATGATATCTGGTCGGAATTGTCGTTGCTGCTGCTTCACTGGCTTAGCTTTAGAAGAGATATTTATGTGATGTATAGCAACTTTAGGGTCCAAGCCTGACATGTCTCCATATCTCCATACAAAGACGTCAATATATTCTCTTATAAGCTGTATAAGAGATTGTCGTTCTTCACCAGATAAACTTTTGCTGATAAAGATTGGTTTAAGAGATGATTCATCTTCCAAATTAACTTCGACGACTTCGTCTTCAGTAGGTGGTTCATGTTGTTCGAAATGTAACTCCCACCCAGTGTCCATCTTTTGAGCCTATTGTTCGATCTCGATTAATTGGACATCTTCTGCAATTTGGTCAAATGACACCATGTTGATGGACAAAGTTGCTTTGAATATGTCTCCAATAATGGAGTCTAAATCTCAGAGGCAGGAATCAGAAGATTGAGAAAAACGATCCACTTCGACGTCTGATCCTTCAGGAGTTGTTGGAGGAGTAACGTAACCCAAACCAACACCATTTTGTTGATAATAGTTCCCGAGTTTGTCGGGAGGAGCAAAGTGACGTATTGACAAACGTCGCCCTTGACCGTAGTTTAGTCCTTGGTCGCTTTTTATGTCATATCCCATGTTCTGGATGATATTATTTGCCTACCAACTATATCGATAAAGTTACATTTTTCCAGAATCACAGTCAGCTTTAATATTGTGATTGGCAGTTGTAAAGTCCAGAACGAACTTTCCTTCGCCAATTATTCGACCGAAGATGATCGATTCTTTATCCTTATTTTTAGTTGGAACGATGAAGTAGTGGATATCTTCTGGCCAGACTTTTTCCCGCAGACGAGGCATCGTGACCGGCATGCAGAGATCTGGTCCTTTGCCATGCTCTAGGGCGTATATCGTATCTATATACTGGTTTACAGATTAGTAGACATTGGAGTAATTCAAAGATAAACCTTTACTTAGAAAAATATGCAAGTTTTTCTTCAGGGATAACATCATCCACTGAAGGTATATTATTTTGAGTATTGATATACTCATTGAGGGGATCATTGTCCGAAACAGAAGCCACAGACTTGGTCAAGTTCACCACGTAGGGTAACTCATCAGGATTGGGAGGATGGACTTCAGCAGGCTCCAACCGAGTCATTTTACGGAGAGTGATGGTCAATAGTTTGACAATATCAGGATTCTTCCTTTTGACCCAAATTGTGAGAGGCTTTGGAGTACTTTATGGAGTAGTACGTCCTTTAAATCAGATAACCAGGGGACCATCACTGGCGGATGAATTGACTTCAGCTTTATCATCAGCTTCGTTGCCGTCATCCGTGGGAGGCTGAGATTGATAAAGTACCGAATCTCCATAGTAGGCTTCAATACCCTTAAAAGGATCGACATCGGCAAACTCCGTCTTCACGATGCCATCACTGTTGACGTACTTGAAGCACTGGTTAAGGGTTGAAGGAACGATCATGTTCTCGTGTATCCACGGACGTCCCAACAAGACGTTGTAGGACACATTGGCATCGATTACATAGCAAGAAACCTCTGTTTGAAGATCACCAACCTGGCACTTGAGGCGGATCTGGCATAGCGGATGGCTTCTTCCAGCATTGAAAGCCATGATAGTTGTATTGGTTACAGACAGCTTGTGCAGAGGGATCCCTAGAATTTGGAGTAAATTTCTAGGGATGATGCTGAGGGAAGAACCTAGATCGATATGCATCCGATCCACCTTAATCGCCCGATATATCCTGTATAGTACAGAGGTCTATCATGACGATTGTTTTTAGTAGCATGTCCTTTTGTGAAAAGGTGATGTTGGGCACCACTTCCATAGTGCTATGACAGTGAGGACAGGAGAGGGATCTTCAACGGGGGCTTTGACTTCAGCGAGATAAGAGTCGACATGTAGTAATACCTCACTTAAAGCTTTTTGTATCTCTTTGGAGAGTCGCAGTAGATCGAACAAAGAAATCCTGGCAGGTGTATTGGCCAACTGTGCCCGTATGTCAAAATTGTAAGGCCGATCCATGCCTTCGGGAGTTGGTGCCTTCAGAGACTTGTCAAATCATGTCTCCTTGTGCTTAGCTTTGTCGATAGTTGAGGACTTAGATGGACCAGCTTCTGAACTTGTGGAGGCAGCATAAGCTTGAGAAGGCACTGCATCTTCTTGTGCGGGGTCATAAGTTCGAATGTAAGTCTTCCCGGATCGCGTCTCGCCAGATAAAACTTCGTAAATAGAAGAAGACACCATATGACATGATTTGTATTTCTTGTCCCTCTTTGCTTTGGAAGACACACCCCTGCGTTATTTTTTGCACAAGGTCTGGATGGACCCACATGATCTCACCATATTTTATCGTGAGTGGCACCAACATTGATGTTGAGTCGTGAGCTGGCGGCAGGTTGACGACTTCTATTATTGCCTTGGGGATTGGGACTACGTCGTCTGGGACTTCTATGGGAGAAAAGTCACCAAATTGAAGAGAGATCATGTTAGAAGATACGATCTTGTCCTCAGCTTCGAGGTTGATAACTTGGCTGTCGATAAGCTGTTGTATCTTCTTCTTCAGGATGATGCAATCCTTGGTAGAATGGTGCACGTACTGATGATAAAGGCGGTACTTAGGATCGTTGAGTTGGTTCGCCTCGCAGGACATCGTGGGGAGGCAATGTCAGTTTATTACCCTTCATCAATGTGTGAAAAATGGAACTAACATCATCATCGTCAAAGGAAAAAGTCTCCTTGGGTTTGTCAGGAGCGCCCTGAGAATTGGAAGCTCCCTTGGAAGTGTCGACCTTCAAGATCTTTTCCATTACCCCTCGGACAGGGATAGTTTGGGGGTGCTTGCTTTTGTCTATATTTGGGCATCTTCAACCCCAGTAATTCCAGATTAGGGACATCATTTTTAGCAGCATCAGCAGCCCCGATGAAAATGGGCCATGTATTACTTATGTATACCCAGACAGAACTTCACCGTAGGAAGAAAGTTTTGTCGATAAGTATCCATATGCTCTAAGTCTGGTATACCGAAGGGCATCTTCAATGTTAGTCGCCTGAAGAGTTTGATGAAAGCAATAACAGACTCACTCCTCCTTTGCTTGGTCTCGATGAGGATGGACATACTAACATGCATGCCACTCTCATAAAACCTATTGAGGAAACCTCTCCAAGTCTTTAAAGGAATTAAAGCAACTGTCAGGCAGACTGTAAAACCATTCAAAAGCTACCCCGGTAAGGTGCTGATTGTAGCTCTCATTCCCGGAAATTTTGAAATATTTTTTATTATTATTTATTTGAATGGTGATTTTTAGATTTTTATAAATAATTAATTAGTTAATTATTATGGTAGATGGTCTTAGTCATAGTTGAGATTTGGAGTACAAGGTGACTAGGAATCATGGCACGTATAGTGCAATGGCGTGCTTTGACTAGTGTATTAGCCCTGGTAGGGAAGGCTGAGCCTAGT